>CAIGQZ010035066.1:6195951-6219065 GCA_903798205.1 Danio tinwini
AAACATATGCTGGATAAGTTGGCGGTTCATTCCGCTGTGGCGACCCCGGATTAATAAAGGGACTAAGCTGAAAAGAAAATGAATAAATGAATGGCATGAAACCACGTGATAAAAAATACGCTACTGTATTTATTGAAAATACGTCTAGCAACCAGCAAGAAAACTGTATCTCGAAAGTGGCTACAACTCGAACCCCCTACAAAATCAGAATGGTTGGAGATATCGAAACTAATGTTCAAAATATGGAGTGCATGACTTTTTCATTAAAACTACAAATGGACAAATACCTGCAATATTGGGAGAAATGGATTGTGCTATTTTTTATGTCTGTTTATGTTGTTATTGTATTTTTATAATTATTTTTTCTTTTCTTTCTTCCCTAAAAAATTAAATAAAAATAAATTATAAAAAGAAAATTGCACTTTAATTAGGGTTGGACGATGTTAAAGGGTCACGAAACACCAAAACACATTTGTTGATCTGTTGACAGTCATATAAGTGTCCCACGCTGTTATAAACACTTTGAGGACACATATATTGCACTAAAAAGTGAAAATTGGTTGTTTTTGCGTTATTTTGAGCAAATTCGTTCTTCCGGTTTAAAAACAAATTTTTGAAGCTGCGTCACGGTGATTAGATACTTGTGTGTAAATCCAGCGTGGGGAGTGGCTGTCTGTACCTGCGAGAACATTGTGACGTCTCTGAGGGTGCGGCATTAATTCATGAGAAAGACTTAATATGCATGACAGCTTCGGAGACCTGTTTACCTGTTACAGTGTTTAGACGACAGAGAGACGCCACGTTGTGTTGCCAAAACAAGTGAAAGAACGAGTATTTGGAGACATGGGTCATCAGTGTTGCATTTATAAGTGTGCTGCAACAAAGGTTTTGTTTTCATTTTCCCTCTATGACAGCTCTGCTGGACTCACGTGTGGATTACAGTGCATGCGACAGAAATGCGTTTGTAAGGAACATTTTTGACCCGAGAATTTTTCGCATCTGGAGATGGTGAAATCCAGATTTGCCACTCGTCTCCTTTTTTTAAAAAAAGACACAGTTCCAGTGTGATTGTCCTGTCTTGACAGATTTGGTAAGTGTGTGCAGTGCAGTGCGCTTTGTTTAACCCAGATGGCAAAGTTACTTCGTATCATCAGCAGTGCTCTTTCAGTTTTTAAAGACATACCATAGTCGTCGCATTTTGTGACAGGATAATCTATACACACACGGCTTTCTGACGATACCTACTGAGTGCATAAGTTACAGAGAAATGCTGAGGATTTTTTTTCTCCCATTCGCCGTGCGGTATTAAACATTCCATGAAAACTCCACTCTCCATCAGTTCCTCGCTTTCAATATCTCGTTTGTCACGGGGGGCATGCAGGAAATGTTCCTGAATAAAAAGTGAAAGTGCCAAACTGCAGTTAAAGTCGTCAAATTAATAATTTGGCAAGTAATTCGATCACTGATGTCCATGTAAACACAGTCACTCTCTTTCTCCCCTGCGTCTGCGTGCTCAAACGGAAACTCCTATATTTGCAAATCCTTCCCTCTTTCCCTCCCCCGACACTCCCACTTAAACAGAGCTGGACACGCCCACTTTCCTGACTTTTTACAAACTAGAGGTGTGAAAACACCCTGCTGAGACAGGGGGGTTTCGTGGCCCTTTAACTAATTTGCCATCATACGATGTCTTATGTGAAAAATCGCGATGGACGATGGCATCGTCGTCGTAGGCGGTGGTGAATTAATTACTTATGAATTAATGAATAATTAATTAAATCATAACAAATTAATTATTTGTAGCCTACCGTTTCAACTACCTGACCCGCATGGTCTTTGTTTTACCCATAACCAAATCATAAATAAATAAAGATAAGTTACACACAAATTACCACCTGTCAATCACTTTTTCCGCAGGACTCTGGCATGAATAGGCGGCGTGATCTGTGTTGTTATAATGGCATCGACAAATTTGGTTGGTAAAAAAGATGCACAACCAACAGTATCTGAGGTTTTGGCTAAAATTACTAAGTACAAGCGTGAAAGCGAAAAATTTAAGCAGTGTACTGATGCTGTGACACGTTACCTAATAGATTTAAAAGACTGAAGAGTCGTTAGACAGAGACAAGATTAATTAAATATCACGTTTAACAACTATAGTGAGACGCCATCCAGCGGTACATCCTTGATAAACTGTCCGATGTGCACTGCTCTCTGAGTTTTTGTGCTTAAAGTGCCTTGCCAGCTCAGCATCGTGATGTTTATCGGCCATCGGCGATGGACGATAGTATCGTCTATGGATCCAACCTTAATTTTAATACATGGTCAATTTTAAAATGACAAACTAAATACCTTTGAAAAGAAAAACAAATATAAGATTTCCCTGACTTTCAATGTCTGGAATAGACCTTTTAAAAATCCACACTATTCCTGATGATGACCTGTGGGAACTGTCTGAGGGCCCCAGACAGCGGGGACAAGGTCACCGGGAGCGGAGCAAATGGCCCGTGACGCTTTGGCTGGCTCTTCAGGCTAAGGACACGGAGAAAATAAGCTCCAATGAGTCAGCTGTGGCTTAATTACAATTTTACATGAGCCCCCTTCGCTACCATCTCCTGGCTTCCACTTGTAGCGTGAGTGTGGATCGCTGGCATGAGAGAGGCCATTACAAAAACGCAATTAAGAATCTGTCCTCTTCTCCAGGCCAATAATTAAAATGCCATTAAATCCTACTCTCTGCTGTTTTATCTTTTTTTAGAGCATCAGGTATTGAATTACCATCAGGCCGAGAGCATCTGTGTGTGTGTGTGTGTGTGTGTGTGTGTGTGTGTGTGTTTGGCTCGGTTGTTGTGACAACGCCAAGCGGATAATAGGGAAATTAGGGCCTCATATGGTCGGCACTAAAAACAAGAGGTTAAGAGAAGGTCAGGGGGGTCAGAGAGCCATGGGAATGATTATATAGATTATACAGGCACAAATCTAAGTACAAAAGTACACATACACTGATCAAATATTACGTAAGTAAAAGTGTTTTGTTTTTACAAGTTTTCTTATGTAATTAAAGTCCCAGTGTAATAAAATGTAAAGTTTTTATTTTTTCGGTGTTATTAATGTTAGTCTTGACATTAGAGTTATCTACTGTATAATGTGCTCCAAATGAATTACTAAATTTACATTTAGATATAAGCTTTCAACATGTAGTTTCCGCCTTTTGAATCAGTAAGTCATTAACTGGAGATTCATTCTGACTGGCTCATTTGAAGTGGTGTGAGTCGTTAACTGGAGCCTCGTTCTTACTGAGTCGTTTGAAGCAGTGAGTCTTTTGGTGCATTCCAAACAAGATGTATTGCCTTCCGGAGGGCACTTTGGAGCGAAAAAATCATGGCTGCCACATTAACGTGCCATTCCAAACTGAAGTTATCAAAATTCAAGTTTATTTGTATAGCGCTTTTCACAATAATTAATTAAGGGGAAATGAAGCACTCAGTCAAGTTTACATTATTTTGTAAATTGATTTCCACTTTATATATATATATATATCAAACTTGATTAATGTAACAATTTAGCAGAAAACGGCATGTTTTACTATAGATTTTAGACCTAGGGTCCCGCCATCTTGGAATATCGCTGTGTCTGATGTCACAGGGTTGGTTCAGTTAACTCGGCTGAACAGATACAGTGGAACTAATAGACAGAACACGGAGAATGCCTAATTTAACCCTATGCGTGAAGTTGTGGACGTGCAGCCTGTGCAAATACAAGCGTCAAATGTGTGTCTAATATAAAAATATATATATTTATAAAATTTTTCCCTTATAATTACAGATCATTTGATGCGCTTTGGTCCACTCTCTGTATTACGCTGCCTGACTGGCTGTAAATCTGTCCTCAATCTGGCAACCTGTGCTTGCGTTTGTTTTGATCCAGGAGTGCAATACCTAGTTCAACCACTGGGTGTCAAACTTACATACAGCACCTTTAATGATTGTCAATCGATTATCGTTAATCCCTTTGGAATGAAGGAGTTTGAAAAATACAACTGATGGACACTTTGAGAAATTATCCTTTGAGCAGGGAAGCTGTTTGGTGTCACACACTGCACTCAGTTCAGAAGGGCTCACCCGTATGCTCTAATCCCTTCAGAGGGACCTTCCTAAGGGATTAGGGAATTGGGGTAAGCCCTACAGAATGGAACCCACCCATTAACTGGAGACTCGCTCAGAACAGATAATTTGAATCAGTCGTTAGCTGAAGATCCACTTTGAATCAATCATTTTGAGCAGTGAGTCATTAAGGGTGTACTCACACAAGACTATGTGAACCGTCATACTGCACCCGGGCAAGGTTTGGTTGGCTGGCCTTGGCCCGGCTGTAAGAGGTTGGCCAGAGTGCAGAGCATTTAAAGCAGTCAGTCATTAACTGGAGACTTAGTCTAACTGAATCATTTGAAGCAGCAAGTTGTTTTTTGAGGGAGATTCATTCTAATTGGCTCGTTTGAAGCAGTGCGAGTCGTTAACTGTTGACAAAATTTTTAGTGCATAATTTGAAGCAACGAGTCATTAACTGGGGCCTCATTCTTACTGAATCATTTGAATCAGTGAGTCATTAACTAAATACTCAATCAGACCAGATCATTTGAATCAGTGAGTCATTAACTAAAGACTCGCTCAGACCAGATCATTTGAATCAGTGAGTCATTAACTGGAGCCTCGTTCTTACTGAATTATTTGAATCAGTGAGTCATTAGCTGTAGGCTCACTTTGCATGGATCATTTGAAACTGTGTGAGTCGTTAACTGTAGACTAACTTTGAATGCATAATTTGAAGCAAGTCATTAACTGGAGCCTCGGCCTTACTGAATCTGTGATGGTTTTCTCCTCTTCTCAGTTTCAGGATGGAGTTTGGTCCCTCAATATGACCGTATGTGATGGACTAATGACCATGGACGTCATGCTTTGCACGGCCTCAATATTCAACCTCTGCGCCATCAGCATAGACAGGTGGGTCTGGTTGAACACACTATATGTTATTATCCTTTACTAGTGCTGTGGTAAAAAGATGCATTTTTGAAACTCATTCCTGTGTACAACTGAAATTTTAATTAATCTTAGAAGTAAGCTCTATAGGCAAATGTAGATCTATGGGGGAAAAAAGTAAAAGACCACTTGAAAATTTGTTTTTTCTTGGATTTACTTGATTAATTATGTATTAGGTATGAGTTTGAGTTGTTTTATTCATTTAAATTTAATAACATTTCTTCCAAACTTCAACTACAAATAATGTCATTTAAGCATTTCGCCCAGAATAACAAATATTTCATTTGTTGTGATTGAAAATTGCCATATTTTGAAGTTCTGAAGTTGACATATGGGAATGTTGAAGTTACATAGCAAATCCCACATCAAATAATACTATATTAATTAAATTTAGAGTAAATACAAGAGTCTTTTTGAACCTTACTATAGTAAAGTGTGTTACACAATATAATATAGTATTTGCAATGTAGTAGTATTAACTATAGGGTTCTGATAAACTGTATTTAAGTACATTTTAGTTTTAACTAAAGTAAACTATTGTGTATTGTAGTTTATTTTATATATATATATATATATTTATTATATATATATATATGCAGTTGAAGTCAGAATTAGACCCCCTGAATTATTAGCCCCCTGTTTATTTTTTTCCCCAATTTCTGTTTAACGTAGAGAAGATTTCTTCAACACATTTTTTAAACATAATAGTTTTAATATCTCATCTCTAATAACTGATTTATTTTATCTTTGCCATGACAACAGTAAATATTTGACTATATTTTTTCAAGACACTTCTATACAGCTTAAAGTCACATTTAAAGGCGTACCTACTGTAGGTTATTTAGGTTAACTAGGGCCAACTTAGGTTAGGGTAATTAGGCAAGTTATTGTATAATGATGGTTTGTTCTGTTGACAATCGCAAAAAAAATTATCTGAAAGGGGCTAATAATTTTGACCTTAAAATGGTTCTTAAAAAATTAAAAACTGCTTTTATTCTAGCTAAAATAAAACAATTAAGACTTTCTCCAGAAGAAAAAATATTATCAGACATACTGTGAAAATTTCCTTGCTCTGTTAAACATCATTTGGGAAATATTTAAAAATGAAAAAAAAAAATATATATATATATATCAGTGACATTTTGTGACTGGTGAGGTGAAATTGGAATTGGTGAAGTACAATACAAACTGGTGAAGTATACAATTTTGGACAGAGCCTATGTTTTATATATACATACATACATACATACATACATACATACATACATATATATATATATATATATATATATATACACATGCATACATACATATATATGTATATTTCAAAATGTAGCATGCACTGCACTTTAACAAATCCATACTTAAAACAATACTGCCTACAACTATGTGTACACCTATCCACTGTCAACATTGCCAATTTTACATTGTCTTGTTTTTTTGTGAGTATGTTATTGCATTTTGCACTGTCTGGAGCCAGCACCTAAGCTTTTCACTCATCATAGCACACTTGCTGCTGATGATGTGACAATAAAAGTGATTTGATTTGAAGTAGTATGTCCAAATTCAAAAAATTCGAAAAACAGTATGCGAGAAGTACTGACTTACTACTTCCAGCGAGATTCTGAAGTGCATTCATGGACACTATGCTATCCCATGGGAGTGAAGCGACGCAACTGTTGCTGGTAGGTCACGTGATAATGACTAATGGCAGATGTGGTACGTCCCAATTCTATTCACACTACTCACATTCATACTGTATAGAACGTACTTTTGTGATGGTCGTGTAGTAAATTCTAATTAAAACTTAGCACATATTCGAGAACTAGGCAATTTCAGACACAGCCATAGTACACTATTGGTTAATTTGTTTATAGCTGTATTACCACAGCAACTATAGAATTACCTTGACAGCTTAATTCAAGTATTTTACTATAACATGGTTCAAAAACACTTTATAAATTACTATAGTATTTTTTCATGTGGGATTTCTGATGGCTTCTTTTATGATTTAATGATTTAAATGCACTTTAATTGCATGTATTGCGAGCAACAACAAACTTCAGTTTTAAAAATTGTCTAATTTTGGTTTTGCAAATTAGATTTCGTGTTGAAACAGTTTGCACCCATTTTTCGTCAAACATTTTTGTTTATTCATAGCCATTACAATCAATGCAAAAATACAGCAGCAACCCAGAATTCACTTGAGTTCTGGTCCAGAGTTGGAGTAACGCTGTCTGAATGTTTAATATGTCTGTGTTTTTTGCACAGCAGACATAAAAATGTGTAAAGCAGCCCTTTCAAGTCTAATCCTCGAACTCAAGGGAATCGTGACCAAAGGATCGATGAACCAAATTCATGCAGTACACCAATTTCTGCACGGCGAGCCTCATACTTTGCGAGCTTTAAGGGTCACAGCGGGTTACCTTCCTAATTGTGGGTCTGTTTGAAGGCACGATGAAAAAGCATTTATAATAAAAAGTGGCTTCCTGCTATGATTAAAAGAAGAGCCGGAGACAGAACAAATGTGTGCGGAATCACTAACTGGCATTGAGTTGCAGGAATTCCTCATTTAAGCCCGTTTGGCCGTCCTGTCGTCTCTGGCCTGGGAGTCAACCGAGGGGTCATTAAGTTCCTCCTGGCGTTCTGTGTGGCTCAGCAGAAGGTGTTTGGAGAGATTAATGAGATATAAGCTCCGTCTCTGGAGGAACAACAGCAGGAATCTTGTTATGTTGGGAAAGACTGTGAACGCAACGCTGGGCGAAAACAGCATGAAAAAGCAGAGTGTTGAGAACAGATACACAACCACTGCTGTGTGTGCGATTTGTGTGAAGCATGAGTTGTGGGACGCCGCAGGGTTCACGCTCCCATTTATAAACACGCTTGGACAATAATAAAGGCACTTCGGAGTTTTATGGTTGATATGGAGATGATATGGGGCTTTGAGGATGAGTTTAGTTCATAGAGAACAGGTAGTAAATAAAATCGCAAAATTAAAAAGAGTCAAAGCCAAATTTTAATATTTAGCATTTACAGTATTTCCTGTAATTTTTTTTCTTTTGGAGATTATTTAATTTAATTTGGCTGGAATAAAAAAATTATATATAAATAATAATATACACTCACCGGCCACTTTATTAGGTACACCTTACTAGTACTGGGCTGAACCCCCTTTTGCCTTCAGAGCTGCCTTAATCCTTTGTGGCATAGATTTAACAAGGTACTGGAAATATTCCTCAGAGATTTTGCTCCATATTGAAATAATAGCATCACGCAGTTGCTGCAGATTTGTTGGCTGCACATCTATGATGCAATTTTTCCATTCCACCACATCCCAAAGGTGCTCTATTGGATTGAGAGCTGGTGACTGTGGAGGCCATTTGAGTACAGTGAACTCATTATCATGTTCAAGAAACTAGTCTGAGATAATTCGCGCTTTATGACATGGCGCGTTATCCTGCTGGAAGTAGCCATTAAGAGATGGGTACACTGTGGTCATGGTCAGCAGCAATACTCAGGTAGACTGTGGCGTTGACACGATGCTCAGTTGGTACTAATGAGCCCAAAATGTGACAACTCCCAAAAATATTCCCACAACATTACACCACCACCACCAGCCTAAATCGTTGATACAAGGCAGGATGGATCCATGCTTTCATGTTGTTGACGCCAAATTCTGACCCTATCATCCGAATGTTGCAGCAGAAATCGAGACTCATCAGACCAGGCAACGTTTTTCAATCATATATTGTCCAATTTTGGTGAGCCTGTGTGAATTGTAGCCTCAGTTTCCTGTTCTTAGCTGACAGGAGTGGCACCCGGTGTGGTCTTCTGCTGCTGTAGCCCATCCGCCTCAAGATTAGACATGTTGTGTGTTCAGAGATGCTCTTCTGCAGACCTCGGTTGTAACGAGTGGTTATTTGAGTTACTATTGCCTTTCTTATCAGCTGGAACCAGTCTGGCCATTCTCCTTTGACCTCTGGCATCAGCAAGGCATTTGCGCCCACAAAACTGCCGCTCACTGGATATTTTCTCTTTTTCTGACCATTCTCTGTAAACCCTAGAGATGGCTGTGCATGAAAATCCCAGTAGATCAGCAGTTTCTGAAATACTCAGACCAGCCCGTCTGGCACCAACAACCATGCCACGTTCAAAGTCACTTAAATCCCCTTTCTTCCCCATTCTGATGCTCGGTTTGAACTGCAGCAGATCGTCTTGACCATGTCTACATGCCTAAATGCACTGAGTTGCTGCCATGTGATTGGCTAATTAGAAATGTGCGTTAATGAGCGGTTAAACTGGTGTACCTAATAAAGTAAGTGTATATATATATAATTTTATTTCATTTAAATTCTTGTTATAGTTTTATGTTTAGTTTTAGATATAATCTATAATCAACCTAAATATCTTCCCGAGAATGTTTGAGGTCCACATATATCTTCTGTTCAGTGGAATAACATTATAAAACACACACACACACATGCACGCACGCACACACACACACAAACACACACACACACGTTGGATATGAGTGATATTATCTGATTAGCAGTCGAGGGTTCAGAGGAATATCAGGTCAACGCATAATTGGGTCAACACTCAATAAGCAAATAAGAGATTCGCCTGGTGGCTTAACTAGCATCTATTGATGACATGAAGTTTGTTAATCAGGGTCAGGAAAGTTTCACCATTGATTAAAAAGTCAACAAGAAATAGAAGTTGTGATGGGACAGTCTTAAAAGGAAGGTTCACCCAAAAAATGAAAATTTACACGCTATTTACTCTCCCTCAAGTGATTCCAAAGAGTTTCTTTTGTCTGTTGAACAACGAAGGAGGAGGGCGGCATGGTGGCTCAGTGGTTAGCACTGTCGCCTCACAGCAAGAAGGTCGCTGGTTTGAGTCTTGGCTGGGCCAGTTGGCATTTCTATGTGGCGTTTGCATGTTCTCCTCGTATTGGAGTGGGTTTCCTTCGGGTGCTCCGGTTTCCCCCATAGCCCAAAGACATGCGCTATTTTGATGCGCCATGTGAATTGGATGAACTAAATTGCCCATAGTGTGTATGTGTGTGTGTGAATGAGTGTGTATGCCTGTTACCCAGTGTTGGGTTGCAGCTGGAAGCGCATCTGCTGCGTAAAACATATGCTGGAATAGTTTGCGGTTCATTCCGCTGTGGCACCTCCTGATAAATAAGGAACTAAGCCGAAGGAAAATGAATGAATGAACAAAGGAAGATATTTTGAAGAAAGCTGAAAACCAAACTACAACCAAAGGCAAATTCTAGAAGAAAAAACCACAAATACTATGGAAGTCAATGGTTACAGGTTTTCAACATTTTTCAAAATATCTTCTTTTGTGAAGAAGCTCATAAAGGTTTAAAAACAACTCAGGCTAAGTAAATGATGACAGAGCTTTGACTTTTGGGTGAACTACCCCTCTAATATTATTACTACTTCTACTACTACTACTACTACTTATAATAATAATAATAATACGAATAATAATAAAAATGTTATTGCAAGACGTTCAATAGCACTCTATTGGAATAATATAGAAAGTCCATCCACTGACCACTGGTTGAAAGACTTACATTGCACTGGAAAGAATTACCCACAGTATAAGGGGCAAACAAAAGGACTTTCAAATTTGATGTGCCTTTTACAATAAAAAACAACAATAATAAATCACCTCATCTTTTTCTCTCCAGGTTCATCGCCGTCTCCATCCCTCTAAATTACAACCGCAAACACGTGGACCAGCGACAGATTGTCCTGCTCTCCGCCACGTGGATCCTGGCCTTAGCCGTGGCCTCCCCCGTGATGTTTGGCATCAACAATGTCCCCAACCGGGACCACAGCGAATGCAAGCTGGAGGACAACAACTACGTTATTTACTCCTCCGTCTGTTCGTTTTTCGTGCCGTGCCCCATCATGCTGCTCCTGTACTGCGGAATGTTCCGTGGCTTGAGGAACTGGGAGGAGGCTCGGAAAGCTAAATTAAGGAGTAACATGGAGGCCTGCCGAAAGCTTCAGGAGGCTGCAGCGTCGCTCCAGCCGCTGTCTGGCCTGCCACCGCCGCTCCCCCCTGTTATAGAGAAAGACATAACATTGGAGGAGCTGGACCACGATCACTATCCCGATCCCGACAGTCCTGATCCCGTGTCCATGCTGGCGTATCCTGGAGGAGGCTACAATCAGGATCAAAACCAGAACCGGCAACGGAAGCGGGCCAAGATCAACGGCAGGGAGAGGAAAGCCATGAGGGTGCTTCCGGTTGTAGTAGGTACGCTGGTTGGTTGTTGACCTTATGGACTCGCATTTTCAGGTTTCTCAGTAGAGGAAGTCGTCATAATTGGTAAACTTAGAGCGCAGTGAATGGGAGAGTGCAACAAATCATTTTTTACAGTCCGATTTGCTGAAATAATTAAAGAAAAACCTCCATAATGGTGTTATCAAGACTTCCAGAAAAAGGAAAAAGAGAGTGTGAGACTGATAACGTCAGCCAGAAGAGAAAACAACGTCAAATTTACTGTCCTGCCCCCATAGACACTGCAGTAGAAACACTTTATATAAGTGGTAATTTGTTTTTTGTAATTTGATGCAAAAGCTTTTCACTTATGCATACATAAGTGAAAGAAAAAAAATTTAATATTAAACACTTTCAAGGATTGAAGACACTGTGTTTTAGAACTTCTGATTTGATTGCCTATGGGACAAATGTCTAGGAATAATGGACCCTTTTCACAAGACGCGTTTAACGGTCATCACCATCTTAAATCCCTAAAGGTTTTTAATATGTTGATTTCCTCAAGCAGCAATACAGCTTTTTTAACATTTAAAAATCAATGGAAGTGAATAATACCGGAAGTCTCGAGCCCAAAAGTTTTAAAGGGCTGCACTGGCTTGTACGTCAAAAATAGGGTCAATAGGTTTTATGATTGCATACAGTACCAAGGCAAATGTATTTGTCCCTCTGTGAAATTGTAATTCTTTTTGAAGTGATGTTTAATGGAGAGAAGATTTTTTTTTAAAACAATAGTTCCAATAACTAATTTATTTTGTCTTTGCCATGATGATAGTACATATTTTACTACATTTACATTTAGCAGACTTACAATTGAGGAGGCATTCAGCGATTCAACAAGAAGAGGCAGTACACACAAGAAGTGCTAGTTTTACAAAGGAACTGTTAGTGCTCAGAGAATTAGGTGCTAGAGTTAGGAGGGGGGAGCGTTTATTCTATTTCATTTTTTATATAAAGAGAGAAAAGTTTCTTCGGGTAGTTTTTCATGCCTACTCACCTGTGTGAGTCACACTACTGTCTTTCGGATGAGACGTTAAACCAAGGTCCTGACTCTCTGTGGTCTTTAAAATCCCATGGCACTTCTTGCAAAGAGTAGCGGTTTAACCCCAGTGTCCTGGTCAAAGTCCCTCAATTGGCCCTTACAATCATGGCCTCCTAATCATCCCCATCCATCGAATTGGCTCTATCACTGTCTCTTCACTCCACCAATAACTGGTGTGTGGTGAGCGCACTGTCGCTGTTGTCCTGTGGCTGCCGTTGCATCATCCAAGTGGATGCTGCACACAGGTGGTGGTGTGGAGAGACCCCCCCCCCCTCATGATTGTGAAGCGGTTTGGGTCTATGGCCATACACACATTACATTACTTCATATACTAGTTATTTTGCAAGATATTACCATTCAGCTTAAAGTGCAATTTAAATGCTTTACTAGATTAATTAGGTTATCTAGGGACTGTTTCTTTAATTGGGGCAA
This sequence comes from Danio tinwini, assembly GCA_903798205.1. Taxonomy (NCBI): domain Eukaryota; kingdom Metazoa; phylum Chordata; class Actinopteri; order Cypriniformes; family Danionidae; genus Danio; species Danio tinwini. The sequence continues at coordinate 6,208,762 of CAIGQZ010035066.1, forward strand.
GTTATTGGACCATTGTGGTTTATTCTGACCCCTGCAGGGCTGTTCAGACTGATCTGAAAAAGATAAAAAAAGGTGTGCAAAAATGCCAAAAATTAGGAAAAAAGGAATTTAGACCAGTTAGGGCCAACACCACACAACTAGCGCAGACAAAAACTAACTGTGTTGTGACTTAGTGTGTCCCGGCCTAAAATGAAGTCACCTGAACGTTATCAGATGTGTTGTTATGTACACTGTCTTTCAATTGTGGTAACTAAAAATGATTATGGAACAGATGATAAATTATTAATTCTTTAATAATTTTGGACTGTTTTGTGGCATGTCACGCTATTGAAGTGAAAATTATTCATTCATTTTCTTTTCAGCTTAGTCCTTTTATTAATCTAGGATCGCAACAGTGGAATGAACCGCCAACTTATCCAGCACATGTTTTATGCAGCGGCTGCCCTTCCAGCTGCAACCCATCTCTGGGAAACATCCATACACACTCATTCACACACATACACTATGGACAATTTAGCCTACCCAATTTACTTGTACTGCATGTCTTTGGACTGTGGGGGAAACCGGAGCACCCGAAGGAAACCCACGCGAACGTGGGGAGAACATGCAAACTCCACACAGAAATGCCAACTGACCCAGCCGAGGCTCAAACCAGTGACCTTCTTGCTGTGAGGCAACAGCACTACCTACTGCGCCACTGCATCGCTCAAGTGAAAATTACATCAAATAAATTGCTGTTTAGATGTTATATTTTCATTCATTCATTCGTTTTCCTTTGACCTAGTACCTCATTTATCAGGGGTCGCCACAGCGGAATGAACCGACTACTATTCTAGCATATGTTTTACGCAGCCGATGCCCTTCCAGCTGCAACCCAGTACTGAGAAAAAACCCATACAATCTCACATTCACACACACACTCATACACTACGGCCAATTTAGTTAATCAATTCCCCTATAGCGCATGTGTTTGGACTGTGGGGGAAACCGGGGCACCCGAGGAAATGCCAACTGGCCCAGCCAGGACTCAAACCAGCGACCTTCTTGCTGTAAGGTGACAGTGCTAACCACTGAGCCACTGTGTCGCCGACTAATTATATTTAATTATAGTATTTTATTCAATTTTGTTATTTAAAATTTGGAGGAAATGCCATTATTAATACGTCAATACTTAATTATAAATCATAAATCCAAATAAATACATTTTTTCTCTTCCTTTATCCCATAACGTTGTATGCAAGCAATGCCTTGGATTAATTAGTAGTAGCTTTAATTTAACCATAAAAACGCACCAGAACAAATGGCAGATGTATATGTTTACACCTTCGCTTTCTGTTCATTTCAAACAAATAAGTAAAGGAATAAATAATAAGGTGAAAAAAGCCTCTCGCTTCTAAACTGGGCTTAGAGGAGTGATTACAAACACGGCTTCTACATGTGCTGAAATGAGGAACTCCTTTGGCCCTCATTGGCTAATCATCGCTCACCAATCCTCCAATCGGATTATGACGTAAGCCTCAGTTGAGACGGGGGCAGCGTCACGTTAAGACAAGCTCTGATCCTCTTCACAGCTTCCTGAGAGACGTGTCACAGACGTGCTTGTACTTTACTAACTGTACGTCAATCCCCTTCAGTACATGTCAACCTGAGGACAGACCAAAGAGAGAGAGAGAGAGAGAGAGAGAGATAAAGGTCAGGATTTCCACAATGCATATGGCTAATCGTGTTTTTAAAGGGATAGTTGGCATCATTCAACATTCAATTATTCGCCCTTCTGTTTTTTTGTGTTTTCTTTTTCAAATATTTCTCAAATGATGTTTAACAGATTCTGGAATTTTTCACAGCATTTCCTAAAATATTTTTTCTTCTGGAGAAAATCTTATTTGTTTTATTTCAGCTAGAATAAAAGCAGTTTTGAATTTTTTAAAAGCCATTTTAAGGTCAATATTATTAAACCTCTTAAGCAATATTTGTTTTCGTTTGTCTACAGAACAAACCATCATATACAATGACTTGCCTAATTACTCTAACTTGCCTAATTAACCTAGTTAAGTCTTTAAATGTCACTTTAAGCTGAATACTAGTATCTTGCACAATATCTAGTCAAATATTATGTGCTGTCATCATGGCAAAGATAAAAGAAATGTTATTAGAAATGAGTTATTAAAACTATTGTGTTTAAAAATGTGTTGAAGAAATCTTTTATTCGATGAATAAAAATTAGGGGAAAAATATACAGGGGGCTAATAATTCTGACTTTACTTGTAATTTTACTTACTATAAAGTGGTTCCAAAACTTTGAGTTTCTTTTTTCTTTTGAACACAAAAGAAGATATTTTGAAGAATGTTGGAAATCGGTACTGTAGCTCTTGATAAGGTAAAATAAATACTATGGAAGTCAGTGGCTTAAAAATGTTTTATTTTGCGTCCAACAGAGGAAAGAAACTCGGATAAATTTTTTGGCGAACTGCCCCTTTAAAAGTAGTGGCCGCTCACTTTTGAATATATTTTTCTCATAAATCTTTTAAAGGACTTTTTATTTTAGTTTTATGTTTTATTATTGTAAATTTAATTTAAAATTTCTTATATATTTCACATTTTTTACATGGACTATCAATTACAACATTCATTTTATAATTATCCTACATTGTTGTTGTTAACATTACCTCAAATAAACAGTTCCCTCCCTCAACAGCCTATAACTTCCCTCTGAAATAACTAAATAAACATAATTAATAAGTAAAAATGAATAAATAATAATAATAAACATAAATACATTTAAAAATATATCTATTTTTTTAAATGAAAATGAATAATAAATATGTATTCATATATTATTGCTCAGCTTAAGAATCAAGAGAGTTAGCCAGCAAGTAATCTAAAAAGGGGCGCCACAACTTGTAAAAGTCTTTAAAGAACCAGTAAGTGCTAGTCAAATTTTTTCCAATTTAATGCAAGTATTTTATTTAATGCATCTTTTATCCATGCATCAGAGGGTGGAGAGTGCTAGTAAAGTACATTATAACACAACATTATAATCTTTGATTTGAAACTAAGAAGTGTATGAAAATCAGAAAAAATAAGACCCTAAATAGCTTTGACAGGGGAAAGAACTACAATCCTTGAAGAACTGTAAGAAATATAACTATGGAGAAATAAAAAACTATTCATATAAAGCTGTTAGTTGTATCTGTAGAAGCAATGTATTTCTTGTTTTTAGGCATAATAGGCATATTTATGCACAAATTTATTATTTATAGTATTTTGGGAGCAACACAATTATGTCATGGGAGTGGGCGGAGCTAAAGATGCCTTTAGTCTCAGCATCTCACTGATTGGTGGAGTTTTTGTACAGCATTATGGGTAATGTAGTTTTTCATCAATTCCTCTGGTAAACATGACTGTTTAAAAAAGTTGAATTAATGTGAATTTATAAGTTCAACAAAAGTATATTTTATCTGCTAAAAGCTTACCTGAGTTAACAACAGATTTGTCTTTAAAGGTTTGAAGTTTTATTTAGATGTTAGTATCAGTATGTTAGTCTTAAGATTTTCTGATCAAATCTTGACCAATTACATGCTGTCTAGTATCTGACATGCCCTGCGCCTTCAAGACTTTTTACTTGCTTTTCATTTAATGCGCTTGAGCTCAACCACTCTCACTGGCAGAGCTAAAACAATTACAATTTTTTTAAAATGGGAGGAGCTTCTATATGCCCCGCCCTCTCTTTGTGTTTAAGTTGAGGTTACGTCAAACATCAGATAACAAATGCACATTTCAAAGCACTTCATGGGAACTTTAAAATAAAGGTTATCAGTTAGTTAAAAATCAATATACGCGTCGAGAAAATGAAGTAAAACTATTAAATACCAATAGAGAAACCTTCAAAGGAAGTTTACCCCCCAGAAACGTATTTTGTCATTATAAGTTTAAGTATTTTATTAATCCCACCAGGGGCAATTAGATTAGGGTAGAAGCATTTCATGATACATCAAACACATAAAGGGACAAATCACTTACAAACAGTATTAAAAAACACAAATCACAAATCCAGCATGCTTCATAATGACTTCATAAATAGTGCAAAAAAAACATAGGAACATATTATTTACTTAAGATTGTTTCCTCTAGGATGTTTTCCAGCTGTGGCGGCAGGTCTTTTACACAGATCTACCAACTACCTATGGCGTTATTTCAAAGACAAATGTCGTGAGCGCAGTATTACAAGTCGAGATCGCATTCATGTAATACGAGCATCTCTTTGCTTGCGCGCCGATTTCCTCTGTTCATGCACAAAATTTCTTGCACGTTACCTCAAATATGCGCTGCTCAAGTGCAGATTTTCTTGTGCGCTTTTAAATAATCGCTGCTGAAGTGCGATTTGGTACACTTATGTAACAAGTATGTCTCCAAAATGTATTAGATTTGCTAGGAATATTTATGAATGTCTTCAATAGACCTACAGAGCGTTATTAATGCATCCTGAAGTAAAGCGAAACAGCCATAAAATCCAGCCAGATAAAGTCATTGTATCCAGAGCCACAGAGCTTTATCTATAAAGTGTAATTATGAAAACTGTGTCCATCATAACTGAAAGCTACGTCGTGTTTGCTGGCCTCACGCATCTGTCAGTCAATCAGCATGTCACCGTAAAGGGTTAAACAAATAACGCACAGTACTACTACGGTTACAGAAAAGTGTGCTACTGTTATAATTCACTTACATTTCAAGACGTTTTGGTGCGATTATAACCCGCTATTAAAAAAAACGACTGAATGTTTTGAATGAGAAGCTGTAATGTAGGGCAGGATGAATTTTGGTGTGGCGCCCGCCATGGAAGAGTGAATGTAGCGGAAACCATGCATGTTTGACTTTCTTTCTTCTGTTGAACACAAGATATTTTAAAGAATGTTAAAAACCTGTAGCCATTGACTTATGTAGTATATATAGTATTCATTCATTTTCTTTTCGGCTTAGCCCCTTTATTAATCTGGGGTCGCCACAGTGGAATAACCCGGCAACTTATCCAGCATATTTTGCAGCGGATGCCCTTTCAGCTGCAACCCATCACTGGGATACACTCATACACACTCATTCACACTCATATACTACAGACAATTTAGCCTACCCATTTCACCAATTGACCTTATTCTGCGATGCGGAAGTGCGCTTGTTTTGGCGATTGTTTTAGAACTTCCGATTCAGTTGCCTATGAGAGAAATGACTACAATAAACGGCAGAAAACAGTCAAATTACTTGCTCTACAAACAAGTGTTTGCATGACTATAGAGGCAAAATAAAATAATAATATAAGAAAACATCAGTTTGCAACATCAAGCAGCAAAACGAGCTGTGTTTAACGTCTAAAAATGAATGGAAGTGAATGAGACCGGAAGTCTCAATCCAAAATGATTCAAATGGCTGCACCCGCTCGTATGCAGAGAATATGGTGGATACCACATGTCTTTGGACTTGTGGGGGAAACCGGAGCACCCGGACGAAACCCAGGCCGACACAGGGAGAAAATGCAAACTCCACACAGAAATGCCAACTGACCCAGCCGAGGCTCAAACCAGCAACCTTCTTGCTTGAGGCGATTGTACTACCCACTGCACTACCATGACGCCCGTATATATCTAGTATTTTAAAGTAAATTTCCAACACTCTTCAATATATTTTCTTTTGTGTTCAGAAAACAGAAACTCATACAGGTTTGGAACCACGTGAGAGAGAGTTATATTAGGCCTGTCACCTTATCTATTTTTTATCGTACGATATATTGAAGTTTCACAAGCTAATTTCGAGAGGAGCACGTGATAGGATTGACTACAGCTGATCCCTATCACCAATCACTAACTAGCCAATCGGACCATTTCAAATTTAATATAAATATCCAGCCTAAACTTCATTCCTCACTTCACTTTGGAAACCCCCTACTATCCATCCCTTCTCCCTCCTCCTCAGTTTAGATTTCGGCCGACACGGTGGTTCAGTGGTTAACACTGTTGCCCCACAGCAAGGAAGTCGAGTTGGTTTAACGCTAACTGAACCAGTCGACACTCTCTGTGCGGAGTTTGCATGTTCTCCCCGTGTTCGCGTGGGTTTTCCCCGGGTACTCCGGTTTCTTCCCACACTCAAAAACATGCAACTACAGTTAAAGTCATAAGCACTTACTAAGTACAAACTAACATAATTGGCGGCCTATTCTCAGGAAGTTATCGAGAACTACCTGATCTCGTATCCCTCCTAATGCTTATTGCCTTGGGCTCACCTATTTCTGAGCTCAGGATTCTCTCCCAGGCCAAACTAGCTAATATAGTCAAGCATTATCTAAGTGGGAACTCTTGAAATATTGCGATAAACGATATTATTGTCATTTTACGACCATTTTATGCCACTCATTATATAATGGCAGAATGATAATATAATATCATCATAATGCAAGTACACTCTTCCAAAGCACACATCATATTTTATACTTATATTTAATTATAGTCATTTTAACCATTTAATAATCAGACATTGCAATCAGAATGTAAAAACGCATACAGTATCCTAAATAAATAATAATAAATGTTAACACAAACGTGCAAGGTAAAAAGTAACAAAGGCTGCAATATATGCTACCAGATCTATTTTCAGTTGTCAGACACCCACATGAAAATATACTATAGTAATTTATAGTAAATACTAGAGTGTTTTTATCCATACAGACACCTCTAATAGAGATACAGATGTTGCACAATCAGCTAAACTGTTGCTAGAATTGGTTTTTATGTATGGGCGATTTATATTGCATCACCAAAAATGATTGAGCTCATGTCCATGTGTTGTGCGATAAGTCCATATATTGATTATTGTGACAGGCCTTGAGTAAATATTGGATAAATTTAGTGGAAAAACATTCTTCAAACCCCTTCTTTATTTTAAAGTTACTTTAAATGTCCTTTACAGTGACTTTCAGCCATCTTTCTCTCCGTTCCTCTCACTTCTGACTGATAGATCTGTGATAGCCAGCAGGAGCAGGACAGATAGATTGCCAGTTCATATTTCACATCCCTCTGATAACAGTGACCTCCTGTTAGTCCTGCACTTCTGTCTGGATCCTCTCGGAGGAGAAGGGAATCAAATATTTGATATCTCTGATCTGCTGAGATGATGCTGATGCCTGCTCAGTTGAGAAATTAATGAAAGTAGTGAAACGACTCACTGCCTCCAAAAATGTCGGGGTGAGATGTTCAATGTGGCGTAGAGTAAATGTATGGAAGTTTATTACCATTATGGAAGAAAAAAGTAATTGAATTTTGTTTTCTTGCAAGTTTATATACCATAAAACTCTCTAGGTAAAAATAGTCTAGATAAAAAAGGTAGAATTGCAAGAATACACGAATATATAACTTGCAATTGCAACCCGAGATATGCTGTATAGGTAAAGTCGATGTTAAGTCATTTAATGAAAATCATTCATTCATTTTCCTTCGGCTTATCCTCTATTTCAGAGGTCGTCACAGCGGAATGAACCACCAACTATTCCAGCATATGCTTTATCCAGCAGATGCTGTTTCAGCTGCAACCTAGTACTGGGAAACACTCATTCGCTCTCACATACACACACACACACACACACACACACACACACACACACACACACACACACACACACACACACACACTCCGGACAATTTAGATTATCCAATTCACCTATAGCGCATGTGTTTGGACTGTGGGGAAACCCGGAGGAAACCCACACCAACATGGGGAGAACATGTAGACTCCACACAGAAATGCCAACTGACCCAACCGAGGCTCGAACCAGCGATCTTCTTGCTGTGGGGCGATCGTGCTACCCACTGCTCCACCATGATGCCCCTTAATAAATATTTAAATATAAAAATTAAACATTATTTATGGTTCGACATTTGATTTGTACTTTCAAGTTTAAACTTGTAAGTTTGTAGGTTTGTTTCCTCCACAACAAAAGTAAATACATAAAAGGCAATTGCTGATTTTTACATCTCCCAATTCACATTTTTTTTAAAAATTGCAACTAAGAAAATCACAATAAACTAGATTTTTTTTGCATTAATTATTAATTGTGAGACATAACCTCAGAATTCTCACTTTTTATTCTCAGAACTTGGAGGAAAAGTCAAACTTATTGTATATAAGCTATGATGAAATAAATAGTCAACTAATTTTGAGATTATGGGCCCTATTTTAACGATCTAGGCGCAAAGTCCAAAGCGCAAGGCGCAAAAGCATTAAGGGTGTGCCAGAATCCACTTTTGCTATTTTAAGGATGGAAAATTCAGCTTTGCGCCGCGGCACATGGTCTAACAGGGTTGAGCTTATTCTCTTAATGAGTTATAGGTGTTTTGAGAATAAACCAATCAGAGTCTCATCTCCCATTCCCTTTAAGAGTCAGTTGCGTCGCGCCATAGCGCATTTGCTATTTACATGGTGGACTTACTAAGTGGAAAAACGGAACGCTTCATTAGCGAGAAAACAGAGCATCTACAGCGCAAGAATGAGAGAATGAACATCTATTAGCCTATACATAATTAGGTTTGTTAAGCATAAAGATTTGTTTCAATACTATTTCTAAAATCAGTTCTAATTTCCAACAAAGGAATAAATTAACGATAATAACGAAGAGTGGTCAAAAAACTGAGTTACAGTATATCCAAATACACATGCTATGCCCCATATGGTCTAAAATCTGACAGGTGGGCAAATCTAAGCGTGTTTTTAATAAAACAAATATAAATATGCATATAATAAATAATACTGCTAATAATAATAACATTATACTAAAGCAAATTGCCATGAATAAACTGAAAAAGCCCCCCGAGATAAAGAAGGCATGAAGGCAGTAGTTTTTATATTTAAGTAGGCTAGAAAGTAATAATTTTTGTAATATTTTAATCCGTTAATTCTTTTTCATTTGTGTATTGCTGTACATCTTGTGTGTATTAAGCAATGTTTAAGCGAGGCGCACAACTAACGTGCTTTGTGCTGGACTTTAGACCTCCTCTCAGCTGGTCTATTGAACAGTATATTCTAGTTTCTCAAAATAGCAATGCACCAGCAATGCGCCTCAACACACCTCCTTTTTTAGACCAGAACGCCTATGGGCACACATATGAGCGCAAATGCATTTGCTATTTACACAGCGTGGTGCAAAACGTCAAAATGACTCTTGCGTCGAGCTGAAACTAGTAAACAACAATTGCGTTGAGCCGCATTGCGCCGGGTGTGTGATAGGGCCCAAAAAGTTTTCACAGCAAGAAGGTCGCTGTTTTGAGTCCTGGCTGGGCAGGTTGGCATTTCTGTATGGAGTTTGCATGTTCTCCCCATGTGAATGTGAGAGTGTATGGGTGTTCCCCATTACTGGGTTGCAGCTGGAAGGGCATCTGCTGCGTAAAACATAAGGGGGTCACACACCAGAAGCGCCGCTCACCGATGCACCACATCGCGCATGCATTTCAGAATTCTAAACATAGGTTTCTATCAGGGTACACACACCAGAACCGCAAGTCCTGGCTGTTCGTGGCGCCCAGCCACAACTCAGGACACTGTTCATATTTTTCCACATCACAGAGCACCATCTGAATAGCTTCACTTTAAATAACCTGCGAATGTGTGTGTCTGGTGTGTGATACTTCCAACTGTCATGTGCGTGCCGTGTTGTGGCGCTGAGCGGCACATTCGGTGTGTGACCTGCTATTTGCTGGAATAGTTGGCGGTTCATTCCGCTGTGGCGACCCCCAATAAATAAGGAACTAAGCTGAAGGAAAATTAATGACTGAATGGTAGAAACAGACCTTTGGACTTAGGACTTGTTCATAAATAATAATAAAGATAACCATAACGCTATTAGCATGCATTTAGACGTCAAACCACCAATACTGTTCCTTTGACTCAATATCATCATAGTTGCAGGCTTTCCTATAGACTACAACTTTACAGTTACCATGTTTGGTGTGAACAGACATCATGATGTCTTCATTCTAGTGATCAAGTATTGGTTTTCCTAAAATGAACTTTGGCTTGGATTGAAGATTTTAGTTTACATAATAACAGGGGTGACAAGGTGGCTCAGTGGTTAGCACTGTTGCCTCACAGCAAGAGGGTCGCTGGTTCAAGTCCCAGCTGGGTCAGTTGGCATTTCTCTGTGGAGTTTGCATGTTCTCCCCATGTTGGCGTGAGTCCAAACACATGCGCTATAGGGGAATGAGATGAATTAAATTGGCTGTAGTGTGTGTGTGTGTTTGTTTGTTTGTTTGTTTGTTTGTGTGTGTGTG
>CAIGQZ010035066.1:6278206-6296343 GCA_903798205.1 Danio tinwini
TCCTAATTATGCTAGAAACATTTTAGAAACATGTTAGTTAGCGCTAACAATATCCTAAATATGCTAGAAAAATTTTAGAAACATGCTATAGAGCTAACAATATCCTAATCCTGCTAGAAACATGTTAGTTAGCGCTAACAATATCCTAATTATGCTAAAAAACATTTAAGAAACATGCTATAGTGCTAACAATATCCTAATTATGCTAGAATCATTTTATAAACATGTTAATTAGTGCTAACAATATCCTAATCATGCTAGAAACATTCCTGAAACATACAAATTAGCGCTAACAATATCCTAATCATGCTAGAAACATTCTAGAAACATGTTAGCTACTGCTAACAATATCCTAATCTTGCTAGAAACATTCTGGAAACATGCTAATTATTAGCGGTAACAATAAATCAGGGAAGAACATTTTTGTAACGTTCTAATTCATGTTAGTATGGTAAACAGGCTAGCAACATACTCATGCTACCGATATGTTAACCAATATGTTGTGTTACTTCTTGCTAATAAATGTTAGCATGCTATCCTATCTTAAAACATGATAGAAACGTTCCACACTAGTGCTGTTTAATGGTTAATCATGAATAAATGAGTACAAAATAGGATTTAATTTCTATAATTTATACATTAATGGACATTTTCTATGCATGTATAAACATTAAATAAACAGCACACACACAAAAAATATGTAAACAAGTTACCAGCAGTAATCTGCACAACAAAATAGCTAATAGCTAAGCCTACCAAAATAGTAGAAGCACATTAGCCACACTATTGAGCTTTTCAGACTAGAACCGTCAAACATTTCAGAAGTTATTGTACACTTTAACATCTGCTTTTGTCAACTTAACATCACACTTCATATTTTTTTTTGTTCATTACCTGGAGTAAGTGGGAGTGTAGATCCAGAATTGAGCACAACCTGAAGAGTGAACATCTCTTTGCTGTCATTTTTCCTAACAGAAACCTTCACTTCTTCACTTGTGATCGTCCAGTCTATCTTATGGCCGAGGTAACAAACACCCTTCACACTGAGCGTAGAAACGTCCAGCGGCAACAGTGGAGAGAAGGCTAGCTGATCTTTCTGCACTCTAAACACACACACACAACATATAATGAGTGCATGGACGTGAGAGAGTTAAATGAAACGTCACAAAATGACACACTATACACACACACACACACACTCACTGGCCACTTTATTAGGTACACTTTACTAGTACCGGGTTGGACCCCTTTTGCTTTTGAAACTGCCCTAATCCTTTGTGGTACAGATTCAACAAGGTAGTGGAAATATTCCTCAGAGATTTTGCTCCATATTGACATGACAGCATCACGCAGTTGCTGCAGATTTGTCGGCTGCACATCCATGATGCGAATCTCCCGTTCCACCACATCCCAAAAGTGCTCTATTGGATTCAGATCTGGTGGCTGTGGAGGACATTTAAGTACAGTGAACTCATTGTCATGTTCAAGAAAGCAGTCTGAGATGATTCGCGCTTTATGACATGGCGTGTTATCCTGCTGGAAGTAACCATCAGAAGATGGGTACACTTGGGTCATAAAGGGATGGACAAGGTCAGCAGCAATACTCAGGTAGGCTGTGGCGTTGACACGATGCTCAATTGGTACTAATGGGCCCAAAGTGTGCCAAGAAAATATCCCCCACACCATTACACCACCATAACCAGCCTGAACCATTGATACAAGGCAGGATGGATTCATGCTTTCATGTTGTTGATGCCATATTCTGACCCTACTATCCGAATGTCTCGACAGAAATCGAGACTCATCAGACCAGGCAACATTTTTTCAATCATCTATTGTGAATTGTAGCCTCAGTTTCCTGTTCTTAGCTGACAGGAGTGGCACCCGGTGTGGTCTTCTGCTGCTGTAGCCCATCTGCCTCAAGGTTGGACGTGTTGTGCGTTCAGAGATGCTCTTCTGCAGACCTCGGTTGTAACGAGTGGTTATTTGAGTTACTGTCTGGCCATTCTCCTCTGACCTCTGGCATGAACAAGGCATTTGCGCCCACAGAAACTGCCGCTCACTGGATATTTTCTCTTTTTCGGATCATTCTCTGTAGAGGTGGTTGTGCGTAAAAATCCCAGTAGATCAGCAGTTTCTGAAATACTCAGACTAGCCCGTCTGGCACCAACAACCATGCCACGTTTAAAGTCACTTAAATCACTTTTCTTCCCCATTCTGATGCTCAGTTTGAACTGCAGCAGATCGTCTTGACCATAGCTGTTTTTCAATTCCAAGAACGCAGAGAACGGACTTGCGTTCTTGTGTAGACCGGTCTTGCCAGGTGTCCTCGGAAGAACAAACTCGGGAGACCGTGAGAACAGAAAACACGTCCTGTGAGAAATGAGATGCTGCGTTCTTCCTGATGGTCACATGACCTTCCCACCTCCAGTCGCAATGGCTTCTGGGACTTCTAGAGCGAGATCGGTGCTCAAGTCTGCATCCGTGCATCCTCGACATCAAGAACACATCCGGGAAGTTTCACGCGTCCTCCTGTTCTTGCGGTCTTGAGTATCAGAACTGAACTTTGGCTGCTGATGATGACGTTACATGAGAACACGAAGACGAACGACCGCTGAAAAACGCATATTGAGAAACTGCCCATGTCTACATGCCTAAATGCATTGATTGAGTTGCTGTCATGTGATTGGCTGATTAGAAATGAGTGTTAACAAGCAGTTGGACAGGTGAACCTAATAAAGTAGCCGGTGAGTGAATACACTATAAACAATGGGAATGTATTGTTACCGTGCAATGCATTCTTGGTATTAAGGAAAAGGAAGCCTGATTTCTATTGATCTCCACTGATTTACTGTTTGATATATACACTCATCAGCAATAAACTTTAAGTGCTGGCACTATAAATTAAGACGAAAATCATACATGGAACTGTTTTGTTTCAACATCTTGTTAGTTACGGATATACAGAGCACTTATTTTTTGTAGAATTTTCAGTGTGAATGCAATACTTGCTCTAGCTGCGTCCCAAATGGCGCACTATACACTATGTACTTATGCACTTCAAGACTCAACAGCATAGCATATGTATGTAGTGTCATCCAAAATGAAACACTAATGTTTTTTTACTAAGCGGAAATTCCAACCGTTTCTCTAATGACGTTTGACGGTTGTCAAATTAGCGAAAGAAATGAGCAAACTACACAATAATACCTGCCATAAGTATAACTGCATTCACCATCAGGAGGCGCTATAATCACTCTCATAGAAGAATTCACAATCCAAAATATATGAAGTAATCCAACCTTACGCTACATGAGCAAAGCAGCAGTCGTTGAGTGCGTGAAGTGTCCATCATACCACACTTCATTTGAATGATTGAATAAGTGTATCATCCGGGTATTTCAAGTGCACTTATTGTTTGCAAAGTTTTTAGCGTGATCGCACTACTTACACTGTTTATACTACAAAATGGCGTATAATAGTGCATAAGTATGTGATTTGAGATGCACACTCTGTCTGTACGACAAAATGGCGTAGAGTAGTGCACAGTGCTTAATTTGTGAATTGCGAGTTCCCGGAACAGATTGGGGTAATGGATCCGGAATGTTACCAGAGGATGGAGAGATGTCATGCACAAAAGTGGAGAGCCGGGGGAATGGGTGAGCAGGGCGGGGGTGTCACTGACGAAAGTGAAGACGGTTTGTCAGTCGCGGAAGAAAGTGAAAGTGAACAGCGGACAGGGGAGGAGGGCGGTTGAGGAGGGGGATAGGTAAAATGAGGTGCCGGATCAGATTTCAGAGGTGCCGGCGTGTTTCGGCACAAATGAATCCCTGGTAGTGCATAACTGTGCGATTTGGGACGCACCTACACTCTCTGTCCTCATTGTTTTACTGATTGCTTTACCTGAAGCCCGTGTAGCCGAACAGCACGGCCTGCAGGAATCCACCCATCCCCGTCAGGAAGTTCACACATCCAGAGCCATCAGCCGATTCACTCCAGACCTGCTCAAACACAAGAGACATTTTTTTTTATTATTGTTTTTTCAGGGTTTTCACCTTTAAATGTACAGGACAGTGGAGATTACAGACAGGAAAGTGATGGGAGTGGAGAGAGGGGAAGGATCAGCAAAGGACCTCAAACTGGGAATCGAACTAGGGTCACCGTGAGCAACTCGGTGCTGTATGTTGACGCATTAACCACTAGGCCAGTGGTTCTCAAACTGTGGTACGCGGTCTTCCCTGTTGTGGTATGCGAAAGAATCGCTGAATGATTAAAGAATCAAATGAACACACTTTTAACCCTTTGACGCGAACGATAACACTGAGACTCGTGTAGTCAGATAACATTGGCTGTTCCCTGAAGCATACGATTGCTTGGCGCAGAGCCAGAGGAAGAGGTGTGCGGCGCTTGCAGAGCAGATACGCGCTAGAGAAGTCCTTCTGCAGACCAGTCTTGTTGTGTTGCCATTTCAGTTACTGCAAACTCAGGAATCTCCCCATGCTGCATCATTGGTAAAATTATTATTACAAATGTGTTAAATGTGTGCTCGTAGTTGTGTAAAATAATGTGCATTTTCGATATATAAAATTATTTGTTTTGTAAAGCAGCGTGGCTTTCGATTTAGTTTGATACCTCAGATTTAAGCTAATGCGATTCAAATGGCGCGAGACAGAACATAGACTCAAACTTTGCCATACTCGAAGCTTAGAGGTAGATTAAAGTTAGTCTCTGTGTGCACAGATGGAGGGATGGCGAACTGTATCGGAGTGTGCTTAAAAACTATGATTGATTTTGCGTCCAATAGCTCAGTAGTTAGCACACTGATATATAGCACAACAGTGCTCCTGGTGTCCCGAGTTCGAGTCCTGGCTCTTTAAAATGATTGATTTTGTGACAGATTTTCCCAAAACTTAAGGCATTATTTGCTTTAATTCTTATGTTTTGTGCATTTTTTCTTTTTTTTTTTATCTCAAGAACCAAAAATCATGATGAGACAGTTTTTTCCAGTCATGTGTGCTTCCAAAGCACTTCAGATCTCTTTAAATTGAATAAAAATCATGGTTGAAATTGTGTTTTTGGGGTTTGTTTTAAACAACAATTTACATTTTAATAAATGTAAATCACATGCTGCTTTTTAAAATGCTAGAAATTTGCATTTTTCTTATTTTTACATGTTAAAAAAATTACATTTAATGTAAATTCTTTAAAATATTTCTAATAACAGAGTCTCTGCAGTTTTCACTAAGTTCAATTTACATTTTTGAGACCATTATAAAGGAAATTTTACTCATTCTGGGCTAAACGCTAAGGAGTTTTTTAATATATATTTTTTTATTTGACCTATTAAAAAATATATAATTTAATACATTTAATAGTACAATAATACAAATTATTTAATAATAAAAATGTTCTTTTTTGGTTATTTCTTAGCAACATTCATTCATTTTCTTTTCGGCTTAGTCCCTTTATTAATCTGGAGTCGCTACAGCGGAATGAACCGCCAACTTATCCAGCATGTTTTACGAAGCGGATGCTCCTTCAGCTGCAACCCATCACTAAGAAACATCCACACACATACACTACCAACAATTTAGCTTAATCAATTCACCTATACCATGTCCATGTTCGGAGCACCCAGAGGAATCCCACGCCAACACAAGAAAAACATGCAAACCACACAGAAAAGCCAACTGACTCAGTCGAGGCTCGAACCATCGACCTTCTTGCTGTGAGACGATCGTGCTACCCACTGCGCCACAGTGACGCCCCATATACACATAGTACTTCAAATTTCATAATGTGCACACACTAATAATAAGGCAAACCATAACAGTAATAATGAGGTAAACAGTATGTACACACACAGGAAATCAAACACACCTGAAATGGTTTCTGGATATTTTCAAAGCATTTCTGCAGAAGCTTTTGGGCTCTTTCTGCCTCTCCAAGCTCAAGCCAGCCCAAAGCAAACATGCCCTAGAGACAGACAGACAGACAGACAGACAGACAGACAGACAGACAGACAGACAGACAGACACACACACACACACACACACACACACACACACACACGCACACACACACTTACTGCACAGTTTATGAGAAAATATACTAAATTATGTGCTCAATAATACAGACAGAGAGCATGCTGAGACTGACCCAGGTCATGGCGGGTCCGAGCGGATCAGTGACGGCCTCGTACATCTCCAGATCGTTGAGTCTGATCTCTGGACTCATGGGAAAGGCCAGCGGGAAACCCAGCAAAACCACATCCGCCTGCTTTACTTTACTGCCTGAGCAGAATAAAGCACAGCACAAACAGAGCAACTTTTCTTCTCAGATTTGCTCTTTTAAATATCAGTTTGTTTTATTAGGAAAAAAAAATCATATCTAAATTTAATGCTATTGTTTAGAATTTCTTTGTATTTCAAATTCATTAAAATGATGGGATATGATAAATCCTATGTATTTCTAAATGTGTGCTGTGCAAGGCCCTGTATATTTGAATAAACTTAAGACTGAATTTAGTTTTTCTTTTTATGTAATTTTAGAGACTTTTCACTTTTATATATATATTTAAATCATGAATAATACCATATTTTAATAATTAAATCCAACTATAATACACTACCTGACCAAAGTCTTGTCGCCTATGCAAGTTTTAGGAAAAATAAATAATAACTTGACTTCTGGTTAATCATCTGGTATCAGAAGTGGCTCATATGAAAGGCAAAGGCCTTTAGATTATGCTTATTTGACCAAAATAAAATATGATCATGGCTTTATTTTGAATTATTTAATTAGGACAGTAAGGTCTGACTTTGCTTAGACAAAAGTCTTGTGACTTAACAGAAATAATGTCCAGTATAGAATATAAAGTCATGCTGCAGTGGGAAAAAAATGAATATTGTGTCTGACAATGAGCTTGGAGGACTGCATCCATACATCTCTGCAATGACTTATCAATAAAGTCATCTGGAATGGCAAATAAAGTGTTCTTGCAGGACTCCCAGAGTTCATCAAGATCCTTAGGATTCATCTTCAATGCCTCCTCCATCTTACCCCAGACATGCTCAATAATGTTCATGTCTGGTGACTGGGCTGGCCAATCCTGGAGCACCTTGACCTTCTCTGCTTTCAGGAACTTTGATGTAGAGGCTGAAGTATGAAGCCTGGTTTATAATTCTGCGTCAAGTGATCGCCGTAACCGATGGTGTATGCCTTGCGTGTAGCCGTGCATTTATACTTCTGCGCGCTGTTTCTGTTTTTTCTGCAATACAGTTCCGAAACGCTAGCTGGCAGTAGGTGTTTATGTTTCTCTGTGTCGAGTTTCTTCGCTGGTGTTCTGTTTGTTCTGAACACTTCCTTAATGTACAAGTGGCTCAAATTCACTCATTTTGAGGCGGGAACCGGCGGAGGTGCAACAACTCTAATCATAAGGTAAGCACAAAACAACAGTCTCCATCCAGAGCTCCTTCACGGGACTCCACACTTGCAAACACTCGCTGCACCTCCGGCTCTCACCTCCACCCACACTCATCAGCGCTACCAAGCCGACCAATCACAGAGCTTGCGCTACGCGTACGCGTTACATTTTTTGAGAGGTGTGTGTCAACGTCGCAGACGGTTATAGCGAGGGGCTATGCGTCCACACATAGGCTTAAATCGGCCTTGAGAAGGAGCGCTATCCTGCTGGAGAATTTGCCCTCTCCTGTGGTTTGTAATGTAATGGGCAGCACAAATACCTCAGGCTGTTGATGTTGCCATTCACTCTGCAGATCTCTTGCACGCCCCCATACTGAATGTAACCCCAAACCATGACTTTTCTTTCACCAAACTTGACTGATTTCTGTGAGAATCTTGAGTCCATGTGGGTTCCAATAGGTCTTCTGCAGTATTTGTGATGATTGGGATGCAGTTCAACAGATGATTCATGGGAAAAAAATAAATAAATCGACCTTCTGCCGCTTTTTCAAATGATCGACTAGAAGTCAAGTTATTATTAGTTGCTCTTACAGCTGGGATCCCCAACAAGACTTTTGTCAGCTATCTGAACCTAATCAGAGTCAACAGATAACAGTTCTTTATTTAGTACCAAAGATCTGACATGTTTTGTTGTGACACACATGGAAATATTTGAGCACTGAGTCAGTTACATCAAAAATGTGCAAAAGTAGGGATTGAAGACGTGTGTTTTTGTTTATGTACAGTTGAACAGAATTATTAGCCCCCCTGTTTATTTTTTTCCCCAATTTCTGTTTAACAGAGAGCAGATTTTTTCAACATATTTCTAAACATAATAGTTTTAATAACTCATCTCTAATAACTGATTTATTTTATCTTTGTCATGATGGCAGTAAATAATATTTGACTAGATATTTTTCAAGACACTTTTATACAGCTTAAAGTGACATTTAAAGGTTTAATTAGGTTAACTAGGCAGGTTAGGGTAATTAGGCAAGTTATTGTATAATGATGGTTTGTTCTGTAGACTATGGAAAATATATAGCTTAAAGGGGCTAATAATTTTGATCCTAAAATGGTTCTTAAAATTTTTAAAACTGCTTTTGTTCTAGCCGAAACAAAACAAATAAGACTAATAATATAGACAAATAATTCTGACTTCAACTGTATAAAAAAAATCCAAACTAAAAAAAGTTGAAAATAAATTAAGCTTAAAATTTGTGTGCCTATTCTTCATAACATTCTTGCAAATGTAAGGGGTGTTTAAATAATAAAAGTCAAAACAAAATTTCTAAACAAATTTACAAAGCAAAAAAAAAAAGTTCAAGTTTTCATCTTCTCTACCACAAAATCCTCCTGACCTGGCTTATATCCGTCAAACTCTGGGTGAAACTTCAGCTCCGGGTCAAAGGGGATTTTGATCTTGTCAGCGATGTCCTGCCAAGCGGGAGGAGGAACTCGAGCTAACAGAGCCGAAAGCTCCACTGCAAACTCAAGACTGAACATCACAGACACACAGAAGCAAGGCAGCATTAACAGTGAAAGATTGAAGAGAACTGAACTTGTGGCTTGTGTTTAAATTGTGTGTTTACAGTGTTACCTGCGCTGAGCGACTGCATTAGTGAACACTGAGTTGTCCACGGTGAAGTAATATTCATCAGGAGGAATCACACCTAATGGACAAACACCAAAACGATTTCATAATATTAAACAAGATTATTATAAGCCCCCCTTGCGCATCTAACAGTAAGAGAGGGTATTAATATGCTATGGAAGTCCTCAGGTTAACGTCAACACAAGGACCGCCACTCCAAAACACAGAAACAAATGGTCAGACATTGACTGAAGATTACCAAAACAAACACATTAAAAACAAGGCATGGATTATTCACCTTAAGAATAACAACGTAAGCTAACAAATTAAACATTGCACATTTTGATTTCACACAAACTTTAATAGACTGATTTCACGCGGCCGCCATTTTAAACAGCGAAATCGAGGCTGCGGTGGGAAGAAACCTGGAAGTATCGCCTGAGTCACACAGGAATGTTGTGTACCTGTCTGTATATCTTATCAGCGAAGAAAAACTGACACAAATTTATACTTTCACCACCTTCCGAGTGACCCGAAAGTCCGTTCTGAATGAATAGTGAAAATAAAAAAGGACATCAGACCTCTTTTTCAGCTAAGTTAAGGGAAATGGCACTAGTTAGCTAACGTTTTCTTTCCCAAACACACGTTTTAGATGCCGTTTATCAAACTTAAGTTAATGAACTGATTCTTTCACTATTTTAGACTTG
This sequence comes from Danio tinwini, assembly GCA_903798205.1. NCBI lineage: Eukaryota > Metazoa > Chordata > Actinopteri > Cypriniformes > Danionidae > Danio > Danio tinwini. The sequence continues at coordinate 6,287,972 of CAIGQZ010035066.1, forward strand.
CCAAGATTCAATATTTCAAACACCAAAACAATTTCATAATATTAAACAAGATTATTATTAGCCCCCTGTAGGATGCTCATTTCGGTTTATTTTACCAACCGACAACCGCAGCTCGTTAACCAAATATTAACTATTAACAGATAAATATAAAAATATTATTTAATAAAAAAAATAATTGAGGTTTCTATTTTGACACATTAAAATATTTTAAAATACTGGTTTATTTTAACAAGCGAACAGCAGCATACAGAACATACCAGAACATCTTCACGCACCTGCAGTGTTACAGCATAGAAAAAAAGAATAAACTAAATAATAATAATAATAAAATAAACAGGCCTGCCCTGGATATTTTTCACCTAAATGACCAATTTAGATTACAAAATGAAAACACTGACTGAATCCTTTTTAAGAACCGGCATTTGCTGATTTTTCCAATCATGTTTTTTTCTTCGTCTGTCATATAAAAATATCAGGCTATTAAATCGATCGCTTCACTGAAAATATGCATTTTATTAATGCTTTGTTGTTATTATGTCACAAAACCCCTTTTAACATAATAATAAAGTCATTCGTTTAAAGATTATGTCATAATGACTGATTTCCTCCGTCTCATTCGCAATCAGCATCAGCGCTGGATTGTGTCAACTCGTCAGTCACATTGTGACTAGAAATATTCTTCTTTCATTTTGCTTCTTTGACAAAATACGTCTGGCTTTTCCGTAGCAAAAATGCAAGACGCAACGCACCACACTGCCTTTTATGTTGACAAGAAAAAAGAAGCGTGGTGCTCTTTTTTTATGTCACTATAAGAAACGACTGAATCAGCTGGTCTATTGTACGCGAGTGTTACTGTCGATGTTGTTATAATTGTAATATACAGAATAACATTGTGATATCCATGATTTGTAAAGTAATATGCCTACAGCTCTGGCTGACTTGAAACTGCGACCACAAGTTTCTCCTCCATCATTAAAAAATATCCGTCATCCTGACAACACAAACACTGCAGGCACCTCAACAGAAACCCTGCTCTGCCTTTATTTGATCGAAGAATGAAAAAGACGCGACTGACGAAACACACTTCCGCTCAGGGTTGAGTTTTTTTGCAACCACGAGCAAACAGCGCACAACAGCATAACGTGAGGCACACAGGGCGCAACAGCATAACGTGAGGCACACAGGGCGCAACAGCATAACGTGAGGCACACAGGGCGCATAAGCAGCGCGCAAAAAAAAAAACGTTAAAAATATATAAAATAATATTTTTTAATCCTTTAGTTGGTACCATTAATTGGTTAGAAAATCACTCTTTCGGTTAACGGTTAATCAGTTATTTTGAGCATCCCTAGCCCCCTGTTAAAATTATTTAGAATTATTAGCCCCCTAAACTGATAAGAAATTAGACTTTCTCCAGAAAAAAAATATAGGAAGTTTATATTCAAAACATGAATTTTGTTACTGTTTTGGAGCGCACAAGCTTATAGATATCCTTAAAACTATCATACTGATACTAACATCTGCAAAATTTTATTTAATTTCATGGGACCTTTTATAACTGATGATATCACTCTTTAACTTCTGCCACTTTTCCAAATGATCGACTAGAAGTCAAGTTATTATTAGTTGCTCTTACAGCTGGGATCCCCAACAAGACTTTTGTCAGCTATCTGAACCTAATCAGAGTCAACAGATAACAGTTCTTTATTTAGTACCAAAGATCTGACATGTTTTGTTGTGACACACATGGAAATATTTGAGCACTGAGTCAGTTACATCAAAAACGTGCAAAAGTTGGGATTGAAGACATGTGTTTTTGTTTATGTATAAAAAAAATCCAAAACAAAAAAAAGTTGAAAATAAATTAAGCTTAAGACTTGTGTGCCTATTCTTAGTATCATTCTTGCATATGTAAGGGCGGGTTAAACAAAGACTGTAGAATACACAAGACGTGTCACTTGTATCTTTTTGAATGGGGAAACGTGTAACTGTCAATATGGTGAACAAGGTCCCGCCTACTAGTACAGGAGCCAATCATCGGTCGCTATATGGTGAAAAAAGCCCGCCTTCTAGTACAGGAGCCAATCAGCGATCGCTATAAACTAACGATATTCTGGGGGAGGGGCTTGGACCAGATAGTTTCTGCAGATTTTGAGTGATTTAGACGTTTAGAAATTATTCTAAAGACACAGTTGTTGTTTAATTTTATTGATGATCACTAATATGAAATGTAATCGTAAGCTTGGCAAGCCGTTTTGGAGAATTTGATGTTTTCCCATTCAAACAGAATGCCCGAGCATACTGCCCAAGAGGTGTTTCAAAGATGGCCGCCGAGTGAAATGCCTTAAAGGGACATTGGATTAAACAATGATAAAAGTCAATTATCTAAGTCTAAACAAATTCAAAAAAATAAAAAAAGTTTTCATCTTCTCTACCACAAAAAGCTCCAGACCTGACGAGCATATAGATATTCTAAAAACTAACATCATACCTGCCAAAACTCCCGTTTTTCCTGGGAGTCTCCCGTATTTTAGACCCACCTCCCGGTTTGTCATTTCTCACTTTTCAGTTTTTCCAGCCCTTGTAAAGTCTCTTCTGGTTGCTCCATTTCCCCCCCACATTATTCCCCCTACCACCACCACCACCCTCCCAGTCTCCCAGATTTTCAAAGGCAAATGTTGGCAGGTATGACCAACATACTGATCATAACATCAAAAAAATGTATTTAATTTCATGGGATCTTTAATAACTGATGACATAACTCTTTACCTTTAATGTGGTACTGTTGGTCAGCAGAGTCCCATGCCACCCTTGAAACCCAGAAATCTGCAATGCCCCACACCACCTCACTGCCCCCTCCAGACCGAAACAACTCCAGGTCCTGTATGACGGAGGAGACACAGAGATGTGTGCACAAGTACTTGATTATTCAAATAAACATGAATATTCAAATGAAAACGCATGCAGCCAATCAGAGCGCAGTTCAGATGCTGCTTCAATTCCAAAGCTCCGCCCATCTCCTCTTGTGGGAGAGGCAAAAGTCACCAGAATCAAAACATGACGAAGCTTTTCAGCTTCTGCTTCTTGTGTCCATATGTACTTGAGTTATTCAGAGAAACATGAACATTCAAACACAAACGCTGCATGCAGCCAATTAGAGAGCAGTTCAGATGCTGCTCCAATTCCAAAGCTCCGCCCATCTACTATTGTGGGAGGGGAAAAAGTCACCAGAACCGTAACATGACACTTTCGTCACTCCTTCCAACAGCAACTAGGAAAATCCAGGTGGACCGTCTCTGATTGGCTGAAAGGGTGATTTGATCTGCAGTAATTTTTTGAATATATGTTAAAAACTAAATATTATTTGAGTTTCACTAAATGCCACTTCACTGACTGTAAATAGAATGAATCCATGATAAAACTGAGCACCTAAACTAAAACCTAATACAAGTTTCATAAACATATTGAAATCTGGAATAAATTATGATACATAAAAACTTTGTCGGGCGACACGGTGGCGCAGTGAGTAGCACAATCGCCTCACAGCAAAAAGGTCACTGGAAGGGCATCCGCTGTGTAAAACATATGTTGGATAATTGGCGGTTTATTCCGCTGTGGCGACCCCAGATTAATAAAGGGACTAAGCTGAAAATAAAATAAATGAAAAACGTTGTCAAGTAAAACATTGAGAAAAAAAAAAAACGTCATTATTTTTCTGCTAAATTAAGTAAACAGCATATACATTTACTCTTTTAGTTAAAATTAAGAGTCAACTGTTATGGCTGCTATACTTGCTTTTTGGTGTAACGATATAAACACAATAGGTGTATACAGTATGTATGTTGTATATAACAATTGAGGCAACCTTCTTAATTTACATTTTTTGTTTTTAATTCGCTCTGCAAAACAATTCGAACATACATTGTTTAAAACGTTCAAATAGAACCTCACTGGATATAATGCATCATCTTGTTGCGAATTTAGCTTTTGACATTCGTATTCGTAAATATTGTCTTAAATAGCATTTGATTAAAAGAATATTATCCTTCTAATTAAAAATAATTGAAATAAATGCAATACACGTAATTTTGGTAACACTCTAGTTTACGTGCTTACGTACAATACCTAAACCCAATTACTATCTTAATAACTATTTAAGTCCGCATGAACCGGATGTTGCTGAGACTTTTATTTCAGTATGTTGATTTACCTCCAAGTGAAACAGAATATTAAGTAGGGGGCGGGGATTTCTTTTTGCACATCTAACAGTAAGAGAGGGTATTAATATGCTATGGAAGTCCTCAGGTTAACGTCAACACAAGGACCACCACTCCAAACACAGAAACAAATGGTCAGACATTGACTGAAGATTACCAAAACAAACACATTAAAAACAAGGCATGGATTATTCACCTTAAGAATAACAACGTAAGCTAACAAATTAAACATTGCACATTTTGATTTCACACAAACTTTAATAGACTGATTTCACGCGGCCGCCATTTTAAACAGCGAAATCGAGGCTGCGGTGGGAAGAAACCCGGAAGTATCGCCTGAGTCACACAGGAATGTTGTGTACCTGTCTGTATATCTTATCAGCGAAGAGAAAGTGACACAAATTTATACTTTCACCACCTTCCGAGTGACCCGAAGGTCCGTTTTGAATGAAAAGAGTTATCAGACCTAATTTTCAGCTAAGTTAAGGGAAATGGCACTAGTTAGCTAAGGTTTTCTTTCCCAAACACACGTTTTAGATGCCGTTTATCAAACTCAAGTTAATGAACTGATTCTTTCACTATTTTAGACTTGTCAAGATTCAAAATTTTGGTACTGAAATAAAAAAATAAAGTCTATTTCCCGTTAACATTTAGTGCACTGTTGATGGCGTTCTTAAACAGCGCTGATTTGCCATTGTGTTCACGTGCTCAACAGTAACGACTGTGATTGTCCGTGAAGGTCATCAGTTCACCGCACTTCACTGATGTTTACCGAGTGTAACACAGACGAGCGATCCGCTTGCTGAATCGACTGATCTTTGCGGATTTAAAACGCTCCAGTGTTCGTGTATCTGTGTTAGCAATCTGTGAAGAGCGGAGAACTGATGACCGTCACGGCCAATCACAGTCATTTCTGTTGAGCACTGGTGAACACTACGGCAAATCAGCTGTTTAAGAACGCGCTCATCTGGATTTAAATGTTAGCAGGACATGGACATTTTTAAAACTTCAGTACTGTGACAGTACAGACAACATGAGGGTGTACTACAGAGGACTGCATTGTTTTATCGCTCACCGGGTTACATAGGCTGAAGCAGGGAAGCCCCAACGATGTTTACCTGGTGCCATGAACTGAAGTCTAGGAGGACATTTAAGCATTATTATTCTTAAAGAGATTGTGATGTTGTTTGATGCCTAATATGCTGTTATGTGTTTAAATTAAACTAAACTAAATTATATTAAAGTGATGTTTACACAATATCTGCATTTTGAAATCTCGACAACAGCTGGAGGTTTGTAGACCACAGCATGTTGCTGCAATGTTTACACTGCTGATCCTATACTTCCGGGTTTCTTCCCACCGCAGCCTCGCGTGTTTCGTGTTTTAAAACGTAGTGAAATAAGCATTTGAGATGCAATTAAAGTTTATTGAGCTAACTTTTTAGTTTCACTTTAAACATCATAATTAACGGTTTGTTAATAGTGAGAATTGTACCTTAAAAATAAAGTGTGATGATCAGCTGTACCTGTGTGAGATAGAGGTACTGCTGAAAGGCCAGAATCACGTCTCCGTTGATGTGAAGCTCCTGCTGGGAGTAAATGTCTTCTGGACAAACATCGACGCCTGTCACTGCGCTCTCCCATGCAAACTTCAAACCCTGACACCATGACATAAAACATGTTTATAATATAAGAGTATAAACTACTGTACATCCAGTTACCCAGTGTACCTTGCAGCCCATCTGCTGGGCGTTTACTTGAGCTCCTCCTAGCGTTTCTACACGGTACTGCAGAACAGCCCGGGCCAGAGCGGGATAAAAGAGGGCAACACTGGGGTACATCCATGTGTCCTGCAGGGGGAGTCGGAGAGACAGACACTAATGATGGCAAAGCTTCAAAACTTTATGAATCTTTTGTTTCGAATCAGTGACTTGAAGAGCGTAGCAAATGTACATCATGTGATTGCAGTAAACGGGACTTTGTTACGTCATTGTTTCGAAACATTTAAAAAAATTTAAGTTTTCTCACTTGGCGGCGTTCATGTTGGTTCACACAGTTCACCCCCCAGTGGTGAGTCATTGAACAGGTTTCATAGTTTTTACCTGTTCTCAGATCCGTTTTGAGTTCAATACTGGAAAAATATGCGATATTGTTGTTGAGCATTCCGATAACGTTATTTAATACGATATAACGCTTTCCTTGAAAATTGCTATTTTTTTTAAACAGTTTTTAAGTCATTTATTTATTTAATGATATTAAATTAAACAGGTCAAATATATTTTTCAGATATAGCATGCTTCCCAGAGATGGGTTGCGGCTGGAAGGGCATCCGCCGCATAAAATCATGCTGGATAAGTTGGCGGTTCATTCCGCTGTGGCGACCCCACATTAATGAAGGGACTAAGCCGAAAAGAAAATAAACGAATGAATGAAACTATTTTTTTAAACAATGAAATCATAATATATTTACCTGACACAGTAAATGCACTTTTTTTACATAAAAATACAGTTTTTGGTCATTAATATTCACCTTATTATCTGCGTACGAGCAGGAGCAGCCATTTGAATCTTTTTGGCTCAAGACTTCCGGTCTCCTTCACTTCCATTCATTTTTAGACATTAAACACAGCTCGTTCTGCTGCTTGATGTTGCAAACTGATGTTTTCTTATTATATTATTCAATTTTGTCTGTATAGTCATGAAAACACTTGTTTGTAGATCAAGTAGTTCGACCGTTTTCTGCCGTTTACTATTCCTAGTCATTTTTCCCAAAGGCAACCGAATCAGAAGTTCTAAAACAATCGCAAAAACGAGCGCACTTCCACATCGCAGAATAAGGTCAATAGGAAGGCATTGTATTTAAATGAGTTCTATTAACTCATAAAACTAATATTCATTCATTCATTCATTTTCTTTTCAGCTTAGTCCCTTTATTAATCAGGGGTCGCCACAGTGGAATGAACAGCCAACTTATCCAGCATATGTTTTACACAGCGGATGCCCTTCCAGCTGCAACCCATCACTGGGAAACACCCATACACTCTTGCATTCACACACACACACACTACTGACAATTTAGTTTATTCAATTCCCCTATAGCGCATGTGTTTGGACTGTGGGGGAAACCGGAGCACCCAGAGGAAACCCACACCAACACGGGGAGAACATGCAAACTCCACACAGAAATGCTAACTGATCCAGCCGGGACTCGAACCAGAGACCTTCTTGCTGTGAGGCAAAACTAACAATCACTCTTAATAATTAAGACTACAATAAAAAATAGAAATCCTGTGTCTAATAAAGTTAACCTCACCTGATCCCAAAACACATGTCCATGATAATCCTCGTCTTCACTGCCATTTGACAATCCTCCAGGACTGACTCCTCCAAACTCAAACGCAGCATTCGCCTCTTTATTTACATATGGAAATGAACTGAGCAGGTAAAACATGCAGCCAATCAGAGCGCGGTTCAGACTCTCTGCTCCCATCACCTCAATACTGCTGCCCTTCCAAAGCTCCGCCCAGCTCCTCTGGTGGGAGGGGCGTAAGTCACCAGTATTAATGAGTCCCAAACCAGAATCATAACATGATTGGGCGCTTTCATCGCTCCCGGCAACAGCAACTAGGAAAGTCCAGTTGAACTGGCTCTGATTGGCCGGAAGGATAAGAGTGGGTGTGACTGGCGTCCAGAGCAGGTGTACAAATGGACGGACTCCTCCAGGAACTTCAGAAGAGACGGTTTGTCCAAATATATGCCTAAAGAAAAGAGAAGGTTATCTGTGATGCGTAGTAATCATAATTTGGTAGGGAAATAAATTAGTGCTGTCAAGCATTTAATCACGAAATCCAAATAAAATTCATTCATTCATTTTCCTTCGGTTTAGTCCCCTTATTAATCAGGGATCGCCACAGCGGACTGAACCGCCAACTTATCCACCATATGTTTTACGCAGCAGATGCCCTTCCAGCTGCAACCCAGTACTGGGAAACACCCATACACTCTCATTCACATTCCTACACTATGGCCAGTTTAGTACATCCAATTCACCTATAACACAAACTCCACACAGAAATGCCAACTGACCCAGCTGGGACTCGAACCAGCAACCTTCTTGCTGTGAGGTGACAGTGCTAACCACTGAGCCACCGTGCA
>CAIGQZ010035066.1:6307215-6317938 GCA_903798205.1 Danio tinwini
TCTTTCTTCTGTTGAACACAAAAGAAGATATTTTGAAGAATGTCAGAAATCGGTAACCATTGACTTCCATTGTATTTGGTTTTCACACTATGAAAGTCAATGGATACCAGTTTCCGACAGTCTTCAAAGTATCTTTTGTGTTCAACCAGAAGAAAGAAACCCAAACAAGTGAAGGATAAACAAATAACTGTCCTGATAACATAATAGTGATAAAACTCACGTGCTTGTGAAATATACATATTAAAGCTGCATTTACTCTGATTCTTAAAGGGACAGTTCACACAAAACAGAAAATTCTGTCGTTATTTGTTTATCCTTGACTTTTTTGGATTTCTTTCTTCTGTCAAACACAATAGAAGGTATTTTGAAAAATACTGGAAACCGGTAACCATTGACTTCCATAGTATAAAAACTAAATACAATGGAAGTCAGTGGTTACAGGTTTTAAGCTTTCTTCAAAATATCTTCTTTTGTGTTGAGGGTGAATGAGTACATTTTCAATTTTGGGTGAACTATCTCTTTAAGAATAAATCAAAAGTAGGCTAAAAAGATTGACTGCCCTGAGAACATAATCATAATAAAAATGAACATGCTTGTGAAATGTACACATTAAAAGTTTAAACATGCACATTTACTGCACACCTTTGTGTTGATTCTTAAAGAGACAGTTCACACAAAAGAGAAAATTCAGCAGTCATTTGTTCATCCTCGACTTGTTTGGGTTTCTTCTGTTGAACATAAAAGAAGATATTTTGAAGAATGTTGAAAACCGGTAACCATTGACTTCCATAGTAAAAAAACAAATATGATGGAAGTCAATGGTTACAGGTTTTCAGCTTTCTTCAAAATATCTTTTGTGTTCGACGGAAGAAAGAAACCCAAACACTTACTGCATGCATAAAGGGACCATTCACACAAAATTGAAAATTGGTCATCAAAAATGGTCATGATTTGTTCATCCTTGACTCGTTTGGGTTTCTTTCTTCTGTTGAACACAAAAGAAGATATTTTGAAGAATGTCAGACACCGGTAACCATTGACTTCCATTGTATTTGGTTTTCACACTATGAAAGTCACATTAAATTTGCATTTGTGCTGATTCTTAAAGGGACGGTTCACACAAAACTGAAAACTCGGTCATCATTTGTTTATTCTTTACTTGTTTGGGTTTCTTTCTTCTGTTGAACACAAAAGAATATATTTTGAAGAATGTCAGAAACCGGTAACCATTGACTTCCATAGTATGAAAACCCAATACAATGGAAGTCAATGGTCACAGGTTTTCAGCTTTCTTTAAAATATCTTTTGTGTTTAGCAAGTCAAACAACTGACTGTTCTGAGAACATAATCATAATAAAAATGAACATGCTTGTGAAATGTACACATTAAAAGTTTGAACATGCACATTTACTGCACACCTTTGTGTTGATTCTTAAAGAGACAGTTCACACAAAAGGGAAAATTCAGTCGTCATTTGTTCATCCTCGACTTGTTTGGATTTCTTCTGTTAAACACAAAGGAAGATATTTTGAAGAATGTCCGAAACCGGTAACCATCGTCTTCCATTGTATTTGGTTTTTCTACTATGGAAGTCAACAGAAGAAAGAAACTCACAAAGGTTTGAAACTAGTAAAGAGAGAGTAAATGATGACAGAATTTTCATTTTTAGACAAACTATCCCTTTAAATCTTCTGTTTATAATGCAACTCTGGTTGTTTCTTCATGATATATTTGGCGTTTTCGGAGAAGAGCACCCTCTGACTTTCAGGAGAATTCAACCGTGCTTCCCTAACAAGATGTGCATGAGAATTGCAACTTCTCTCAATCAGATTTGTGATTTAATTTCGAATAAACCGCCCGGCGCGATACAAAAAGTACAAAACATCAATACAAACACTCATATTTTATTATTAAGTGCCAACATTCATTCAATATATTAGAAAAACAACACGTGGAGAAACAAAAGCTGATATCAAGTTACACGGATTATATAATAGAAATAATAAAAGCAATTATAATTAAACAGCGTAATAATTATTGCTGTTATGAATATTATTTATTATTACTACTAATAATAATATTATTATTAGGAATAACAATATAATAAAAATGCTACTTTTAACTATTTACTAATATTTACTCTTTTGACTAATATGTTATTTGGATATGTTTTGAAAAATGTTCAAGCTGCTGTTTTCCAATAGGAAATGGGCTGTCAAGCTACAAAAAGGTATTTTATGAACTTGTGTATAGTTTTTGCGAAAAAAGTGAATTGTCAAAAAATACTAAAAACAATTATAAGAAAATAGAATAATTATAATTATTGTTATGAATATTAATTATCATGAATATTAATTATTATTAATGAATATTATTATTATTATTATTAAGAAGAAGAATATAACAAAAGTGCTACTTTTAAGTATTTACTCTTTTTTTCTGATATTTTATATGAAGATGCTTAAAAAATGTTCAAGCTGCTGGTTTCCAATATATAAGGGCTACAAAAAGGCATTTTATAAATTTGCATATAGTTTTTTTGCTAAAAAAGTGAATTGTCAAGAAATACTAAATGCAATTATAATTAAACAGCATAATAATTATTGTTGTTATGAATGTTAATTATTATGAAAATGAATTATTATTACTAATGATAATAACACTATGCACATGGTTCTTAAAGGAACAGTGCACACAAAACAAAAAATTGGTCATCAAAAATGGTTATTTGTTCACTCCTGACTTTTTTGGGTTTCTTTCTTCTGTTACACACAAAAGAAAATATTTTGAAGAATGTCCAAAACCGGTAACCATCGTCTTCAATTGTATTTGGTTTTTCTACTATGGAAGTCAACAGAAGAAAGAAACTCACAAAGGGTTGAAACTAGTAAAGAGAGAGTAAATGATGACAGAATTTTCATTTTTAGACAAACTATCCCTTTAAATCTTCTGTTTATAATGCAACTCTGGTTGTTTCTTCATGATATATTTGGCGTTTTCGGACAAGAGCACCCTCTGACTTTCAGGAGAATTCAACCGTGCTTCCCTAACAAGATGTGCATGAGAATTGCAACTTCTCTCAATCAGATTTGTGATTTAATTTCGAATAAACCGCCCGGCGCGATACAAAAAGTACAAAACATCAATACAAACACTCATATTTTATTATTAAGTGCCAACATTCATTCAATATATTAGAAAAACAACACGTGGAGAAACAAAAGCTGATATCAAGTTACACGGATTAGCGTAATGAGTTCGCAAGAATAATATTTGTACATTTACACAATAAACAAACGCCCTCGGAAGACAACGGGAGCGAGGATGGACTCAAACAAGGGTAAAAAACACAGAAATACGCCGTTTATTAAAAAAAAAACAAAGATGCATAGCGTAATCGGCTGCCAAACAAACAGCAGCCTGGTGTGTTTTGGGTAAATCTGCAGCGCTGAATGATTGTCGAGCTGCTGGTTTCTGGAATATTTTTTTTTTCAGACCACCTTTAGTGGATTTTAGGGGAAAAAAACTAAATCGTGAAAGAGTGTGTGTTTGTGCAAAGATGCAAAAATACTGCAGACTTCAGCTGCCTGAGACTCGTGGAATGTGTGTGTGTTTGTGTGTGCGCTCACGCTTATGGGGAATGTGCATGCGTCCCTATACGAGTGTGTGTGTGGGTGAGAAAGAGAGAAATCTGAAGCGTCTCCTTGCTCCTGAAGTTGAAACACACACACACACACAGTCCTGCAGGAAGGTAAAAGAAGTGTGGTATAAAACAGTGTCACTCTTCCTCACGTCTGATGTTGCTCTCCTTCTCTTTTCCCTTTTTCGTCTCTCAGGAAGGGATGGACGGCTTCTCTCTCGTCCTCTATTTGGAGAGTTTGCTGATGACTCTGATGAGAGCACCGTTTTCATCCTTCAGCCGCTGGTTATCTGCTCTTAGATCTCCTAAAACCTGCACAACACACACACATAGAGGGGGGGGGGGAGAGAGAGAGAGAGAGAGAGAGACGCTCTTTACCCCATTTGGTGAGTTTTACCTCATTTAAAGAGACAGTTCACAGTAAATTCTCAATTGTGGCATCTGGCACATTTTTTTACTCTATGGAAAATAAAAGGAGAAGATTTGAAAAAAGTTTAAGCTGCTGTTTTCCAATAGCAAATGGGCTGTCAAGCTACAAATACTAAATGCAATTATAATAAAACAGAATAATAATAATTATTATTATTGTTGTTATGAATATTCGTTTTTATGAATATTAATCATTAATAATAATAATAATAATAATAATAATAAAAATGTTACTTTTAAGTATTTAGTATTACTCTTTTTACTAATATATGGAGATGCTTTAAAAAATGTTCAAGTTGCTGTTTTCCAACATAAAAGGGCTACAAAAAGGTATTTTATAACCTTGCAAAATTGTAACGGTAATAACTCAATTCAATTCAATAAGTAATAATAATTTATTAATAAGTAATAATGATTCATTTAAAACTAAGTAAACTAAAACACACACACAGACGCTCTTTACCTCCACTTGGTGAGTTTTACCTCATTTAAAGAGAAAGTTCACAGCAAATTCTCAATTGTGGCATCTGGCACATTTTTTTTTCTCCATGGAAACCAAAGGAAATGCTTTGAAAAATGTTCAAGCTGCTGTTTTCCAATATAAAATTTGCTGACAAGCTACAAAAAAGTATTTTAATGAACTTGCAGAATAAAACAGAATAACAATAATAATTATTGTTGTTACGAATATTAATTATTATTATTAAGAAGATACAAAAATGCTACTTTTAAATATTTACTAATATTTACTCTTTTTTCTAATATTTTATATGGAGATGTTTTAAAAAATGTTCAAGCTGCTGTTTTCCAATAGAAAAAAGTTATTTTAACTACAAAAAGGTATTTTAATAAACTTAACTGTATTATTATTATTATTATTATTATTATGAAAATTAATTATTATTATTAATGATAATATTTATTATTATTATTATTATTATTATTATTATTATCAATACAATTGATAATTATTAAGAATAATAACAATATAACAGAAATGCAACTTTTTTACCATTTACTAATATATATATATTTCTTCTAATATTTTATATGGAGATGCTTTGAAAAATGTTCAAGTTGCTGATTTCCAACATGAAAGGGCTACAAAAAGGTATTTTATAAACTTGCAATATTGTAACGATAATAAGTAGTAATCACTATTTTAAAACTAACTAAACACACACACACACACACACACACATATATGTGCTACTTTTTTTAGTATTGTAATTATTTTATATCGAGTTAATATTGTATAAAATGTGTTTTTATTTCAAGTTTGTGCACTCATTTCTGTTATATTACTGATATGGAAAAGTTTTCAATCCCAGTGCAACATGGTCTCCAGAACATCATGCAGGTTTGCAGAAACATGAATAAACGATGACAGAAGTGACATTTTTTAAGTGAACCGCCCCTTTAACGCTCCTAAACAGGCATGATATGACAAGTTTACTCTGAGGCAGTTTTTTCCTGTCCTTCATAACATTAAAAACCCTCTGCGACAGTGAAGCCAAAACACACTGTATCTGATGTTAACTGTGCAGGAGCTGGTTAGTCTGGTTTGACATGTGTGACTAGTATTAAAGTTATAGTTCACTTAAAAAAATGACCATTTGCTCAGTATTTAATCTCCCTCAAGCGCTTCCAAACCGTTTCTTTCTTCCTCTAAACACAAAAGAAGATATTTTGAAGAATGTTGGAAAATGGTAGCCATTGACTTCTATAGTAAAAAAAATACCATGGAAGTCAATAGTGACCGATTTTGAACATTCTTCAAAATATCTTCTTTTGTGTTTAATGAAAGAATGGAATGATTTGGTGAACCGTATTCCCTAGAGAACTACATTCACAACACGTTAGATGACAGAAATGCTTCAGTCGCCTCTGAGCCAATCGGAAACCACAGCCGAGTCGGAGAGCCAATCAGAGCAGCGCTTACCTTTAGCTCCTCCTCCAGCTCAGCGGCTCGTCTCTCCAACATCTTCTTCTCCTGAAGGACACAAGATTAACCACTTCCATACAAGCAAAACTGTTTATCAAGTGCTTTAATTTTCACTTAACTCACCTTCTTCTCCATTTCCAGCAGGGCCGTGCAGTCTGTGAATCTCTCCTGCCTCTGTCACACACACACACATACACACACAGTAAATATAGAGACAAATATTACATGAAAAATGCACCAATGCCAGACTTTCTAGACCACTCGAACATAATCACTCAAATATGAAAATGACAGCAGTCTGTAGAAACTGTGTGTGTTTGTGTGTCTGTTTGTGTGTGTGTGCTTGTCCAACTATCTTTGTGAGGCCAGTTTGCATTTTAGACCATCAGAATGAAGACCAAGGGAGTAAAGTGGAGGCATTTTGGTCGCTTCTTGCTTTCTGGTTCCACTTTAAAGAGCAGTTCGAGGATTAATAATTGGTTTTTTGGAGTTTTATGGTTTCAAGGGTAAGGTTAGTTTAGTTTATGGTTTGGCACTCAGTGTGATAGATAGCTGAACGTTATATTGTGTTAATCTTCTCACTAGGGCAGTTGTGAAACTATGCGTTTATATATGTGTGTCTGGGCTGCATGGTGGCTCAGAGGTTAGCACTGTCGCCTCACAGCAAGAATGTTGCTGGTTCAAGTACCGGCTGGGTCAGTTGGCGTTTCTGTATGGAGTTTGCATGTTGGTGTGGGTTTCCTCTGGGTGCTCCGGTTTCCCCTACAGTCTAAACACATGTGCTATAGGTAGGGATGGGTACAGAAACTGAGTACTTTATCTGTATCGGTGCTACATTATAAAAGACAGAAGTATCGATAAGCTCTGACGTTAACGGTTCTGCTATCGGCACTGGAGAATTATCGCTGAATAAACTTTTCTTACAGTGGCATAATTTAACTGACCAAGCTTTTCTAATTTGCCATATTTGATAATCGTCTGCACAGTTGGCAATTTCACATGAGAAATGCTCATGTTTCTGGTGAGCATGTCAAGTATAAAAGCCTTCACAGTTCTCGGCTGTGTGTGCGCACTCAGCCAAGTACTCACACATAGCACATGAGACTCGCGCGCACATACAGCTCATAAGCTTGCAGAGTGAACCAAACGGGTTGTATTTCCAGAGTGGACAGCGACAATGCAACAACACAACAAGTTGTTTTCTTGTATAAGAGGAAATGCGAAGTGAAAGTATCTTTCAAAAGTGCCCTAACTGCAGAAAGACAAATGAATAGTTTTTGACTAGTAGCTACAAACCGCAACTTTACATCATCCACACTGCTATGCCAAAGGGCCACGAAACCCCCCTGTCTCAGCAGGGTGTTTTCACACCTCTATCTTGGAAAAAGTCAGGAAAGTGGGTGTGTCCAGCTCTGTTTAGGTGGGAGTGTCGGGGGAGGGAAAGATTTGCATAAAAATGGTAGTTTCCGTTTGGGCGCGTGCTAATTTACACAGAGAAAAAACAAACACACAGACGCAGGGGAGAAAGACCGTGACTGTGTTTACATGGACATCAGTAATCAAATTATTTGACAAATTACTAATTTGTCGACTTTAACTGCAGTTTGGCACTTTCACTTTTTATTCAGGAACATTTCCTGCATGTCCCCCGTGACAAACGAAATATTGAAAGCGAGGAACTACTGGAAAGTGGAGTTTTAATGGAGTGTTTGTTACCGCACAGTGAATGGTAGAAAAAAATCCTCTAAATTTCTCTGTAACTTAGATGCGCTCGGTAGGTAGCGTCAGAAAGCCGTGTGTGTATGGACTATCCTGTCACAAAATGCGGCGAAAATTCTACACAGAACACAGGTAATAGTTAGATTGCGGTGTTTACATGTTTACATTGGGAGAGCAGCATTTACAGCGGATCTTTCAGTCTATAATATTGCAGTGATATTAACATACTGTAAACTTAGTAATAAAATCATTTTGATTAAGGTCTGTCTTTAAACACTGGAAGAGCACTGCTGACGATACGAACTAACTTTGCCATCTGAATGAACAAACAAAGGGAACAGGTCACACACTTACCAAATCTGTAGACACAGGACAATCAACACAAACTGGAGCCGTGTCTTTTTAAAAAGGAGACGAGCGGCAAATGTGAATTTCATCATTTCCAGATGAGAAAAGCTCTCGGGTAAAAAGTGTTACTTACAAACACATTTCTGTCGCGTGTACTGTAATCCACACATGAGTCCAGCTGCACTCTCAGAGCGGGAAATGCAAACAAAACCTTCGTTGCAGCGCATTTATAAACACAACACTGACAGCCCGTGTCTCCAAACAATTCTTGTTCTTCCACTTGTTTTGGCAACACAACGTGGCGTCTCTCAGTGGTTCTCAAACACTTTTTTACCAATTACCACATAAGAAAAAAATGGTCTCTCCACGTACCACCAAAATGACCGATATTGAAATACAGTAGCGTAATCGGCCTAATTCTGCAAAACGTTGCAGATAAATTCTTATTATTATAAATATTTATTATTGTTTGCCACTTTAACCATTATAAATAGTTTGAATGTTAACACTGTACTGTGCTTACAGGTAAAAAATTAATAAAACGTCAACGTTTAAATTAAAATGTGCTTTTAAAAGTTAATAAAAAAATGACACTGCTCTTAAAAAGTAAAAAAAAATGCTATACTTAAATGTAAAGTATTATCATAAAGTAACCTATTCATCAACCTGGAAATGTTCCTTGAACCTCATAAATAAAAGCTATATGTCATCATATTCATATATAAACTCTTTTTGATACATTTTGAAATATATGTTGCATGTGTATATGACTTATGACTTTAGCCTATTAAAATCAATTTACTGATCACATCGGTGTTAGCGTACGTGTTAAAGGGTTAAAAGCATGTTCATTTTTTTACTTTGCTATTATTTAGCCATTCCGCGTACCACTAGAAGGAAGCCTGCGTACCACTAGTGGTACGCGTACGACAGTCTTCGAAGCTATCATGCATATTAATGAAGTAGCGCCATATACACAATAGAGCGCGCTGATTGGTTTGAACTAAGTCTTTCTCATGAATTGATGCTGCACTCAGAGACGTCACAATGTACTCGCCGGTACAGACATCCAGTCTCTACACTGAATTACACACAAGTATCTAATCACCGTGAAGCAGCTTCAAAAATTAGTTTCAAACCAGAAACACAAATTTGCTCGAAATAACGCAACCAATTTTCACTTTTTAGTGTATATATGTGTCCTCAGTGTTTAGCAGCGTGGGACACATATATGACTGTCAACAGCTCAAAACAAGTGTTTTGGTGTTCTGTGACCCTTTAAATAAACACACACATTTGGTTACAATTAAAACAGTATATTTTTCTGCAGTAGCCTAAATAAATCTTAAACATTAAAATGCTTTGACATCAGTTGTATTTACAAATATAGCCTACGAATAGCCTAATAATAAACTATGCTTATTAAGAAATGAAAAAAAAAAACAGCTTATTTTGACATTGCAAGATGCTCCAAAACTCATTTATGTGAATGCATTAAGGAAAAATCGTAAACATGATCTCATACTGCATTTTGCAACTGAAAGAGGGCATTTTCAACTGCAGGGAGCACAATAAACCAAGAAAGATCCCGACTTCTGCCAGAAAAGTCAAACATGTTGATTTTTCTCCAGAAGAATGGTTAAATACAGAGAGTCAGCTTCCTTTAAACCATTGTACATTCTTTTACAGAAAAAAATATGTATTTGTTTTACAATTATTGGGTTTGTTTTATTTTACTGTAAAAACAAAATAATCAAATAAAGTGCTGTTAATTATGTTCAATTAGTTTTTTCATATAAAAAAAAAAACACTATGAAAAGTACCAATGAGAGAACTATAAAAGTACCGCATAAATAAGTGTATCGATAAGTATCGATAAAAGTAGTAATACCGTTAAAACCTTAATGATACCCATCCCTAGCTATAGGTGAACTGAATAAACTAAATTGGCCATTGTGTATGAGTGTGAGAGTGTGTGGGTGTTTCCCAGTACTGGGTTTTGGCTGGAAGGGCATCCGCTGTGTAAAACATATGCTGGAATAGTTGGCAGTTTATTCTGCTGTGGCGACCCCTGATAAATAAGGGACTAAGCTGAAGGCAAATGAATGAATGAATGAATAAATGTGTATTTGTGATTGTGTGTTTGTCTGAGTGTGTGTGTGTGTGTGTGTGTGTGTGTGTATAAACTTTTGTTTGTGCATTTATGATTGTGTGTATGTGCATTTATGATTGTGTGTATGTGCATTTATGATTGTGTGTATGTGCATTTATGATTGTGTGTATGTGCATTTATGGTTGTGTGTGGATATTTATGATTGTGTGTATGTGCATTTATGATTGCGTGTATGTGCATTTATGGTTGTGTGTGGGTATTTATGATTGTGTGTATGTGCATTTATGATTGTGTGTATGTGCATTTATGATTGCGTGTATGTGCATTTGTGGTTGTGTGTAAATATTTATGATTGTGGTAGTGTGTGTGTACCTTTGTGGCATTCTCCAGCTCCACTCTGGTGACTGAAATAGTTCTCTGTGTGTCGGATAGTTGCGACTGCAGACGCCGGTTCTCTCTGGACATCTCCTCAAACAACTGAAACACACACACACACACACACACACACACACACACACACACACACACA
>CAIGQZ010035066.1:6330532-6341622 GCA_903798205.1 Danio tinwini
ATGTTTTAACATGATTTTAGACACTGCCAGAATGTTTTAGCACATTGCTAGCATGGATGTAGCATGACCTAACTCAATAACATGTTATTATAGGTCACTAACTTTATAAACCTTGATTTAACACAATGCTAACATGTTTTAATAAGCTGTTAGCATGTTTCGGGTAAGAATAAACACATTGTTAGGTTGTTAGCATGTTTCAACTAACATGTTTTAACATGATTTTAGACATTGCCAGAATGTTTTAGCATATTGCTAGCATGGATGTAGCATGACTCAACCCAATGACATGTTTTAACAGGTCACTAGTTTTATTAACCTTGATTTAACACAATGCTAACATGTTTTAACAAGCTGTTAACATGTTTCTCGTAAGAATAAACACGTTTAAACACATGTTTTAAAACAAATGTTAGGTTGTTAGCATGTTTCAACAATAATTGAACACACTGTTTACTTGTTTTAACATAATTGTAGACGCTATGCTGTGTTAACCTTGATTAAACTCAATGCTAACATGTTTTAACAAGTTGTTAGCAAGTTTCTGGTAAGAATAAACACAATATAAGGTGGATAGCAGTGTGTTAAATTACTGCTGAAACAAGCTAACATGTTTTAACATGATTTCAGACACTGCTGGAATGTTTTAGCACACTGCTAACATGGCTGTAGCATGATTTAACTCATACTGTTTGAGCATACTGTATATGTCTGCATGTTACCTTATTGTCAGCTTCAGAGCTTAGTCTGGGACTGGATGCAGAGCGTGTCATCCCCAGTTTAGTCTCGGGGTCCTTCAGGGCCTCACTGGCTGCATCAGTGGCCCCAGTGGAGCCCAGAGTGACAGAACTTCCAGCTTTACGCAGAGATGTTCTCCAGGAGCCAGGAGCCTCAGTCACTGGGGTCCGACCCGCTTCAGTCTGAACACAAAATTATATTATATTATATCATATTATATTATATTATATCATATTATATTATATTATATTATATTATATTATATTATATTACATTATATTATATTATATTATACAACAGGTCTGTCTGGTTCTTGAATCTGATTGGCTGATAGCCGTGTGATATTCTGCCAGTAACAGCACTCTTCTAGCCTCTTAACCCTTCACCTTTGTGTATTACTCCGCCCACATACAGCAACAAGCAGAGGACACTCTACAATTTGACAAATATTGCAGCTGTTGGACAACATAATGTGCTTTTAAGGCATTTTTAGTCGAGAATGTAGCTGTTTAGATGCAACTATGCCATTTATTTGTAAGGATAGTGCCTATTTTAAAATATGTATAAATTCTGAGACAGCACGTCGGCAGCCATTAGCCTGTCTTTAAGCAAAGACGCTTTACGATGTTCATCAACAAGATGGCGACAGAGACCACATAATAAGCCCTTAGAGAAAACCAGCGTAATTTCAAACTACAGCTGGTCAAATCATTATAAAACAGGTAAATGACTTTAAGTCGATCTCTCTCTCTTTTGTATGTTGTAATGCTGTATATATACCATAGTAATATTGTAATATCCCGACTGAAACAGAAAAATACTGTACACTGTAATAAACTGTAATACTGTAGGGAGATATCTCTGTAGATTCATGGCATTTCATGAAGTTCAGCCTCATAATCTTAAAATGTGAGTAAAATCCCCTGTTTTGTCATCACTTTAGACATTACGCTAGAGAATCATTCAAACACTAGCTCTAAAGTGATGTTTGTGAATTAGTAATGGCTTCTGCTGTTCTGATGTCAGCTGCAGATGTGTATGAATGGCGGAAGAAAGTAGTTCCTCTTACAAAAGGGTTTTAAGACTCTCCGTGTTTAATTTTTTATATACACGACTATGTCGTCGAACTGTTGTATAAACACAATATCACACTCGTAGCAGAGCTATGTGGCTGTATATCATCACTGGTGGGACACTAAGGCCCTCGGCCTGTGGCCTCGAGCCAACGCACGCCTCCCTCCAGTGCGATATACAGCCACATCGCACTGCTTCTCGTGTGATATTGCTATTATATTATATTATATTATATTATATTATATTATATTATATTATATTATATTATATTATATTATATTATATTATATTATATTATATTATATTAAAGGCTATCACAATTAGGTAAAAGTAAAACCATAAACATATTCAATAAATAAATCACAATTCTCAACCCCACAACCTCAATTTGACTAAAATATTATTTTTTTGTCTTTTTTTTTACATGCTTTTATTTTTTTACTCCATAAATAATAGAAATATACATTGTATGAAATCCCCCAAATCTGTCCAAAAGTGGTTATTTGGTCACCTTTTTAACCTGGTTAAGAGCGGTGCTGGTCACAGAGCTTGTTACTGATGCTGCGTTTCGCTTGTTGTTCAAGTTGTTGATCATTTCTCGAGTTTTGGCTTTTTCTGAAAACACGAAAATCATCAGTTAGTGAGTTGGTGCCGTTTTTGATTGACAGAATAAAAGTGGGCGGGGTCTGGTCACCTGACTCTGCGTCACTCTCTGATTCGCTCTCTTCCTCTGAGCTGGAGCTGCTGGAGGGCTTTGATTGGCTGGCTGCGCGTGTCGACTCGTCTTCATCCTCCTCTGTGGGCGGAGTCTGAAGAGTGGGCGGAGCATGTTTCTCTCGCTCATGCAGAGTGATCTTCTCTCGACTGCTCATACGAGAGATTGACGTCCTGCGGGTCACATCAGCCAATCAGTGAGAAGGAAATTTAAATAAATATGGATACGGTTTAAAACAATTATTACGCAAAACAATATGGACATTATAAAAAATAAAAATAAATGATTGCAATTGAATTCAAACTAAAGTAAAAATGAAAAATGAAAAAATTATTATACTTATTAAATTATTGATTCAAATGTAAATTATTAATCGATGTGCACTGTTCAAATTGACTACCCTTTTGTTATGTTCCGGATAAAAACATGCACTAAATTAAACTGTGCTACAAAATGCATCAGATCAATATTTTTTTTTACATTTTTTTGCATAAATCTGTTAATCAACCTCAGTCCTGATCAAAACTACTAAATTGTTTGGAAAATTATAGGATTTTAACTCTTTAATTGACAAATTTACAAAGGATGTCACTGATTTGGTAAAAAAAACACACACACAAAATGACGTATTTTCAATATCAATGTAATTGTGGACTTAATTTTTTGTCCCTTTTATCAAAGTCTTTCACATGTGAACGATTAGTAACAACATTGGCTTTGAGGCATTGTTAGTTTTTAATAATTTCTTCATAATTTACTGTTGGTGGCTGTTTTTGCTCCATTGACTTCCATTATAATCACATTTGATAGTGCATATTTGCACATTTGATGGTGCATATTAATTGATGGTTTTTGTTTACTCTATGTATTTCTAAGAGCAGAGATGCATATTTTCTCTGACACATAAAGGTAAGTGCGTAAAGGTCACTCTCACACACTCAGACACTGTAATTTGCTGTTATACTCTTCTTCTTTTTTTGCACGGCCTATCTTATGGTGCCAACAGTAAAAAATTACAAATTTTACCTCTTCCCAACGGAAAACTACCAACAATCAAAAATGCATGATTATTTGGTGTCATGGTTTTGTAATAAAAAATATGGTTATAATGGAAGTCAATGACCCAGAACAGCCAACAACAGTAAATTAGGGAGAGAAAAAAATTGAATTAATCAAAAACAATGAATCAAAGGCAATGTTGTTTCACATGTTCAAGACTGTAATAAAAGGTAAAAAAAACCTGTCCACAATTACCTTTATATTGAAAACTTTGAGTTTTTCCCACCAAATCAGTGACATCATTTGTGAATTTGGCAATTAAAGAATTAAATCCTGTAATTTTCTAAGCAATTTAGTAGTTTTGATCAGGACTGAGGTTGATTAATTGATTAATTGAGGTTGAACAATGCATTTTACAGCAGTTTAATTTAGTGGATGTTTTCATCCCGAACATAACAAAAGGGTAGTAAATTTGCCCAGAGTGTATCATTGAGTTTTTTTTTTTTATTCAAACATTTCCTCAAAATATTATGTCAAAATAAGATTTGTCACTAAAGATCATTCTGCCAGCTGAAACACAGAAAAAGTTATGGCCAAATTAAGACACAAATTCACCCCAGAGTGGATGAACACATCCCCAACAGCACATAAAGATTAAACTGACCAAAACAGCTAACTGAAATCCAATTTTCTTTGAGTTTAACTTATAATAACAATGAAAAATTATAATAACTGCAATCTAATAAAATTGTAAAAAAAAAGTAGAAAAATTACTCAATAAAGCTATAAAAAACATTTTAATATTATTAACTATAGGTGGGCATAGATTAATTTTTTTAATCTAGATATTGTAATCTTCAAATTATTCTAGATTAAAATGGCTCATTTGAATTCTGCTGAAGGCATTCAGAATATGTGTGCTGCCCAAATAATGACTAAAAGTGAGTCTTTAAGAACGGGTTTCTCAAGCCAGGTGGTGCATTAGACCAGGGGCTCATCTCCTGTTTCCAAAACGCATCACAAACTGCTTGAGGAACTGTTCTACTATGATAATTGGTGATGAAAATAAATGATGTTCAATAAGATGTACTTGTTTTTACTAACTGTTTATTCAGTTAAACATCAATGTTGAACTGTAGGCCTACATAAGCTCCAAACAGCGATTTTTAATGACCTTAATCTGACTAAAGTCATAACTGAACTAAACAAATGGAATTAGGACGTGAAGTATGCAGATATTAGTGGCATTATTGAAGTAAACATCGCAATCAAACTATTACCGTCATTCCTCATATTTTCCCACATGATCCACACATGTGGCTGTTAGTAAAGGACACTGTCAATGGGCGCCGTCTTTTGGATGAGACATTAAACCGAGGTCCTGACTCTCTGTGGTCATTAAAAATCCAATGGCACTTCTCGTAAAGAGTAGGGGTGTAACCCTGGTGTTCTGGCTAAATTCCCTCTTCGGCCCTTACGATCATGGCCTCCCAATCATTCGTTATCCACCCAATTGGCTTTATCACAGTCTCTCCACTCCACCTTTAGCTGGCGTGTGGTGAGCGCACTGGCGCCGTTGTCCTGTGGCTGCCGTCACATCATCCAAGTGGATGCTGCATGCACACTGGTGGTGCTGTGGAGAGACCCCCCCTCATGATTGTGAAGCGCTTTGGGTGTATGGCCATACACAATAAATGCGCAATATAAATACACATTACATGAAAGCACTTCACGTAAACACCTTAATTATATTATTGTCTATTAAGGCAAATAACTAGATTACAGATGTCCATGTAAGCGTAGCCAGTAGTGTCTTCGAAGTAAGTGAAAGATCCAGAAGGGCTTCCTGCTGATTTGATTCAGAAGGGCACCTTTTTTGTCAGACGCTCACCGGTTTGACTTTCATTCACCGTCATTCTAAAAAGCACCCGCTCCATTTTATTTGTTTTACTGGAACACATAAACTCTACAGGTGCCTGATAGTTAGATGTGGAGCTAACATTAATCAGATTCACTCTGGTGTACTGCATCCATGTAAGCACGTCACATTTGATGTGGTCATTTCACAGTAGGAATACACACAGGTTCGAAGACTCGTTCTCACCACCTACAGTGCACTTTGGCCAGGTATACATCCGCGCTAAAATATCAAGGTGAAAGTCATCATAGCTTGTGTAAAATAGACCCAGCTCCCAACCCAACTTTGAGAATAGATTAACAGCAATATTTTTTAAAAATCGCCTGATAAGAGTCTCGCGTTAACGCAGCACTATTATTAACATATTTTTTAAAAATAATAATAATACAAAACAGCTATCGTTTTTGACCAAATATTTTTTCAAACAAAAATTACTACAAATAAATTTAAAAATAATAAAATATAAAAGTCTAAACAAACTTTTATTAATAAAAAAATATTTAAAGCTAAAAATATTTGTATACAAATTTAAATAATAATAATGAAAGCTACTGTAAATAATTATATACATTTATATATTTATTAAAAAAAAAATCTCGCTTTTAATCACTCAAAATAAAGAATTAAAACATTCTGATTGTACGTCCTGTGCGTGATGTCACCTGCGAGGTCGAACTGGTGCCATGGAAACAGGTGGGCTGGTCTCGATGACGGGCGTCTGGATCTTCTGTTTCTCAGAACGCATCTGAGTCAAAAACATCAACAACAGCTCATACCAGTTCATCATCAACACAATTCATGCATTAAAAAGTAGCGAAGTAACGACTAGAAAGTATAACACACCTCATAACATATACGCTTTATAATTAATGCAGATATTAGGTTTGATATAAAAAAAACCTTTCTTCTAACCTCTGATATAAATACCTCTGCTTTCATGCTCTCATATCGTCCTTTCTTTGAAATATACTCACAAATTTGGACATTCTTGTGGCACTGCTCATTTTCTTAGATTAAAAGCAGGCTTTGAACATGAAGCAGAGCAGTGATAAGATAGCGAACACATAAACACACACAAACGTACAGCGTTTTGCTTCTTCTGCAGTTCCTCCAAGCTATCAACGATGTTCTCGTCCGCCACATCGAGTGGAGTTTGGCCCTACGACACACAAACATTACATTATACACAGAAAAATGTCCAATTGAACCAGTTCTAGGTCTCATTTACACTCGCTCTTACTTTGATATTTCCATTTACGTTCACAACATGATGCACTCTTCAATCAAAATCTGCAATGTTTGTTTTGCTGTCGCACGTTGTTATTCTTTAGGTGAATAATTCATCTGTTTTTGGTCATCTTCAATAGGGATGCAACGATTAACGGGTTTTAATATTAACCGCGTTTTAATTTGTCACGGTTAATTAATCGTAAAGGCTTCTGAACACCGCGTTTCTGCACAGAACAAAACTGCAGCAACCAAACAAAGATATGCCAGCTGTGTGCTAGTTTGTACACCGAGACCATTAACCACGCACACTGGATTAACTATGAATAAGATTATTAACTAAGGCAAGCTCATGTAAGTTGGTTATTTCCAATGGAGGGACGTGCAACCGACTGAACGCGCTCGCGCTTTAGCCGCACCAAGTTGAGATGAGATGTGTGACTGCAAACGGCTGAAGTTTGGGGAAGAAGCAATGAAAAGTACACAGGTTTGCAAAGTTACAAATAATGGCGCCGATGATGAGAGCATGTTAATCCGCCAGCCGAGATCAATCGAGTGATTTCGGAGAGTGCTGGAAAACTCGGAGTGGATCAGCTGTTTAATGGCCCGAATCTCAATGCATTGCATGTTCAGTGCAAATGGACGCTAAATGTAAAATCTAACACAGTATAGTCAAAGACTATAGAGTAGAGACTTTGGTATAGTATATATGTATAAAAACAATAATGCAAAATGTATATTTCTTACTGCATTGCTTCATTTTTGCTTGACGCAAACCCTACATTTATTTGTCAATGTAACAGTTGGACTTTTTATAGCAGATAACTTGCATTTAAGCACATTCAAGGCAGCATGATAATGAGAAATGTAAATACATTGTTAGTATTATTGTCATCAGAATCATCATTAATATTTTATAAATATTAGACTTTAATTTTGGAATTATTGCACAAATATCAATAAGTCATAATAGAATTAGTTTGTTTCTGTTTTTTGTTAGTCCTAATTGATGTTGTTTTCAAATACAATAAATCATATACAATATGCAGGGGTGCTCATTCATTTTTGGTGGGTGCTCCTAAATTTTTTCTGGTGCTCCTAAATGTTTGAAGTTGGGAGCACCAGTGCAACCGAGTAAAAAAGTTCATTTCGAGCCCCGCATTAGGCAAATACTATTTTTTTTTTCATTTTTATTTATTTACAGCGTAAAAATTATTTGTGTTTAAATGTCAAAAATGTCACTTATTTTAAAGCACAAAGAGAAAAATAGGACTATTGTTTGTTTTTAATATTAGTATG
Source organism: Danio tinwini (assembly GCA_903798205.1). NCBI lineage: Eukaryota > Metazoa > Chordata > Actinopteri > Cypriniformes > Danionidae > Danio > Danio tinwini. The sequence goes on from CAIGQZ010035066.1 coordinate 6,338,503, forward strand.
TGCTGTATTATTTGGTTACTGAGCAGCAATAAACAACACTTAAAAATATGAAGAGTTTTCATGTGATTTTTTTTTAACTAGTCGTGTTTTGAAATGAATAAATGCATAATAATCGTGATAACCTCGATTATTTCTCAGACTATAATTGTACAACCAAAATCTATAATCGTTGCATCCCTAATCTACAATCAAAGTCTGGACATCTGCTTCTGAGTTTGGAGGGGCGGTCCTTCTCTGATGATGTCAGCCACAATATTCCACCATTTTGCATCAGGTGCATTAAGCTGTGAGTTTGTGTTTTATTACATTCAGTATAAGTTAAATACTTAAGTTCTTCTAAAATCGGATACTTTAATACTTTTACTCAAGTCTTGTTTGAATTGGTGACTTGTAACTTGTAATGAAGTAATTTCTACAGTGAGGTATCTGTACTTTTACTCAAGTATGGTTTTCTGGTACTCTTTACACCTCTGAAAATATATATATTCTCCCACAACTAAAACTATGTGGTTTGTTCTGGCTCAAGATCCCAGATCACCAATTAACTTTGCATACAACAACACATTAAAGCAATATTATTGTAATGGGTGATTATTAAACTATATTCACAAAAATAACAGCAAGCAAAAGAAAGCGGGTAAAAAACATTCCGTGCGCGATAATGAAAGGATGATGCTGCGCACGCGGTTAATGTTAGGTCAATTAATAATCTGTTTAAAGAATGGTTAAAGCGAAAGCGTCAACTGCTGCTGCTTACAAAAAATCGAGCCATTGAAGGACTGTGTGCGCACGAACATCGCACTAGTTTCGTTTCCAGGCACGGTTTCTTCAAATGAGGAAACGGCACGGAAGCTTTTAAACAATTGCGCGCATCAAAACATCTGTGCGAGCGACACTAAATCCCTCGTCAGTGAGTGAGGAAAGCCTGTCTCACCGTGCGCATGATCCTCTCATTCGTTATTCACCTGCTTTCTCATGCTCGCGCGAAAAGCTGTTTTTGTCATTCGTGCTGCTTCTCGATTATAAGATCACATTACGCATATAGACAAACGGTCAGAAACTAACAGTCTAATCTGTAGTGACGACGACAATTTAATGGCAATTTAAAAACGAGTTTCAGCCAGCCAAAGTGGCTAGTGGGAGTGGCTGTCTAACCCGCCACAACTGAATTCTACTCGCATTTGGCGGGTGTTAATGTAAAGCCCTGTCTATAATGCTTAGCCATATTAACATTCACACCCAATTGCTCAAGGTCTTTATAGCAGTTCTTGTTCTGACTGTTCTTTAAGATGATAAAAGCCTCTGTACCACATTATTGACGGCGCTCATGTCACACATGTGTTCGGCGAGGAGACTGCAGGCCTCTTCCTGACCCCAGTGAGCCGCCGCGTGGAACGCCGTCCAACCGTCACTGTCCCGACAGTCCACGTCTATCCCACACTTCAACAGCACCCTGATGCAGAGGGTCACAAAGATAGCAGATGCTTTACATGCATGATTATACAGAAAAGTTGTTGAAAAATGTATCTAATTGTGTCTTGAAAATATTTGTAAACAAAAGTAAAAAAAAAAAAAAAAGTGAGACATTTGTGCATCTTAGGCAATGTCCAGACTAATACGTTCTCGTTTCATTTAATTTCAAACACATTTTTCTCTGCTTTTCGGCCTTCTGTGCTAAATCAGCGTTTTTAGGAAATGAAATGTATCTTTTCGGAAAAAAAAAAACACTGTCCAAAGTGGATCCTTTTGAAAATTGCGTTTTCGTGTTGAACTGCGAACTGTTAAAACTGAGGCTTTCGAAAAACGATGATCAATTCAGCTAACATGGCGGATGACATTGTAAAGCAGATGTTTTGGATGCTGTTCATTTCCACAGCTTCTACTAATCCTGATAAATTTGGAAATGGTGTTTTCGTCTAAAAAACGCTCCATGTCCACAATATCCTTTTCAATTCCTTTCGTCATCCACACTAGAATGACTGAAAAAGACATAGACGATTTTACCTGCATCATATCCGCATATTTACTTTCCATCTCTTTGAAACCTCGCGGCAAAATGTCACAGCTGCTGTTCAGCGGTGGAAGCAGACCGCAGTTGTGACATTTTGCCACAAGGTTTCAAAGAGATGGAAAGTAAATATGCGGATATGATGCAGGTAAAATGCGCCTATTTCTTCATGCTTGCACTGTACATGAACGAAAACGTTTTCAGTCATTCAAGTGTGGATGACAGAAAGAATTGAAAACGATATTTTGGACATGTAGCGTTTTTAGACGAAAACGCCATTTCCAAATTTATTAGGATTAGTGTAGATGTAGCCACAGCAACTCTGTAGGGTTTCACTTCTTAATGAACTGAGTGAATCAAAGATTCATTCATGAATTCACAGACATTCTGTTCAAACGGTTTATTAATCAAAATGCAAAATGGCAATTCAGAGTAAAAACTATCATGGTCGCCATATTGAAGCATCGCTCCAAAGCGAAGTGCTCAAAACTGGCCTTCGAAATTAAGAGTTCTGAAAGGTACAACTGATGGACACTTTGAGCCTTCATGATCCTTTGCGTGGGGAATTTTATTGATGTCACACACTTCGTTTCATTCAGAAGGGCTCATCCTTCTACAAATGTTGATGATTTATGTTGGGACTCTATATGAACTAACTTTAAACTTACCTCAAAGAAACCTAATCATCAGCTAATTCATTACAAAATGATTCATAGAATTTACCTCACTCCTAGGAAACGTCACGTAATGAAACTAACATCATCTCCAATTGTAATTTCTGCTCACAGTATGTCTGATAATGGTTTTTCTTCTGGAGAAAGTCTTATTTGTTTTATTTTGGCTAGAATAAAAGCAGTTTTTAATTTAAGAACCATTTTAAGGTCAAAATTATTAGCCTCTTTAAGCAATTTTTTTGCGACTGTCTGCAGAACAAACCATCATTATACAATAACTTGCCTAATTACCCTAACCTGCCTAGTTAACCTAAATAACCTAGTTAAGCCTTTAAATGTCACTTTAAGCTGTATAGAAGTGTCTTGAAAAATATCTAGTCAAATGTGTGTTTGTGTGTGTGTGTGTGTGTGTGTGTGTGTGTGTGTGTGTGTGTGTGT
>CAIGQZ010035066.1:6346622-6356651 GCA_903798205.1 Danio tinwini
TTTGTGTGTGTGTGTGTGTGTGTGTACTAATGTTTTAATGAGATTTGAGCAGATGAGGATCAAACAGATGGAGTGTTTAAGACAGATAGCGAGAGCCTTAATTTGCTCAAGGAATCCCACAGTTCTAGTTTTCGAGCTTTGTTTATATTTTACCTATCTGTATTATTTATAGACTACAATAATATATGCTATTATGTTGGATTGGATTTGAATTATATTTAACTGTGACATTATTATTTGACATTTCTCTTTCACTTTTATTTATTTCTTGATTGAATCATTTTTAAATCAGTGTTTAAATATATAATAATAATAATAATAATAATAACCTCACCCTGCTTTTTAACCTCAGCCTTCAGCAGTCGGTTCATTGCGTCCTCCGTGGCCACGTCCAGAGGAAGCTCTCCTTCGCTGTTCACTGCTCCGACACGAGCGCCGTGTTCGATCAGGTACCTGCAGCGCAAACGGCACACGGTGTCAACAATAAACTGAAAAGTTCCACTGAAGTTCGTCGATCCGTTACGTAATTCCATCTGAAAGTGGAAAACTGGGTGGGGCATATTGAGTAGCCCCTCCCCCTTTAAAAATAGCCAATAAAGATTCATGTCAACCAGAATTTAATTAGTTATAAAGTAGTTATAAAGTACTTTTAAAACAACACTTGTTGACCAAAGTGCTGTACGGAACAATATTAAACAAAAAGAAAAACATCTGTGTTTAACGTGACCGCTGTAGCACCAACAACAGCTTGAACCTTTTTTTGTTGAGTGAAATGATGTGCTCTTTAATAAGAGTTCTTCCTTCAGTTTAACATGTTCTAGCTTTCCCTCCAGGTGAATCTCATACTGCCTATAATATTGCCTAAAGACACTGTATATAATATTCAGGTCTGGGCTCTGGGGAGGCCATTTCATGACTGTCTTTGCTTCATCTGGCATTTTCTTTCCTCCAAATATGATTTCATTACATTAGCAGTGTGTTTGGGATCATTATAATGCTGAAAAATAAAACTATTACAAATTAGGTCAGGGGGTCTCAAACTCAAAACTAAAGTTTACCTGGAGGCCTGGGAGTCTGGGTGAGGCAGGTTTTCCACAAGAAATTAATTATATTATTAATTATTAATTTGTTTATTTTTTCATCTTAGTTTGTGTTTAAAAAAAATAAGAGATTTGAGAAGATTGGAATTTTTTTTAACACAGATTAAGATGAAAAAAATAAACAAATGAAAAATTTATACGAAAATAAATCAATCAGTAATAAATAGTAATAATAATAATAATTCGATTTATTGTTATCCGCCGTGCTGTTGTTACAGGAAAAAGAAGCCACACTGTGTTGTTGTCATTTGTTTTGACTACTTTTACATCATACAGAAATAATGTTTAATGATTAAGTAATGTTTATTGTGTGAGGCAATGCAAATACAATGCAGGCAGAGAGATGCAAATGACCCACAAATAACGGTGCGACCATATAATTGGTCCAGCTTACCGAGGACTCTTATGGCTGATGGACAGGTGTCGATATGTGACTGCGTTAGGCTGCATTGAGTTCCTTATATTTCTTTTATCCCACCGCGTACGCATAACTTTGATTTCTTTTCTGCTCACTGCGCGCAAAACAATAACCCCCAAACAATAAGAGTGATTGTGAAAGCAAGAAAGATGATTGGTTGAAAATATTGTTCAGGACCAATAGCTAAACGTGAGTTTTGCTTTAACTAGCGCTTGACGGCACGCACACACAATCCACACAGCATTTGCTGCGCTCATTCACACACTCTCTCTCATTCACACACACTCTCTCTCTCTCACACACACACACACACACACACACACACACACACACACACACACACACAGGTATTTACTGTGCACAAGTTAATGCCGAATCAATTAAAATAAATACTGGAAAGAAAAATACAAATATCTGGCATTTCCCGGAACAGGATTCGGCAAGATCCGACTCAAATTAAGCGCTGATTTATATACATTTATTTACGTATAATGTCTCGCTAGGCAGCAACTTAAAAAAAGTGTTTTGAAGTGTTGTGAATGAAGTGCTCTGGGACGAGTGTGCCCAATAGAAACGAGGCAGCCAGCCAGGCACGGAAGACAACACTCCATGAAACTTTTCTGTAACTTTCACTCATTGGGAAATGTTTCTCTGCCTGCGTCAAGTGCAGCCGATGTCCAGTCCCCGAGAGCCATATACCCCACCATTGGTGGGTTCGTTCAGCTCCGCACACAACACTGTAAAGTGCCATACATATCAAACTCGCGGGCCGCACTGACATTAAACTTTCAAATTAAGGCACGGGCCACAAACTATCGGCGACCTGCTGGCCGCAAGTTTAAGACCCCTGATTTAGGTGCTTTCTAGTAGGAATTACATGACGAAATCATAAATACAAAAAAAAAAACACAATGAAAATTCAGTTGTTATAAAACACTTTGGATAAAAAGCTTAGATAATGAGCATACTGAGTTGTTTACTGCCTAAATAGTGCACTATGGGCCACTCACCATATATAGAAACTATAATTTTATCACAGGATTTAGTTTGTATGTCCTGGATGTCTATGTGCTGCTTGTGAATGTGTGTGAAATGAATTTTTCCCTTCTGAGCTTGCCGTAAAGGCGAGTGTACATGCGTACAGCTTTTGTTGTTATGACTAATACACGAAAAGTAACACATTTGCATAATCAAACTGCTTGTGAAATGCACACACTCTAAAATGGACTTTTCATTTCATAATTTCAAGTTAGGGTAATTAGGCAAGTTATTGTATAACGATGGTTTGTTCTGTAGACAATTGAAAAAAATGCATAAGGGGGCTAATAATATTGACCTTAAAATGGATAGAATTTTTTTTTTTTGGTGATTTTATTCTAGCCGAAATAAAACAAATAAGACTTTCTCCAGAAGAAAAAATATTATAGGAAATACTGTAAAAAACTCCTTGCTCTGTTAAACATCATTTGGGAAAATATTTGAAAAAGACACAAATTCACAGGAGGGCAAATAAGTTTGACTTTAACTGTTTATAAACAGTATATGAATTGTCTATAGAATTGAGCTATTTGTGTCAATAAAATGTGAATGTTGTGTGTTACTGACTTTGTGATCTGAATGAATCCGCAGGAGGCGGCGGCGTGGAGCGGCGTCCATCCCTCGTTGTCTCCTCGGTTCACTTCACTGCCATTCTCCACCAAAAACTGAACCATTTCTGCATTCTCATCGATACAGGCCTGAAGACACAGAGTTATACAGTAAACATAGATCTCTTATTGACATTTTGGCCAAAAATGACACCACTAACTCTAGTTATATAGAGAAAACAAAAGTAATAGTCGTTTTTACAGATTTTTAAAGGCACAGGCACATTTTCTGCTGACCCAAAAATGGACCATTTCAAAAGGGTATAATAAATGATGTGATGGGTATTTAAAAATGAAACTTCACAGACACATTCTGGAGACACAAAAGACTTACTTTACATCTTGTAAAAAGGCCAAAATTGTAGCGCTTTTAAGCACTAAACTGATTCAAGTGAATCATATCAAATCACTGTAAAATGATTCTAATATTAAAGAGCCCCTATTATGGGTTTTTGAAAATGACCTTCCATGTAGTGTGTAACACAGCTCTAAGTAAAGTGAAATATCCAGCTAAAGCTTAAATCTGAAGGTGCACACTGTTTAAGGGCGTGCTCACACTATGCTATCCGAACTGTGCCCAGGCCCATTTCCCGGATTGTTTGAGTAGTGTGAGTGCTCTGAATCGGTTCACTTGGGCTCAGGCGCGGTGCGCTTGCAGTGTGAGTGCAAGCGTGCCTGAGCCCGAAACTGAAAGCGAGACGCGACTTTTAAGGGACTGTTTGATATGGATTAATTAATCATTCGTACTGTTCAATGAACGCAAACTGTTGTAGATTATTAAAGACGCAAACCCCTCACTGCACGACAGCTGCGCCTTCAGCAAACCTCCTAATTCCTGCAGCACGAGGACTTTATGATTGTTTATGAGCGTCAAAAGTGGCTGATCTGTTCGGCGAAATATTTGACTGCGTGTCACCGCATATCAAACCACTTAAACGATATAACTAAAGAAATCTGAGTGAGAGCGCTTACTGAGCAGCGCATCATCGATGACGTAAGCGTGCCCAGGCCCGAATGTAATGTGAGTGCGGGCCGTTGGGGGAGATGGGAGGAGGGACAAGCATGCTTTGGCCCGGTTCAAGGCAACTGTACATAGTGTGAGTACAGCCTAAAACTATTGATTCATTTATAAAAGAGTCGACTCATAGTGCTTTAAATAATCGTCTTGATAACGAGTCTTTAGCCGTTTTGGCGTGACGTGGATACGAAACTTAAGCCCCGCCCAATTGTTGCACGTGCAAACCCAGGAAAATTGAAACATGCAGCCCCGCCCTATAGCAGACGCCGGTTGAATTAAGTCATGAAGACGCTGTGCTCTGCAGGATATTATTGGAAGTGTGAGGGGAAAGTTAGTGTTATTTTCTCTACCCAAAGATAAAACTGTGAAGAGTCAGTGGTTGAGGTTTATTTTTGTAAAAATACCTCAGCATTATAGCCCAGCCTTGTGCTGTTCGAGTGCTTCTGGAATCTACACGCTTACAACGGGGCATTCGTCGGCCGTTTGTTAAAGGAAGGATCTATTTTTGTAAGGGACTTTGTCAGTACATGGATCAGTGGATCATGAATCAGTATCGTCCTCTATTTCACAAGTGTAAGTAAGTGCATTACCATGGCTGCCTCCTTGTTTTCTCTAGCTTGCAAATTATGTATTTAATTGTGTTTTGTTACTTGTAACCGCGTGTACTGTATCAGGCTAACCCTTTATATTCTCATATCGCGTCTAATGCAACGTTAAAATTTAAATGCGTTTGTTACACACGTGCGGCGGTCAAGTTTCAAAATAGTTCAGCTTTTGCTGCTGTGTGGAATAATACTGAATGCATGTCACTGTTTTACTTATGGTTAAGAATAGAGCAATATGCTGGTGTTTAACTGCTCACACACATTGTCGCGACGTAGTGGCGCAATAGGTAGTGCTGTCGCCACACAACAAAAAGGTTGCTGGTTGGAGCCTCGGCTGGGTCAGTTGGCATTTCTGTGTGGAGTTTGCATGTTCTCCCTGCGTTTCCGTGAGTTTCCTATGGGTGCTCCAGTTTCCCCCACAGTCCAAATACATGCGGTACAGGTGAATTGGGTAGGCTAAAATTGTCAGTGAGTGTGTATGGATGTTTCCCAGAGATGAATTGCGGCTGGAAGGGCATCTGCTGCGTAAAACATATGCTGGATAAGTTGGCGGTTCATTCCGCTGTGGCGACCCCGGATTAATAAAGGGACTAAGCCGGAAAAAAAATTTATAAATGAGGATTTGTGAAGTCATACAGCTACGAATAACTCGACACAGCGGCCACTAGTGTTCTGCTCCATCTTTAGACGTCTCCTTAGTCGTATTGTTAACACTGTAGTGGCAATTTTCTTTAAGGAGGCTCTCTCAGTGGTCAAGATGACAAATTCCTACACAAAGTGTCTTTTAAGGTTTTATTCTTTGCAAAGAAGGTCGGACAATCATACAGCAACGCAGGTTTCTGCAGAGATTGAGATGCCGAAACAGAGTGCGCTCTCTTTTTATCTAGTTTGTAATGCCCACAAGGTCATCAGTGACATACAGGATGAATCACAGTTACATCAGCGCTCAACTTCATTTTTGACCATCTACATTTCAGTCTTACATCCCATCCGAACATATAGCTTGTTAAATCACCATGTGCTTATCCAGATCTTATCTTATGATAATCAGATGTTAAAGTGGTCACACTTGGTCGAACTTAAACAGTACATTCATGGGTTCAGGGTGAGGTGTCTGAATAACACTCAGGGCCGGAGCAAGCTGAACTGATGCACTAGGTGAACGGCGATCACGCTGCCCTCAACTCGAAAGTGAAAAAAGAAAGTGACCGGTTCGCGGATGAAAGTGAGGAGCGGGAGGGAGGGGGTGGGTGTCTCGGATAAAAGGGGTTCACAGACACAGCCCTAATTAGCCACCCTAGGCCGCCTATATAAACGCGCCGGCCCTGAAAACACTGTTGAGAACCGGGTACTGTGTACTATGGTGTTAGTAACTACTATGAAGCGTGTTTCAGGTGGCTGCCGCGATCAGATCCTATACCAACGTTGGCGACCTGGGGGTTTCACAGACCGTACCAAAACTGTGCTCACACATACACTATGCACTCTGACTACTTCAATATTGTTGATAAGCCATGCTGGACATTTCACTGTCTCGCGCTGAACGCTGTCGACCAATCGCAACAGGCTATCATCGGACCAATCAGCGCAGATTAGCTTCGCGTTAAGGAGGGGTTTGGGAACAAATGAATCACTGAACGAATCATATAGGAATCTTTGGAATAATTAGGTCAAAATAAATGCATATTATAAGACCATGAAAGTGTTTTTTGACCTTGCATGCATATCAGTCTGTTGTTGGAGACCCTTAAAACCAAAATATGACCCTTTTAATGTATATAGGGGCTCTTAAAATGTATATTCTAGGAAAATGACAATGTTTTCTGAGCTTAAATGAATTTAAACCTATTTTAGAGACTCAAACTGAATATTTGAACACTTTAAAATGCCATACAAACTGCTCTTTAATGCAGACGGGCCACATGTTACTGTGATTTCAGCGCTGATAAAGTGTGTTTTCAGGCGGTTTGGGGAAAAAAGGTCTCTCAGAGGAGCTGCAGAAGAACAGAAGGGCACATTCATCATTCACTCTCATTGTGAAGAACAGCGGGACCCGTTTGTGTGGAGAAGGTGTGAAGTTCTCCACGGGGTCAGAGTGTGTGTGTGTGTGTGTGTGAGAGAGAGAGTGAGTCAGAGAGCGCCTGGTCTTCACTGTGACAGCAGCCGCTTGTCCTGCATGAAGAATGTTTTCCATGCGCTCACTGCACAACGACACACACACACACAAAGAGAGAGAGAGAGAGAGAGAGAGAGAAAGAGAGAGAGAGAGAGAGAGAGAGAGAGAGAGAGAGAGAGAGAGAGAGAGAAAGAAAGGCTTTGGATGGAAGGCATGGAAAACTTAAAGAGCAGCAACTATATTTAATTCTGGTTACGGAGCAACAGCAGGACAACATGAGGAGCAGCGGCGGAGCATCATCACACATACAGACATCCTCATCAGCACTGTCAGATAGAGAAATAAAACTATTACAAGCAATGTGAGTGTCTTAGCGGAAATAGAGTTAGGGGCCGATTACACCAAACGCACGTTTACGTTATAAAAAAACAAAAAAGCACTGCCTTAATGTTGACAAGAAACAAAGAAGTGTGCTGTGCTTTTTATGTTGCTAGGCAACCACTGAATTAGCTGCATACTGTGCGCGAGCGCTGTTGTTGTTATTTTTATAATTGAAGCATTTAATAATATTATATTACTGAGGATTTGTGGGTGACGCAGTGGCGTAGTAGGTAGTGCTGTCGCCTCACAGCAAGAAGGTTGCTGGTTCGAGCCTCGGCTGGGTCAGTTGATGTTTCAGTGTAGAGTTTGCATGTTCTCCCTGCGTTCGCGTGGGTTTCCTCCGGGTGCTCCGGTTTCCCCCACAGTCCAAAGACATGCGGTACAGGTGAATTGGGTAGGCTTAAATTGTCCATAGTGTATGAGCTAGAAGGGCATCCGCTGCATAAAACATGTGCTGGATAAGTTGATGGTTCATTCCACTGTGGTGACCCTGGATTAATAAAGGGACTAAGCTGAAAAGAAAATGAATGAATGAGTCATACAGCTCAGAATAACTCCAAACAGCAAGCACTAGAGTCTCCTCCATCTTTAAACGTCTCCGTAGTCGTCTTGATAACACAAACACTGCTATCACCTCAACAGAAAACCCCATTTCATTTGATTGGAGAATTTAAAAAAAAGATGTGACTGATTTAGTTGACTTGGCGTCTGACAGAGTGCAAAAACGATACAGCATTTTATTAAAATTTATTTAATAAGATGCAGGTTGTCAAAATGAGAGGCGTGCAGAACAATTAAAGAGCCACGAATCCCCCCTGTCTCAACAGGGTTATTTCACACCTCTAGCTTTGAAAAAGCCAGGAAAGTGGGCGTGTCCAGCTCTGTTTAGGTGGGAGTGTCGGGGGAGGGAAAGAGGGAAGGTTTTGCATAAAAACGGTAGTTTCCGTTTGGGCACGCGCTGATTTTCACAGAGGCAAAACAAACACACAGATGCAGAGGAGAAAGACCGTGACTGTGACTGTGTACTGTTGTCCATAGTAATCAAATTATTTGACAAATTATTAATTTGTCGACTTTAACTGCAGTTTGGCACTTTCACTTTTATTCAGGAACATTTCCTGCATGTCCCCCGTGACAAACGACATATTGAAAGCGAGGAACTGCTGGAGAGTGGGGTTTTAATGGTGTGTTTGATACCGCACGGCGAATGGGAGAAAATAAAATCCTCTGCATTTCTCAGTAACTTAGATGCACTCGGTAGGTAGCATCAGAAAGACGTGTGTGTCTAGATTATCCTGTCACAAAATGCTGCGAAAATCCTACAAGACGATAAGTTAGACGATAAGTTAGATTGCAGTGTTTACATGTTTCTGAATTACACACAAGTATCTAATCACCGTGACGCAGTTTCAAAAATTCGTTTCAAACCAGAAGAACGAATTTGCTCAAAATAACGCAAAAACAACCAATTTTCACTTTTTAGTGCAATTTATGTGTCCTCATAGTGTTTATAGCAGCGTGGCACACATATATGACTGTCAACTGCTCAAAAAATATTTGCAAATCCTTCCCTCTTTCCCTCCCTCGACACTCCCATCTAAACAAAGCTGGACACACCCACTTTCCTGACTTTTTCCAAACTAGAGGTGTGAAAACACCCTGCTGAGACAGGGGGGGTTCATAGCCCTTTAATACATACACTTGCATATGAAGTAAATCATATCTCATAACATTTACTTGGGCACTGGCGATTTGTTTAATTGGGTCTAGCGACGCCCCTGGAAACAGCTGATTAATAATTATATGAACGTAAACTTTTGGATCTCATTCTGCTGTCCCCCCCACTTTTAAAATGTCCACTACGCCCCTGCCTCTTGCCTGAGCCCGATTCGGAGCACTCACACTTGTCAAACGAACCGGGAAACACTCTTGGGCACGGTTCCGATAGCGTAGTGTGAGTGCGCCCTTACACTAGAACCTACAAAAACTGTTGTTGTTTTTTTGTTTAGTGAAATAAAACGCTAACCAAAATAAATAAAATAAAATAATGAGATTTTTAGACGACAAAATGAATGCTGACTGAAATTTATCAAATAAAATGAAATGAATGTGAACTGAAATTAATTAAATCAAATGAATGCTCACTAAAATGAATAAAACATAATAATACAAAAGAAAACTATACTTTAACTTTTTAACTTTAAGATATTGCATGGCAGGAATAAGATTATTAATAATAATAATAATAATAATAAAGTAATAATTAAATGAACAATAAAAGTAATAACAATATAGATTATTACATTTTATACTATAAAGGTAAGTGTACGCATTGTGCAATATAAATCAAAATGGGAATGATGTGCAAACCAATCAGCGTTCAGAACCAAAAATCACCATTTCATAAATATAAATATGAATATTCATTCAACCTATCCTAAACATGGCATTCATAAATACGCTCATTTAATAGGCAATACAGTGGTTGAGTGTATATTACATATCAGTAAAATAAAAAGCATCTGTGCTGCTGAAAGAAGAGTGAAGACTGAATGGGTGGTTTTCATTCTTTTAAGACTGTTAAAAGCTCAATCCTGCATCTGTGTACTAAACCACTGTTTACTTTACCACCATCATAAGGTTAACACGTGTATGTGTGTCTTTACCAGGATGTGACACTGATTCTGTCCAGAGCCAAACACACACACACACACACACACACACACACACACACACACACACACA
>CAIGQZ010035066.1:6369722-6388084 GCA_903798205.1 Danio tinwini
TCTATCTATCTATCTATCTATCTATCTATCTATCTATCTATCTATCTCTGTCTGTCTGTCTGTCTGTCTGTCTGTCTATCTATCTATTTTTAGAAGCAAAGATGCTTTTGGCATGAATGAGCTCATCGACTTCCATTTATACTCTTCTAAAAGCAGCAACCTGGAAATGCAAGCTTGTGCGACAAGTTTCACATGTAGCTGCGATCCAAATTTTAAGTCTTGGTAAACTCTGACCTGTAAAATTGCATCATGTGATTGTGTGAGACCAATAGAAGATTAAAACCTCTCTGTGCAGAAATGTCAAATATGGAGCTATTGCTCGCTTTATGGACGTCTAATCATCTTGTTTTATCCTGTGTATTTTTTCGTAATTGACATACGACAGAATTTCACTTACTCAAAATCTAGCTCCTTTAATCGGGTCTTCTGCGTTTGGTGTGAAACCAGCTGTGTGGGCCAATCAGAAGGGAGAAAACAGCACGTACGCTGACATCATGAGGCAAAAACTTTGATTATGGTGCTCACACTGTAATCAGAGTTTCAGAAAATCTTGAAAAGTTTTCAAAGTTTTTATTTTTTTTGTCACCTGATACTGCGTTTTCGTGTGGACAAACAGGCAAACCGTGTAGAAAAAAAACCTTTGGTTTTGAAAGTACTGTGTTTGTGTGAAAAAGGCCTCAAATAATTCAACAAGGCTCCTGAATATTCGACTCAGCCTCCTCGCAGTGCATTCTGACATACATTGGCATGTGTTTAAGGCATCAGGCTGGTGTCTGGGTTTTCAAGAGGCTTCATGATTAGGCCCTCCATGTCTTGTTGGTGTCCGGAGGTCAGGGAGCCGCGGAGGTCCAGGTTGAGGCAGAACAGGGCTGGCAGGAGCTGGCGTGGGTACTGCTGGAGTCTCAGCATGACATCCAGCATTGAAGAGCTGCTGCTGGACAGCCAGACGGGTAGAAGACGAGATGCGCTGGAGCTCAGCGGTGCAGACTCACAGCGCCTCACATCCAGCTGATATGACACACTGACACACACACATCATTCAGTACACAGATTAGGACAATTTACTTCAAAAATAAACATAAGCTCAGCTGAGATGTAAAAAAAAATACTAAGACTGTAATTTATATTACAAATCAACTTTCCCCAGCAGTGTGCAGAACACATTTTTAAAGCATGTTGCTGATTAATTAAGGGTTTAGTATTTCAGAATTTTCAGTTCAAAAGCATGACTTTTAATTGATTTAATTTTAGATTCTTAAATTAATATTTTAAAAGCAAAACAAATATTTACTTAAGATGTTTAACATGTTTAATACTTTAATTGCACTTTAAGCTGAATACTAGTATTTAGCAAAATAATTAGGAAAATATGATCTACTGTCATCATGGCAAAGATAAAAGCAATCTGTTATTAGAAATTAGTTATCTGGGGTTGCCACAGCGGAATGAACCACCAACTTATCCAGCATATGTTTTACGCAGCGGATGCCCTTCCACCTGCAACCCATCACTGGGAAACATCCATACACACTCAATCACACTCATACACTACGGCCAATTTAGTTTAATCAATTCACTTATAGCACATGTCATTGGGCTGTGGGGGAAACCGGAGCACCCGGAGGAAACCCACATATGTTTTATCATTTAAATTATTCATTGTATAAGCATTTAAAACATTAAATAAAATGTCTAATATTAATTCTACTATTAACAATCTCTCCCTTTCTTCACTTACAATTCTAACTCCAAATGCCTAATTATAAAGAGGTTTTTATAAGTAATTCATTCATTTATTCATTTTCTTTTCGGCTTAGTCCCTTTATTAATCCGGGGTCACCACAGCGGAATGAACCACCAACTTATCCAGCACGTTTTTATGCAGCAGATGCCCTTCCAGATACATTATTTAAGGATATGTGCTAAATATACTCTATCTAAATACCATTTACTTGTTAGATGTAGATATATAAATAAGTAATAATATAAATAGTAATATATTTGGTGTTAAAAATTTATGTTGAAATCTTTTTAAATACATTTACATCTTAAGTACATTATTCTATGGTTGTTAATGTTTTATATAATAATAATAATAATAATAATAATAATAATTCAATTAACAATTATAATATTATAATTAATAATAATAACAAATTTTTTATTCATAACAATAATAATAATCATATTATAATATTAGGAATATAATAATAATAATAATTATTATTATTATTATTATTATTGTTGTTATAACAAAATTAAATGAGTATTTTTATGCAGTCAGTCCTCCAGCGTGCTCCAGTGTAAATGTGCAGATTCTCACCGTGCAGAAACCTGCTGTGACACACTGCGGCCGGCCTGAGAGAAAACACTGTTGAGCAGCTTCAGCGTCTGCTCCTTCATCCAGCCCACGTCCTCCTGAACATCCGGCAGCCACTCCAACAGCCTGAACACACAACCAGTACATCACTACAAACACAGAAACCAAAGATGCTCATGCTAGTGCGAGGAAATGGTAAAGAAATGCTTAATTTTTGGATGTACTGTCTCTTTAAGTGAATTCTGGGACTTTTTTTAATAGATTATTTATCAGAGTACTTCTTAGTCAAATTTAAGCACTTTCCAGGTGCATTTTCAAACCTTTCCAGCACTTTAAAAGTGGTGCAAAGCACATATTATGATGCATGATACTTATGCATGTTATGATGTTTAATAAGTGTAATAAATGATGAATAAGTTAGTTTGTGAGTCAGCAGAGATGTTACCTGATGCTGACTGACAGAGCCGACTCCAGAGGAAGAGTGTACGGCAGCAGCATAGCAGAAGCCATTCTGACGGGCAGCATGTTGCTTAACGACTGAAGAAGACTCCGCCTCTCCTGACAGGCCTCCACTAGGGCTGACGAGAGAACACACACACACACAGTGAACACACCAAAACACTACAAAGACTACAGAGTACACTGCAAAAATACTTTTCTTGCCCCATTTATGCTAATACGTGTTAGTTTTAAAATGCATAGGTTTTGCTACGGTTACGCCTTCCATCCACACTACCGCGGAGTTTTCGAGCCTGGAGTTTAAAACGCTCATTCTAAAAACGTAGTCCTGTGGACGTTTCTGGAGACAGGGAAATACGTCCCGGGAGGTATGTATTTTTGCAGTTTTTGTTTTCGCGAATCCGCAAGAGGCCGATGTGTGCTCGTTCTCATATCTCAGTTTTTTCTCGTGAGTGCCAATCGCGCCTGCTGTTCTGACGTAAACCCACCAGAGGCCGCTGTCGGCTGACTGTCTGTCTGACTGACAGCATTACTGAATGAATGAATGACCGATCGACTGACCCACCCTCCTCCTTCCATAAACCCAACCAATTTTATCGATTGACCCGGCCACCCACTTACTTCCCCTAAACCCACCCAAACGGTTTACAAAAGCCGTCCAGAAAAAGAAAAGCCCTCATCTGATTTTCAGCAGGTTTTCGGATTTTACTCTTGTTCATTTCATTTTTTGGATTCAGTTTTTTCGTACCTGATTTCTAGAACTGCTCTTCCCCGGACTCGAACTCTGTCATCGTCGTGGTCAACTCCTCTCTGCGTCTCAAGTCTGCCGACATACACGACGAGCTAACAGGACAAACTGGTTGCGGTGGGAAAGCCCTCCACACGGAGGTAAGCGGTCATCTGGTAAGCGCGAAAAGGTACAGCGCCATACGGCACCGTAGCGTTCGTTTACAAAAAAATGAAATGCAGCCATACGTACCTCCGGCTACATAATTCACGGTCTCCAGAAACATCCACGGGACTACATTTTCAGAGTAAGCCTGTGTTGTCCGTATCAGTGTGGATGGGGAAAAATGGAGACATCTGAAAACGGAGGCGTGGCTGCAAACATTCATGCTACCGATTGGTGCTTTTTCTCAATATCAACTACACAAACTTCAGACTTGCAACTTTTCCCTGTAATTCATACGTTGCAAGTTTATAACAAACTCCCGGGGACACTAGGACATGTCGGGTAAATCTTCAAATGTAACGGCAGTGTCCTTTTATAACGTCATCCACCCTGGCACCCATTCACCCATATCTTAACAACAAATTGAACACATGACATAAAGCAATGTTTCTTAATTTTTTTTATTAACAACTTACAGTCTTTCTCAGTGGCTTTGGTGCATTTCTCACAACACTATTTACATTTGCACAACAGTTAATGCATTTCTCAAAACAATTAGTCATTTGTGCACATCATAGTGGCAGTTTCTCATTCCGACCAACAAATTGCGAATGCTTTTGGACATGCATTAACTGCTTTCATACAACTCTCTGCTGTTTTATAACATTATCATCTGCTTATGTCAAGTCAGTCAAAATTAACTAAACTTGTGGATGCTGATTAGTCATTCCATATAAAACTAATAGTCCTCATTTCATTACTTGAGTCATTACATACACAAATGTTGAACTAGTTGTCAAAATCTGTCAAGAAATTTTAATAAATAATTTTATTTTCCTGAAAATGTCTTCTCAATTGAACAATTTGATGAATGATTTACAGACCGGTGTATGTTAGGTTTAGTTCCTATATGTACTGCAATATTGTTTACCTATCTACCCAAAGGAGGTTTATGTTTGTTGTAAATAAGGGAGTATTTATTCTTTTGCACAATGCTGTGAATAAACTAGAACTGCAAATAATAATAATACCTTTTATTAATAGGTGCCTTTAAAAGCACTCAAGGGCACCTTACAGCAGATAACAAGCACATCATAAAAATACAAGCAGTAAAAAATAACAAGCAGCATAAAATTAAACCAGCAAATCATTAAAAGCTATCCTAAACAAATGTTTTAAAATTGGAAATAGAGTCCATCTGGCGAATGTGCAAAGGCAGGGAGTTCCACAACTTTGGTGCTGTAAAAAAAAGCTCTGCCACCAAATGGCTTCATCTTAAAGTTTGGGACAGATAAGAGTTCAGCAGAAGATGATCTCAGTGAGCGCCAAGGAGTGTACAAATGAAGAAGATCAGAAAGATAGTGAGGGGCCAGGTTATGAAGAGCTTTGTATGTTAAGAGGAGGATTTTGTATTGTATATGATAGTGAACAGGGAGCCAGTGCAGGTGAAAAAGAATTGGAGTTATGTGATCAGAAGTATTCGAGCAGGTAACTATCCCAGGTAACTACTAATTGACTGTAGTCTATGAAGTTGTTTATCAGGGATGCCAGATAGGAGCGAGTTACAGTAATCAATCCGTGATGTAATCAGAGCATGAACAAGCACTTCAGTACTTTGTTGAGATAGTGAAGGGCGAAGTCTTGCAATGTTACGCAAATGAAAAAAGGCAGAACGTGAGATATTACTAATATGAGAAGTAAACAAGAGCATGCCATCCAGTATAACCCCAAGACTTTTCACGTGGGTTGAGAAATTGACTGGGGCGTTATCAATAAACAGGGTAAAAGATTGAGCTTTGGATAAAACAGATTTAAATCCAACCAGAAGGGCTTCAGTTTTACTGGCATTTACCTTTAAGAAATTATTAGTCATCCATATATTAATCTCATGTAAACATTTAGTAAGATCAGGAGGGGGTGAGATGTTGTGGGTTTTGTGGAGATATAAACTTGGGTATCGTCTGCATAACAATGAAAATGTTTGCAAATGCAGTAAACATGTAAAACATACATATTCAGTGTCTTGTGCTCAGATACCTCACTAAATGCAGTGATGTCTAACTTTACTGTAGTCTTCAAATGGCTGTGCTAATAGTTTATAGTGCTGTCTTGAGCATTTTCAGGAAGTGTCACCAAAACCTTTTTTGCATTGGAATAAATGTACAGAGTAAAGTGTCTTAATGAAAACATGACAAAGCCATTTGAAAACTACAGTAAAGTTAGACATCACTGCATTTCGTGAAGTATCTGAGCACAAGACACTGAATATGTATGTTTCACATGTTTACTGCATTTGCAAACATTTTCATTGTTATGCAGACGATACCCAAGTTTATATCTCCACAAAACCCACAACATCTCACCCCCTCCTGATCTTACTAAATGTTTACATGAGATTAATATATGGATGACTAATAATTTCTTAAAGGTAAATTCCAGTAAAACTGAAGCCCTTCTGGTTGGATTTAAATCTGTTTTATCCAAAGCTCAATCTTTTACCCTGTTTATTGATAACGCCCCAGTCAATTTCTCAACCCACGTGAAAAGTCTTGGGATTATACTGGATGGCATGCTCTTGTTTACTTCTCATATTAGTAATATCTCACGTTCTGCCTTTTTTCATTTGCGTAACATTGCAAGACTTCGCCCTTCACTATCTCAACAAAGTACTGAAGTGCTTGTTCATGCTCTGATTACATCACGGATTGATTACTGTAACTCGCTCCTATCTGGCATGCCTAATAAACAACTTCATAGACTACAGTCAATTCAGAATTCAGCGGCTAGGATAGTTACCTGCTCGCGTACTTCTGATCACATAACTCCAATTCTTTTTCACCTGCACTGGCTCCCTGTTCACTATCATATACAATACAAAATCCTCCTCTTAACATACAAGGCTCTTCATAACCTGGCCCCTCACTATCTTTCTGATCTTCTTCATTTGTACACTCCTTGGCGCTCACTGAGATCATCTTCTGCTGAACTCTTATCTGTCCCAAACTTTAAGATGAATGTTAAGATGAATGTTTACTGCATTTTTACATGATGCATGTTTACTGCATTTGCTCTTTACAATTCTAGTTTATTCACAGCATTGTGCAAAAGAATAAACACACCCTTATTTACAACAAACATAAACTTTCTTTGAGTAGAGCTGTGCACAAATGTAAACAATACTGCAGTACATATTGGAACTGAACCTACAACATACACAGGTCTGTCAATCATTCATCAAATTGTTCAATTTAGAAGACATTTTCAGAAAAAAAAAGTTTTTAAATAAAATGAGCTTGACAGATTTTGACAACTAGTTCAACGTTTTTGTATGTAATGACTCAAGTAATGAAATGAGGACTATTAGTTTTATATGGAATGTCTAATCAGCATCCACAAGTTTAGTTAATTTTGACTGACATGACATAAGCAGATGATAATGTTACAAACAGCAGAGAGTTGTATGAAAGCAGTTGATGCATGTCCAAAAGCATTCGCAATTTGTTGGAAGGAATGAGAAACTGCTACTATGATGTGCACAAAGGACTAATTGTTTTGAGAAATGCATTAACTGTTGTGCAAATGTAAATAGTGTGGTGAGAAATGCACCAAAGCCACTGAGAAAAACTGTAATTGAGTAAACTCGTTGCCTCAATTTAATTGAGTAATGCAGTCTCCCAAAACTTGCATATGTAAGTTTATTTAACTTGCCAGTTTTGTAGACTATACTTAAATTGTTCAGTTCACTAAACCTAGTACTGAGTTTAAATTGAAATTACATTTTTAATTGATTAAATTGAGGACTTTACTCAATTAATTTAGTTCAGTCAACTTATTAGGGTTCTAATATAGTGCCCTGTAGTTCTATTAGAACAGCATTTTTCAAGTGACAGACATTTCATTCTGTTACTACATATATATATATATGTATGCATGTGTGTGTATGCGTGTGTGTAATAATATACTATGAAAAAATGTTTAAATGGATTTTAAACTGAAAAATAAGTAGCTATTTATTCACATTATGATGAATAATTATACCTGAAGCCATTTTTTTCTGATAAAAAAACTCGCACTTAAAAGGTTGCACATATTAGAATTTTAAAGTCAAAACTACATTTGTGAAAAGATCTAATTTTTAAAGGATTACTTATGATTTAGCATGTTCTTCCCGTGCTCGCGTGGGTTTCCCCCGGGTTCTCCGGTTTCCTCCCACATTCCAAAAACATGCGAACGCAGGGAGAACATGCAAACTCCACACAGAAACGCCAACTGACCCAGCCGAGGCTCGAACCAGCGACCTTCTTGCTGTGAGGCGACAGCACTACCTACTGCACTACTGCGTCGCCAAGCAAAAAAATCGTTTTATTTTATTTTTATTTTGCTTACCTCGATTATTAGTAAATAATACCCAATGTTTAGGGTTGTTTCTACCGTTAAAATGATGCCTGGGTCATTTTTGTGTCCCGAATACACATGGCACACGATAAAAGCTAACTTTTCCACATTAAAAGGAGTTTTGTCCTAACACAAAACCCATAAAATGTCTATTTAAGAAATGCTTTCTGTTTCTGCAACATTGCAGCAGAACAACAGCATAAACTACTATGGCAATGATCACCTCAGGTACAGATTATGGGCTTTATTCAGTGTTAAATGCTCCCAATGTGAGTTTGAACACCATTTTACATGACATTTATTGTCATACTACAAAAAGCAGCAGCAGATAGTTCACCTCAGATCTTGGATGGTTGAAAACGAATGTCAGAGCTGTGACAAACCAACAACATCAGTCACTCAGTAGCACACTATTAATGTTAAAGAGGTTAAATATGTATGAACTAGAAAGACTAGAAAAGCCTTTACTGTTTCATTGGGAGTGCAGTGGCTGCTATTTAAATGTTTCTCTCACATCACATTTGGTGCAAACAGTCAAATAGCTTGTCACTGGAATGTTGTGGCATCGCATGTTACACTATGCTGAAGTGTTAGCTGTGAGTACCTTTATGTACTCGGGGAGGCAGATGCTCAAAGACGTGCTCCTCCACGCTGGAGCGATGATCATCAGCCTCTGTTTCTCCTTCATCTCTGTGCTCTTCATCTTCATCTCCACCGTCAGACTCTTCATCAGCTCCTCCAGCAGCAGCGGCCAACGCTCGATGCGGCCCTCGATACTGTAACAGACCTGAAACACACACACACAGTAAGTCTACTCATCTAAAGGCATCAACAGCTTCACAGAAGTGAATATTGGGAAAGGCAGCAGTAACATTTAGCCAATGTACTTATATATATGTATATGTGTATATATAAAGTTGAAGTAAAAATTATTTGCCTACCTTTAAATTATTATTTTTTTTTTATATTTCCCAATTGATGTTTAACAGGGCAAGGAAATTTTCACAGTATGTCTGATAATATTTTTTCTTCTGGAGAAAGTCTTAATTGTTTATTTCGGCTAGAATAAAAGCAGTTTTTAATTTTTTTAAAAACATTTTAAGGTCAATATTATTAGCCCCTTTAAGCTATGTATTTTTTTGATAGTCTACAGAACAAACCACCATTATACAATAACTTGCCTAATTACCCTAACCTGCCTAGTTAACCTAATTAACCTAGTTAAGCCTTTAAATGTCACTTTAAGCTGTATAGAAGTGTCTTGAAAAATATCTAGAAAAATATTATTTACTGTCATCATGACAAAAATAAAATAAATCAGTTATTAAAGATGAGTTATTAAAACTATTATGCTTAGAAATATGTTGAAGAAATCTTCTCTCCGTTAAAGAGAAATTGGGGAAGAAAATAAACAGGGGGGCTAATAATTCTGACTTCAACTATATATATATGTGTGTGTGTGTGTGTGTGTGTGTGTGTGTGTGTGTGTGTGTGTGTGTGTGTGTGTGTGTGTGTGTGTGTGTGTGTGTGTGTGTATGTATTTGTGTGCATTTATATATACACTCACCGGCATTATTAGGTACAGCTGTTCAACTGGTTGTTAACGCACATTTCTAATCAGCCAATCACATGGCAGCAACTCAATGCATTTAGGCATGTAGACATGGTCAAGACGATCTGCTGCAGTTCAAACTGAGCATCAGAATGGGGAAGAAAGGGGATTTAAGTGACTTTGAACAAAGCATGGTTGTTGGTGCCAGACGGGCTGGTCTGAGTATTTCAGAAACTGCTGATCTACTTGGATTTTCACGCACAACCATCTCTAGGGTTTACAGAGAATGGTCCAAAAAAGAGAAAATATCCAGTGAGCGGCAGTTCTGTGGGCGCAAATGCCTTGCTGATGCCAGAAGTCAGAGGAGAATGGCCAAACTGGTTCCAGTTTATAGGATGGCAACAGCAACTCAAAAAACCACTCGTTACAACCGAGCTATGCAGAACAGCATCTTTGAACGCACAACATGTCCAACATTGAGGCGGATGGGCTACAGCAGCAGAAGACCACACCGGGTGCCTCTCCTGTCAGCTAAGAACAGGAAACTGAGGCTACAATTCACACAGGCTCACCAAAACTGGACAATAGAAGATTAAAAAAACGTTTCCTGGTCTGATGAGTCTCAATTTCTGCTGAGACATTCGGATGATAGGGTCAGAATTTGGCGTCAACAACATGAAAGCATGGATCCATCCTGCCTTGCACCAACAGTTCAGGCTGGTGGTGGTGGTGTAATGGTGTGGGGGATATTTTCTTGGCACACTTTAGGCCCATTAGTACCAATTGAGCATTGTGTCAACGCCACAGCCTACCTGAGTATTGTTGCTGACTATGTCCATCCCTTTATGATCCCAATGTACCCATCTTCTGATGGCTACTTCCAGCAGGAAAACACTGTGTCATAAAACGCGAATCATCTCAGACTGGTTTTTTGAACATGACAATGAGTTCACTGTACTCAAATGGCCTCCACAGTCACCAGATCTCAATCCAATAGAGCACCTTTGGGTTGTGGTGGAACGGAAGATTGGCATCATGGATGTGCAGCCGACAAATCTGCAGCAGATGTCAATATGGACCAAAATCTCTCAAGAGATTAAGGCAGTTCTCAAGGCAAAAGGGGGTCCAACACGATACTAGTAAGATGTACCTAATAAGGTGGCTAGTTAGTGTGTGTGTGTATATATATATATATATATGCACATAATTTATAACATTATACACATATAATAATACTTTAAAATATTTATATAATATATTATATCAAATGTTTTACTTTCATATATATTTATATTACATAAAAGCATATATAATTAAATAAACTTAAAGAAATGTCAGTTTGATGGGATATATTTTGATGAAGTGTAATGTCAGCACTGTACACTAGAGGTCTCTGTAACACCAGTGAATCTCTTTGCTTTACTACAGTACAGTATAGTGGTGATATAAAGCATAATAATCTCCCTTCAGCACAGCTGTGAGTCAGCAGACAGACGGATAATAAATAAACACCTCTGATAGCTGCTCAGATTCAGCAGGAAATGAAGGAAATGGTTAAATATGCTGATGCAGAAAAGCTTGATGCGGTCAGCAAACATTTCCAGAGGACTCACCGTTCTTCTTGAGGAAGACTAAAGCATCTCTGTAGCCCTGCTTACACATGCTCTTCATCACCTGAACACACACACATACACACACACTATATCATTTCAAGTAAAATTAAGTTGAAAAAAGTTGGTTAAACACTAGAGAAGTGTGTGTGTCAGTGTTTCTCGTGTATATGTGTGTTTTTTGTGTGTGTGTGTGTGTGTGTGTGTGTGTGTCTCTGTGTGTGTGTGTGTGTGTGTGTGTGTGTGTGTGTGTGTGTGTGTGTGTGTGTGTGTGTGCGTGTGTGTGTGTGTGTGTGTGTGTGTGTGTGTGTGTGTGTGTGTGTGTGTGTGTGTGTGTGTGTTACCAGTGGATCAGGTGGGAACAGTGCTCTGGAGACTCTGTAGAGGTTGGCGAGTGTGAACTGGATGGAGGTGTTGGTGAAGCGCAGCTCGTGTATATTAGTCGAGCTGACGTCTCGTGGACAGATGTCACTTTCTCCTGAGAATGGAGACACAGTGATGGTGTTCTTCAGCTCGTACTGCGGCAGATTATCACTGATGCCGCCGTCCACATACCTCTGAAACACACAGACAGGTTTGTTTTAATATCTAAGTGAGGACATGACATAGACCTTCATAGTTTTTCTATTCGATTAATTATAGTGTCTAACATAACCCTTACTCTACCCCTAAACCAACCTCTGCAGAAACAAGTGCACATCATTAGATATTAAAAACATCTGGCTGATTTACTAGCACATTTAAAGTAAATTTAAGCACTTTTAATAAGAAAAGACCAGTGAAATCTTAACACTAGTGGCTCCTTTTGATATTTTCACTATATAAGTGAGTCATCACAAGTATAGCTAAACCTGTACACACATACTTTAGTATTTGTGGTTTACAAGGACTCTATTTTATGGCCCTACCCCTAAACCAAACGCTCAAAGGAAACATGTGGCAAAATATTAATGTGAAAAGACTGTTAAGCATGATTTTTAAGCGTTTTGAATTACAAGGACATCAGACATGTCCTCATAAACCACCTTAATAGACCACTGCAAGTAATAGAGTACAGCTCATACCCATGTCATTACACAAAAAACTAACACTAACCCAACAAAACTAGTACACGTACACACACGTTGGTATTGATGGTTTACAGGGACTCTCCACAGGCGTAATGTATTTTATACAGTAAAAAAAAACTTATTATATGGTCCTACTCCTAAACCAAACCCTGTGCAAGGCAAAATATTAATGTCAAAGGACTCGCTAAGCGATTTTTTTTAAAATGTTTTGAATTACAAGGACATCAGGCATGCCCTCATAAACCAACTTAATAGAGCACAACTAGTAATAGAGTACAGCTCATACCCATGTCATTATACAAAAAACTTACCTTAAACCACCTAAACCAGTACACACCCACACGTTGGCATTGGTGGTTTACAAGGACTCTTCACAGGTGTAATGTATTTTATACAGTAAATAAATGTTTATTATATGACCCTACTCCTAAACCAAACCCTCATAGGAAACTTGTAGCAAAATCTTAATGTCAAACGACCCAATAAGCAATTTGTAAGTGTTTTGACTTACAAGGACATCAGGCATGCCCTCATAAACCACTTTAAGATAGCACAACTAGTAATAGAGTACAGCTCATACCCATGTCATTATACAAAAAATTAACCCTAACCCACCAAAACTAGTACGTACACACACACACACACACACACGTTGATATTGGTGGTTTACAAGGACTCTCCATAGCTGTGATGTATTTTATACAGTAAAAAGGTGCATATTATATGGCCCTACTCCTAAACCAAACCCTCATAGAAATCCTGTGGCAAAATATTAATATCACAGGACCCGTGGGGCATGATTTTAAGCATTTTGAATTGCAAGGATATCAGGCATGACCTCATAAATCACCTTAATAGACCACTGCTAGTAATAGAGTACAGCTCTACAGCAGTACCCATGTCATTATACAAAAAACGAACCCTTACCCAACAAAACTAGTAAACACACACACGCTGGTTATGGACCAATCGCAGGTGTTTGTTTATGAGTTTACAAGCAGAGGAAGATGCGCACCTGTATATTATACATCAGCAGCGCTACATCACGTGAGGTAAATGATGCATGGGGCGTGAGCGATCGCTGCGCATGCGTCACAGCAGCTAAAGTATATACAGATGTGGTGCAACCTCTGTTTACAGTTTACTGGTGCGACTAGCATAAGTGATGGTCTCTTTGTTGTAACCATTGTATATCCAGTGTTTTGAGCTGCTCTGATACGAGGGGAGCAATCAGCCCCATCTTGTGTCCAACCATATGACCCTCTCCCGCATATTATCTATTATTTTTTGTAAAGCTGCCTCTGTCCACACTAAATGGTTATAAGAGACATTTTTAAGATGCAGTAATAATAATGTATAGGATCATATGCAGTATCCTTAGTTTATTGTCTTAGGTAAAGAGAGATTTCCACCTAAGTATCATACTTAAAGTGAACATGTGCTTTGTGCAATGGCAAAGTTACATAAAGCTTGAAGCATCAGAATTGGTACTCTGTATTGGCCAATCACCATGACAAGGAATCTGTACTCGGTATCGGCAGCAAAAATCCTGATTGGAGCATCCCTATTTATATGTAGATTGTCAAATTTTTTACAAACAGTAATCTCAGATTTAATAAAGGAACAGTTTCTCAAGCAGCAACAAATAAAAAACTAATTCAGACAGATTCAGGTTATGTGTGACAATGTTTTAGGTAGTAAAGTCAGAAGAACAGCAGCTTTCAGAGCGTTGGCAGTCCCATGATACTTGATACAACACACAGACTTGTTCCTTTATCCCGGCGAGGACTCTCATAGTAACGTAACGTTACGTATAGTAAAGATGTTTCTACTATAGAAACATATTCACTTCCCTCCCCCAACCTTAAGCCCACACAAGAAACAATCAACATTTTTACATTTACTAAATACTTCATTCTGTCTGATTTATAAGCATGTCCTCATAAGTCCCAACCAGGATATAAAAACAAGTATACACACACACACACACACACACGCACAAACACTGAGTCATTCACTGGCACGAACCGCTGGGAAGGCGAGCCACATGCCAACAGAGCAAACACTGACTTCTGGACAGCAGATCTGACTGATCTCACTGATGTGACATCAGCTTCACCTTTTACCTCACTGTGACTAATGACTGACTCTCATCCGCTTCAGTGGCAAACACACAAGACTGACACTCAAGCTTTTACTCAGTTAGCCAACTAACTAACCAAATGAATAAATCTGAAAGAACTGATCTGAAAAAGTGCATTGGTGTTTCCCAGTGATTGCTGCTGTAAGGGCATCCGCTGTTTAAAACATATGCTGTATAAGTTGGCGGTTCATTCCGCTGTGGCGACCCCAGATTAATAAAGGGACTAAGCCGAAAAGAAAATGATTGAATGAATGGATAAAAAAAAAACATCGATTCCCCAGTTTATTGATTATATATAAAAATGCAGGAAGTTTTCTAAACGGTCATGTCTAAATATGCAAATAATATTTTTTGTAGTTTGTTAGTAGTATGCACTTTGAATCCTATTCTTCAAACCTGCTTACAGGATTCCAACATTCTTCAAAACATCTTTTGTGTTCAACAAAACAAAATTGGTTTGGAACAAGTGAACGGTCAGTAAATAATGAGAGAAGTTTTACTTTTGGGTGAACTATTCCTTTAAGTATGCACTGATTACCATATATTTTCATATATTTCCATAAAAATCTGGACTTGTTTCATCACTTTATCACTCCATACTCATCATGTTTTATTTTTTGTGAGAGGCATTATTAATGTGAAGCAGAAAAGCTAAACACAAAGAAAAAGTGAAAGCACTGCTTAGAAACACACAAACAAGGACAAAACAACTGAGAGAACTGGAGCAAAGATCAGAAAACTGCCAGAGGTCACCAAACCAACTAGAAAAGAACCCAGTAAACAATCACGTCTACAGTTTGCCACAAACCCCCCCCCCCCCCCCTATTTATCCTGCCACAAAACATCTGAATCCAAAACCAACACAACGTCTTTCTTTACAAAAAAGCAGCATTGAAAATGGAAGTTCTGCATTTCTCAATGACACACATTCTAAAAACAGAAGCTGCTTTTAGTTTGGCAACATTTTAGAGTAGATTTACACAATGTTGCGGTCAACATTATGTCAAACATCACAGAATCTTTTTTATTTTTGCTGCTTGTTCAAACTACTTATTTAAAATGAGCTGAATCAAGACAGTTTTTTTTTACTTTTTTTGGGACAACTTAATTGTAAAAATTGGTAATATTTTAAATACATATATATTCACAAATCTCATTACTGTGACGCAAAAATAATAATATAATTGTAAAAATTTGTAAAAACTATTAAAATTTTTTTCCATTGGTTTGGCTCAGTTCTTGAAACAGGAATAGCATTCTCAATACTCTAAGATTGTTTTGCAAAACAGTCTTACAGTTTAGCACAACACTATAGCTCACTCTCAAAAGCTCATGTCTTTCCCAAAACTGTATGTTCATATGTCAAAACTAAATTTGTCAGTGCCCCCAAAATCCTTTGTCCCTTTGGCATTGCGTAAGCACTGCAAGTCAAAATGTTTAGATGTTTTGTCACTATGACAGAGGACCACTGAAATATCCCTCATGTCCACCTTTCAGTCTTAACCCAATTTTTTTATGGTTTCTGAACAGTTTTTTGTCTTTTGACAGAATGCAATTGTGTAAA
The DNA here is from genome assembly GCA_903798205.1 of Danio tinwini. Classification (NCBI taxonomy): domain Eukaryota; kingdom Metazoa; phylum Chordata; class Actinopteri; order Cypriniformes; family Danionidae; genus Danio; species Danio tinwini. Next base: position 6,385,728 of record CAIGQZ010035066.1, read on the forward strand.
AAACTAAATAAAATAAACTGATAAGATTTTAAAAATGATAAGAAATAAGGATTTTCAGTCTGATCTCACGAGGAAATGTAACTATTTTACGTTTTGTCAGTTCAGTGGCTAATTCGTACGTGTTCAGTCGTACGAAAATTTCCAATTTAAAAAAGGAGGCGTGGCACCCAAACCCACCCCTAAACTCAACCATCATTGGGGGGTAAGCAAATCATACTAAATTTTATGAATGAGATCGAACAAATTCATTCGAATTAGCCACTAAATCAAAAAGTTACGAATTGCCTTGAGATAGTGTTGGGATTTTAGGTTAGCAGTAGCCTCCAAAGTTTGACATCATACTATTGTTAAACCCCCCTAAACCTTTTGGAATTGGTGAGATTTTGTTAATAAACATGCATGTGATGTTTTCATTAAATCATATTTTTCTGAAGAAAAAAAGACATTTTCAGGCCTCTAAAATACTGTTGTCATGCAAAATGCATTGCGACTAATTTTGTGCGATGGACTAATATTTGTACTGAAAGAAATCTACCGTACTGTATATTTATGTTATTTTATTTTTTGTTATTTAGGGGAAAAAATGTGTAGCATGTACAGTAGTGCGGTACAGTAGTGCAAACTGATATTAATAACAAGCAAATCACGACTTGCTTGCAAAAATGTACAGTAAGTGAGCACAGAGAGGCAGATCATATTGCTGTTTGTTTGAATGAATTATTTTCATAATTATATGTGGACTGGAGACTCACCACTCCCTGCAGGGTGGGCGGGATCAGGCCACAGTACACGGGAATATAAGCACTGCATATACACGCCTGCAACACAGCAGATTTACACATTAAAAACACATCACATCTGAAGCATGTGGATTTACTCTAAATGTATTATTTCTAATATCATCTGATCCGAAGCATGTGCTTAAAGCGTGATTAAAAACAAAAAGGATATCTGAAGCATACATTTATTGTAAATAAAGGTTAAAAAAACATCATGTTATCATAAAAAATGTGTATTTACTGAAAATGATACATAAAAACAATATTGCGGTCTAAAGCAAGCACATTTACAACAAACGATCTTAAAACATCATCATATAACCTGAAGCGTGTGCATTTACTGTGAATCATGTTAAAACATACAGTAATATGTGATCTGAAGCATGAGCGTTTACTGTAAATTATATAAATAAACATAATATTGTGATCTAAAGAATGCACATTTACTGTAAACTATCTACTTCAGTATAATTTTATCTGAAGTATTTACTGTAAATTATGTAAAAAAAACACAGTAATGCTGTATGTGATCTGAAGCAGGAGCATTTACAGTAAATTTTGTGATCTGAAGTATCTGCATTTACAGTAAATGATGTAAAAACCTCAGCATCATGTGATCTGATTCATGTACGTATACTATAAATGAAAAAAAAACAATATTGTGATTTGAAGCAAATGCATTTTTTCAAGCACAAATTATCATATATATATATATATATATATATATGATTAATTCTGAACCATTTACAGTAAATATATATTTCATATAATATGTGTAATATATAATATTTGATCTGAAGCATATGGCATTTACTATATATATATATATATATATATATATATGATTAATATGATTAATTCTTAACCATTTACAGTAAATATATATTTCATATAATATGTGTAATAAATAATATTTGATCTGAAGCATATGGCATTTACTGTAAATAATATATATATATATATATATATATATATATAAAAAACAATATTGTGATCTAAATCATGCTCATTTATAGTAAACGCTCTAAATCCATATATCATATAATCTAAAGCATGTGCATTTACTGTAAATTATGTAAAAAAGAAATACAGTAATATGTGATCTGAAGCATGAGCATTTACAGTAAATAAGCTAAAAAACAATATCCTGAGCTAAAGCATGAGCATATATTCAGTTGAAGTCAGAATTGTTAGCCCCCTGAATTATTAGCCCCCTTGTTTATTTTTCCCCCAATTTCAGTGTAACAGAGAGAAGACATTTCTAAACATAATAGTTTTAATAACTCATCTCTAATAACTGATTTATTTTATCTTTGCCATGATGACAGTAAATAATATTTGACTAGATATTTTTCAAGACACTTCTATACAGTTTAAAGTGAAAAAAAAATATATATAAAACAAATATTATATAATCTAAAGCATGTGCATTTACTGTAAGCTATGTAAAAGAACATACAGTAATATGTGATCTGAAGCATGAGCATTTACAGTAAATGAGCTAAAAAACATAATATGTGATCTCATCTGAAGCATGTGCATTCACTGTAAATGATCTAAAAAGCACAACATCATGTG
>CAIGQZ010035066.1:6432634-6442975 GCA_903798205.1 Danio tinwini
ACACACACACACACACACACACACACACACACACACACACACACACAACACACACACACAACATACTGTGCATTCATTCAGACTGTCTGTCTCAATGGATGAGGCCTCTCAAGAAGTCCAGCAGATGTGTTTTATTCATTGTGGGACATGTAGGATTTTCACACTGTGCCAAATGAGCCATGAATATTTCTTACATTTGTTTTTAATTTTTTAACAATCAAAATAATTCATTTATGTGGATGAATCTTGTGCAGCCTCGCAAAAAATTTCAAATTTTACACCTAAAAACTAAATATACACACACATATGTTGGGTTTGGTGGTTTATGAGGTCTTTCCATAGGCGTAATGTGTAGAAAACACTTGTTTTATAAACCTAACCCACCCCTACCCCTAAACCCAACCCCCACAGGAAACATGGTCAAGTTTGATTGTCAAAAAACCCTGTTAAGCATGATTTTTAAGCGGTTAACATTACAAGGACATGGCTTGAATGGAGAAGCCATTAAATAGAGTACGACTCAGTCATAGTTAAGTAATTATACTATTTTGTGACCTCGTAAACTACATTAGTACACAACTGAATCAAACTAAATATACACACAAATACACATATGTTGGGTTTGGTGGTTTATGAGGACTCCATAGGAGTAATGTATTTTGTACTGTAAAAAACACATATTTTATGACCTTAAACCCTAAACCTAATCTTCACAGGAAACATGACCAAGTTTGAATGTCAAAAAACCCTGTTAAGCACGATTAAGCGTTTAACGTTACAAGAACATGGCTTGAATGGTCAACCTTAATAGAGAACGACTCATAAGTAATTATACTATTTTGTGTCCTCGTAAACTACATTAGTACAAACACACAGCATCGGAAAATAACCAAGAGATCACTTAAAAATATTTTTTTTCTGGATTAGGTTTGGGTTTGAGTTGAACGATAATATATATTTTATTGTTTTAAAGTCAGATGTCATTTATTTAACATTTGAAATCAAATATTATCGTTTAGATTTTTTTCCCCCCAGAAAAAAACAGTTGGTAAATATAAAGAATAAATGACAGAATTTTCAGTTTTGGGTGAACTGTCCCTTTAATCAATGCACAAATCCTTAGGGATGTAACACTAGGCTTAGTCTTTTCTATTTATTATTTATTTTGTTGGTTTGATTAGGACGTGTTCACATCTCTGCCTGCACAGCACAATGAAAATCTGCACGATCTAAAAATCATTAAATTATTAAATCAGTGACATTGATTCTGTGATTTTATTTTACCAAACACCAAATAACAAGTATAGCATTGTCCTCAATCCTAAATGCACTCCAGCATCATCATCTGCGTTTGATGGTTGTTGCTAGAAGGGATGCATTTGCAGCTGGAAGTTTAAGAGAATTATTTATAGGATTATTATACATTTTATTTTATTAACATCTACCCTCACCCCAAACCTCACAGTAATGTAAAAACAGTATTATACCAAGTATTATTCATATTATTTTCTAAATTACCTATTAAATTGTATTTTATTACGTTTACCCCAACCATAGCTCCCCCCTCAACAATAATTATTGTTGTACATTGTCAGAAATAATGCTATATTGATTTTGGCATCCACAGCTGTATCCTATGGAGCTTAAAATGTGACAAAACAATCTGAATTTGAATTGTGTTGATTTGAATGATTGACGATTGTCCTATTCTAAGCTCCATAGTATCCCATAGACGTTACCCTGTTTGATTTTAATATATAGTCTCCGTTTCTAGCTGTGTATCTCAAGGTCACTGTTGCGTCACGCCGATGACGTCATCACGCGCTTTTCCACCTTTGCTTGAACAGCAGTTTAAAAAAAACCGGAGAGCGCCGTAACGGACACGCGCCAGCAGGCGGCGACCAAAACACTCCGGTTGGTTCTCCGGTCCTCCTCCGCCGCCGTGTCGTGCGGTTCCTCCTCCCTCTCCTCCAAACACACACGAACGCGAGTAACACCGGCAGCTTGAACTAATATCACGCTGTCACTGCAGGACGAACATCATATGAAGCCATACTAACACGGAATACCGGGACAAAACCGCTGAATCCGGTAAGTTACGTGGCTCTGTTACGCTCTTCTTTTCTGCATTTCTGTCACACAATAATAGTCATTTTCGTGTTTTATTAGGTGAAGAATTGCAGGTAGAGCCGTTATGTATGATTTATAACCGTCCGGCGCTTTAAAGATAACGTTAAATCACGACAGCAGCGGTAACTGAAATAACGGTTCATATGGTTTGATGCTGCGGTTTGTTTCCCGTTATGTGGTGAAACACGACTCCGTGACGCAAGAAGGCGTCTAAAATCCAACGTGACGGATCAAACGTTACGCTAAAACGCAAACGCGAGTCTCTGACAGCTTCGTTATTCCTAACGGCGGCATTCTTGTTCGCGTTCGCCGCGCGCGCACATCTGTTTTTCATCATACAGCGGTGCGCGCTTCATCTGGGCGTTTTTCTGCATTCGTTGGATTTGATCCCCTCGGGATTAACCGGCCCCACGGACGCGGTTTTGCGTGGAATCAGCCCAATCTGATCTATCTCTGTGCGGATCACCAGCAACATCAGGGCGCTGCGGCGCGCGCGTTCTCGCTCCGCCGTGCGCGCTCTTGAGGTTTAAACGGGATTCTCTGCAGCAGAATTATGTCATCAGACGCTATCAGCGACCTCGTTCGCGTATTGCTCTGCATGTTTGGGCAGTGGTGAAATAATCACGTCCTTGGACTATACACAAACGACCTTAACAAAAGTGATTCAGTCTCGTGAAATGACCGTGTATTTCAGTATGTGTGCCACAGCATTAAAGGGTCAGTTCACACAGAGATTTAAATTCTGTCATCATTTACTCACACTTGATTTGTTTCAAACCGTTTTTTTGTTAAACTCAAAAGAAGATATTTTGAAAATGTTCAAAACCTGTAACCATTGACTTCCATAGTATTTGTTTTTCATACAAAGGAAGTCACTGCTTACAAGTTTGCAGCATTCTTCAAAATATTTTATTTTGTGTTCAGCAGAATAAAGAAACTCATAAATGTTTGCAACCACTTGAAGGAGAGTAAATAGAGTAAATGTTCATTTCTTTAATCTTACTGTACCAAATACCACATTTTGAAGACAATGCCAATGTAATACCATGGTTCTATAAACATCCTATGCTAAAACAATATAAATACTATGGTGTTGCATTTTTACAATAATCCTATACGAGTATATATGAGTTTTAACTCCATCCACTGAAAAAAAAGATTGAAGTATGATTCCTTGGATTTACTATTTCTTTTTAAGTTAAGTGGTTGTAAACAATTTATTTGTGCTGAATTCAAACAAACAAATTAGGTTGAACAAAATTTATTTGATTTAAATTTTTTCAACATACATTTTTTGCAACAATTCTGCAGAAATCATGACTTTTTTCTTCAGTTTCTTCCAATATTTTTTGATGCAAAAAGGCAAAAAGGAATTGTCAAATGTACTACTGTATAGGCCCTACACCTCAGATGACCTGAGGGAGGGTAAATTTCCAGCACATTTTACACATTTACAGATGAACTACCCCTCTTAATCTGTTGAAATACTGTAGATAATTCCAGTCTTCAGCTGAGTTTAGTATTGCCTAATCTTCACCTTTACGATGTGTGTTTTTCTAGCACAATCTCATCTCAGGTGACCTTTAGTGTGCGTAAAACTGACGGGCAAAGGTGAAAGATAACTAGTTAAGAGAAGCCGAACACCTTGAAGATTACACATTTCTTGAGCAAGTTCTCCTACAGTCGCAGGTGTCTTGGAGAAAATCTCATGCATGTTACAAATAATAGCTACGATTTCATATATTAATATTTGTTTATTTTTTGTCAACCTATACAACAGTTTTCTTTTCATATACATTTTAGAACCCTTCTTTAAGCTTTTTACAGACTTAAGAGTGTCCACTGTGAGAAAGAGAGAGTGAAACAACACACAGTACATCAGCGAACTAATTAACCAGCAGACAGTGAAAGCTCATGTACTGAAGACTCTTGAGTGTCTGATGTTCATCTGGTTCTGTCTTCTTATCACTCTTAACACTCTTAAAGACTCTGTCTTTACTCTTCAGTCGGTCACTCAACACCATCGGCTCATTTCTACACGTATTGATTTACTGTACAAATTCTGAGACTGCAAAATCTAAAAAAAAAACAACAACAACTAGATTCGTTTATCTCTTTCTTTTTTTCCTTTTAAAGTGTAATTTTTAGTTTTTATAATATATGTATATATATATATTTAAATATTTTATAATAAATACTATTTTCTAACATATTAAATATATTTTTTAAAAAGTAAAAAAAAGATAAAATAAAATTCAGTCTTGCGACATGGTGGCGCAGTGGGTAGCACAATCACCTCACAGCAAGAAGGTTGCTGGTTTGAGCCTCGGCCGGGTCAGTGGGCATTTCTGTGTGGAGTTTGCATGTTTTCCCTTTGTTCGCGTGGGTTAGCTCCGGGTGCTCCGGTTTCCCCTATGAGTCCAAACACGTGGTATAGGAGAATTGGGTAAGCTAAAATTTAGTTGGCGGTTCATTCCGCTGTGGCGACACCAGATTAACAAAGGGACTAAGCCGAATGAATGAATCTGTCTTTATTTTTATTATGCTTATCATACACTACCTGACAAAAGTCTTGTCGTTGATCCCAGCTTTAAGAGCAACAAATAACAACTTGACTTCTAGTTGATCATTTAGAAAAGTGGCAGAAGGTCGATTTTTCCCATGAATCATCTGTTGAACTGCATCCCAATCATCACAAATACTGCAGAAGACCTACTGGAACCCGCATGGACCCAAGATTCTCACAGAAACCAGTCAAGTTTGGTGAAGGAAAAATCATGGTTTAGGGTTACATTCAGTATGGGGGCAGGCGAGAGATCTGCAGAGTGGATGGCAACATCAACAGCCTGAGGTATCAAGACATTTGTGCTGCCCATTACACTACAAACCACAGGAGAGGGCAAATTCTCCAGCAGGATAGCGCTCCTCATACTTCAGTCTCCACATCAAAGTTCCTAAGAGCAAAGGTCAATGTGCTCTAGGATTGGCCAGCCCAGTCACCAGACATGAACATTAATGAGCATGTCTGGGGCAAGATGAAGGAGGAGGCATTGAAGATGAATCCAAAGAATCTTGAACTCTGGGAGTCCTGCAAGAACGCTTTCTTTGCCATTCCAGATGACTTTATTAATAAGTGATTTGAGTCATTGTAGAGATGTATGAATGCAGTCCTCCAAGCTTTTGGGAATCATGCACAATATTAATTTTTTCTCAAGGACCTTACTGTCCTAATTAAATCAAGGCCTGATCATATTTTATTTTGGTAAAATAAGCGTAATCTAGAGGCCTTTGCCTTTCATATAAGCTACTTCTGATACCAAATGATCAACTAGAAGTCAAGTTATTATTTGTTGTTCCTAAAAATTGGATAGACGACGACTTTTGTCTGGTAGTGTATATATATATATTTAAAATACAAAAAAAAGTAATATAATTAATCTAGTATTATAAATATGTAACAAATATAATGCAAATACTTTTTTTCAGTATTTTATTAAATTTTTTTATTCTTTTGATAATATATATATATAAAATGAGAAATATGTTCTAATGTAAATAAAAGCGAAGTAATATGATGCCTCTCTGTATATATATTTCCATTTATGACAATAAAGTCCCTAATTTTATATATTTATATCTAAAATATAATTATAAAACTGCTTGACAATATTATACTAAATATTATTATTAATAATACAAATATCATCAATAATGTTCCCATGTAATAGTTGTTTCATAGTTATCATCCCTCTGCTCTTTATATATTTCAGACATTAAAATCCCTTTAATGACCCACTTCATAGCAATCATATTTGTCCTGATGCATCTTGGTATCACTGGAATGCTGATAAACATTGATCTGTATTAAGTTAATTTCTTCCAGTCGCATCTACACGCAGTCAGCATCAGTTCAATTTTACTCCACATCATGTGTGACGATTATAATCCTGTGTGGAGGTGTTTAATCAGCAAACAAAGCTGGACTATTCTGATTCTGAAGAATATCTGAATCTCCAGAGAACACAGACTGAAACCATGACAACAGAGATGAAGAGACGGAGAGACAGAAATACTGTAAATAAAAGAGCCAGAACACACGCACATACACACACACACACACACACACACACACACACACACACACACACACACACACACACAGAGTCAGTCCAGCATCTGTTGTCAGCGTCAGATAAATGACGGGTGTGGTTTTGTTCAATGGTGGACTGAGATTTTTCGATGAGATTCAGAACAAGCTGTTCCCTGCTGGATAAACCAGGTCATGACAGCTTAAAGGGATACTTTACCCAAAAAATTAAATTTCCTGTTCTGTACTTCTTCCGCAGAGCATAAAAGAAGATTTTGAGCTGATTCCAGGTTTTTGATATTAAAAATAAACACATACAAAGGAGTCCAAATCAATCACTAGTCCTGGCTCCTGATGACACACTGAGGTCTTGTGAAGTGAAACGATCCCTCCGTGTAAGATATTGAACATTATTTACAATATTATTAGCTTTTATCTACAGCCTTTTCAAACAGATCTCAGCGCGTGTGCGAATGTAGTTCGATTGTAGTCTGGCTGCTTTAATGACGAATGCGTTAGGGCATGCGCCTGGACTGGATGTCAGGTGACACTGTTTGCTGATAGATATTAGTTGTTGAGTCACCAGCTCTCGCAGGTTTGTTGAACAAGAGACAGGCTTATAAAAATATTATTTTTGGAAAGAGAGAGAATTATTAGTTATTTGTCGCTCACCCAAAAAATGTTCAAACTCTAACCATATCTGTAAAAAATATCCATTGTAGCTTGGAACTGTAAGGCTGACTTCATTTTTTTTTTCAATTTTGCTCATACAACAGATTTACTTTAAATAAAGCCAACTAATCACTTTTAAAGCAACAGGTTTACTCACTTTTTAAAATACAAACAACTAATCACTTTAAAAGCAATGGGTTTACTTGCTTTTAAATTAAAGCCAACTAATCGTTTTAAAAGCAACAGGTTTACTCACTTTTTAAAGTAAAGCCAACTAATCGCTTTAAAAGCAACAGGTTTACTAATTTTTTTTAAGTAAAGCCAACTAGCCACTTTGAAAGCAATGGGTTTACTCACTTTTTTAAGTAAAGCCAACTAATCACTTTAAAAGCAACGGGTTTAAGTAAAGCCAACGAATCGCTTTAAAACTGAGCCTGGTTTCTCTCGAGGTTTTTTTTAATTCTTCACTTTCGCCAATTGGTGAAGTTTTTTCCTCGCCACTGTCGCCACTGGCTTGCATGGTTCAAGATCTGTAGAGCTGCGCATCGATGGAATTGCTCAGTGTTTGGACTCTAAGTAGTGATTATTAAACCACACTGAACTGAGCTAAACTGAACTGAACTTAAACACTGAAAACTGAACTGACACTGTTTCAATTTACTATAATCTTCTATGTGAAGCTGCTTTGACACAATCTACATTGTAAAAGCGCTATAGAATATAGCTAAAGCTGAATTGAATAAAGCAATGGGTTTACTCACTTTTTAAAGTAAGTAAGTTTTTAGTTAATACAAAAAGAACCTGTGACATGACCAGAATGACTGATTCACACACACACACGCACAAAGTCTTACCTTTACCACACTGTTGGACATTTCTGTAATTTGCACAGTTATTTACTGCATTTCACCCAGTATAATACTGCAAATTATTTTTACAGTAAATAACTGAATTTACAGTTGCATTATGGTAATTTTTTGTTACATCAAACAACATATACAGCAATTTACTGTATTTAAAAAAATTAGTGTATTATACTGTATTTTCCACAACGGCTTCAACTTCAACTTGTGGCAATTCGACTACTGCGCACCAGAGGATTTGCCAAATTTTGTCTAAGGACCCTGGAGCAATTTATCCATCAACAACAGGACAGCCATCCTGGAGGGCAGCCATCAACAACAGAGTGTTGTCCTTCTTTCACCAGCTAACTGAGAACTTGAATTAGGTGAGATACTCTCAGTAGTTGTATCAGCATTCAGTCTGTTTTAGTTTATCAGGAATACCTAAAACAAATGGTCTACTCTGTCCTGCAGTGAATCACCCCATCACAAATGCTACAATGTTTTTGTAAAGCCTTGTTGGGAACAAAAAAAATTAACAGGGCATTCTGGTTAGTCATCTTTTAAACATGCAGTGAGCTGGTCATGAGCAGGAGACAGTTGTTTAGTTCCAGCTGAAAACTGGCCCAACCCAGCTGCCATGCTTCAAAATAAATAACTAGCATATGAGTTGTTTTGCTCTATGCATATGTTAGTCTGATTCTCCTTATTCAGAGGTCTCCATAATCCTAGACCGGGCCGAATCCTGACCAGATGCTGTGGTGGTCATGGAGGAGTGGAGAGCATGAGACTGATTCCTGAAAGGCCCCAGTTTCAGATGAGTCTCTGTATTGATCCTGTGGGCCAGCCTGAGCACCCACCGGCGACCTACTCACACCTGCAGCTTCTCCATGACAGACGTCTAGCGTTCTCCAGCCTCCGGTGACTAGACTGCGGCTTTGCACAGGAAGTTTGGCCGGAGGAGAACTAGTCATGCCCAACTAAGCCTGGTTTTTCTCAAGGGCTTTTTTTCTACACTTTCGTTAATTGGTGAAGTTTGTTCCTCTTCTCTGTCGCCACTGGCTTCGTTTGGTGGATCGGTGGATTTCCTCCTCAGTGTTTGAACTTTCAGCTGTGACATTTACATTACACTGAACTTAAAGGGCACCTATGGTGAAACATCTACGTTTCAAGCTGTTTGGACAGACATATGTGTAGGTATAGTGTATAGATCGTCATATTGGCGTGATATAAACACACCCAGTGCTTTTTTTTCAATTTAACAACATATAAACGGTGGGCCAGTTGGAGCGGTTTTGAGACCAACTGCAACTTGACGTAGGAGTGCAGCCCCCCCGCCCACCAAATTGATTGACAGCTGCGTATTAACATGTCTCCGTAGTAACGTTTGTAATCATTTCCACAAGACAGGACGTGCGCAAAGCAACCGTAAATAAAAGGTCTGTTCTGTTCGCTAGGATCATCAAACAGGGCTCAAAATTACGACCATTTTGGTCGCATATGCGCCCAAAATTTTATCTATGCGACCCTTAAAAAATATTTGGGAGCATTTGTGTGAGTGCATAAAATTGATGTCGTGTGACCAGTTTTCACAGCAAAATCTTCGCCACATGCATGGATTTAGGAGGTATTCACACATTAGGCGATAAGCTGCGAGGACAAGTTTAAAATGTTTTAAAACAGTGCATGTGTGTAATCAATTACAGCGATTTACTTCAGATTTAAATACTGTATACTGTAAATTTCAAATACAGTAACTTACTGGCTACTGTAAAAACCCTTTAAAATGTCTTAACAGTACAGCTGTTTGTGTTCTCAGGTCGGCTTCACCTACCTTCCTCTCCTCCTCCTCATCTTTCCCTCCTTCTGTGTCCTCTCTCTCCTCCCACCAGCTGTCTCTCATTACAGCTCCCTCTTCTCTCTCTTACACACTCTCTCTCTCTCTCTCTCTCTCTCTCTCTCTCTCTCTCTCTCTCCACTTCCCCACTTCCCCATCCTTCAGCATTCTATCTGTTTGGCAGAAAAGCAACATATTTATAGATGTGCCAATGATCGATGTGCCTTATAATGAATGAAAAACGTGATTGGCTGATATAGCAAAAAACTCTAAAAAGAAATGTGAAGCAACTTGCATAAGATCTAAATGTAGTCCCGTAAATTGGTCTGAATTGCATTATTTTGTTGATTTGATACTGTTATACTGAGATCTACTTATAATGTAACAGGATTTAGCAATGGGTTTACTCACTTTTTAAAGTACAAAAAACTAATCACTTTAAAAGCAATGGGTTTAGTCAACTAGTTGCTTTAAAACAATGGGTTTACACATTTTTTAAAAAGTAAAGCCAACTAATCATTTTAAAAGCAACAGGTTTATGCATATTTTTAAGCATAACCACCTAATCACTTTACAAGCAACAGGTTTACTTATCTTTTTAAGTACAAACAACTCATCGCTTTGAAAGCAACTGGTTTACTTTTTAAAGTAAAGCCAACTAATTACTTTAAAAGCAATAGGGTTACTCACTTTTTAAAGTAAGGCCAACTAATCACTTTAAAAGCAATGGGTTTACGCATTTTTAAAACTAAACCCAACTAATCACTTTAAAA
>CAIGQZ010035066.1:6442985-6454944 GCA_903798205.1 Danio tinwini
CCAACTAATCGCTTTAAAAGCAACTGGTTTACTCACTTTTAAAAGCAACAAGTTTACGCTTTTTGCTGGCTGAAATAGCAAAAAAATTATAAAAAGAAATGTGAAGCAGCTTGTATAAGATCTAAATGTAGTCCCGTAAATTGGTCTGAATTGCATTATTTTGTTGATTTTATACTGTTCTCTGAGATCTACTTATAATGTAGCAAAATATTGACATAAAAAACACTATAATCCATCATAATTTAGACAAACCATCATAATTTATAAGCAGCTAATAGGTACTCCATTATGTGGTAATAATAGTCCAATGTACTTTTTAACAATACCATAGTACAAAAATGGTAGATATTTTTATAGTATCACATGGCTTTCAAAAGTTTGTGGTTGGTTTGTTGTGCTTAACAATTCTTAAAAAACATATATATATATATATATATAGTGAAAGCAGTAATATTAAAAAATACTATTGCAAATCAAAATAACCACTTTCTATTTGAATATGTTCTATTTTATGAATATGTTCTATTCTATTTTAAATGTAATTTATTCTTGAGGTGGAAAACTGAATTTTCAGCATCATCGTGGACATGATTTGGGATTCTGAATTTGACTTTTGATCAGTTAAATGCATATTTGTTGACTTTTGAACAGTGATGTACTGTATGTAATAAGCAATATGTCTTATTAACATCTTCCTATTGACTATTAGTCAGTGCAGACTTGTGTATGAACGTATTAGCACCGTCGATACTATATTTCCATTAATCCCAAGCAATTTAAACACACATAAACCACAGATCTGATACTACCGAAGATGTGTGTAAAATCTCTGGTGCTCATTCACAGCACTTCTACAGCCATCTTTAGTCCGTCGCCACGGCAACTATCTCACGTCTGTAGTGTAGAAATATCCAGTGTTAGGAGAGATGATCATGCAGATCAGAGCAGCTTCAGAAGGTCACAGGTCGTCTTGTTGTTATGAATAGTTGATATCATGCAGTGTTTTTCCAGTCTCAGGAGTTTCAATTCGAGGTCAGGTGCTTTATTGTTGGTTTTAAAGTGCAAACGTGCATATTTTGCGGTGCATGCTGGGTAACAGCTCAGGGTTATTTAGGGAAAGTGCTCATTTATTGCTATTATTTCCTCCTCAGTGGCATTTGATGTGCAAAAAAGTAGTTTTTGTAAAAAAACATGCTAATATATAGACGACCCAGGCTTATTGGAAATATGTGCCCAGGGCTACATTTTTTGAGAACCGAGATTTATGTACCCTGGACTACATTTTCTTGCAGTTTTTGTTTTCACAAATCCACTGGAGCGCGCCGTGTATGTTTTTGACTATCTCAATTACATTACTGGGGCACGTTTTCTCATACGTGCTATTTCTCGTAAATCCACCAGAGGCCGCTGTGTACATGAAAAGGCATTCATATGGAGGTAGTTGGTAAGCTGCCCTATAGCGTTCATTTTACACACCCGAGGCACATAATTCTCGGTTCTTATAAATGTATCCTTGGGCACATTTTCCCAATGAGTTCATGTTGAATGTTAAGATGTCTTTTGGTCACCAAAGCTGATTTCGTTGGAAGAAAAAACTGTAAAACACTAATATCATAGAGCAGTGGTTCTCAAACTTTTTTCATTAAGTACCACCTCAGAAAAAAATGATCTCTCCAAGTGCCACCATAATGACGAAGCAGATTAATTTCTATTATTAATAATATTTATTATTGTCAGCCACTTTAAACGTTATAAATAGTTTAAACATTAACACTGTACTGTGCTTATATAAAAAAAAAAGCTTTTAAAAGTTCATTAAAAATGGTAGGCTACTGTTCTAAAGGTAAAAAGAAAACTGCTGTACTGAAATGTAAAGTATTACCAAATAGTAACCTACTTATCAAAACCTGAAATGTTGTTTGTAACTCATAAACATAGGCTATATGTCACCATATATATATATATATATATAAACCATTTTTTATAAACTTAGAAATATGTGTTGCATGTACACATGACATATTTCTGTATCTTTGAAATCTGAACATTAACTTGTATTTTAAATTATTTGAAATTACATATTTAAATAAGAAATTAGATCTGCTTACTGCACATCCTTTACAGTACGTGTGTCATAAAATTGAGTGATTACATGCATAAATACACTGCTTGACCTCATTCATGATTCATTCGTGATTTATCCATTCATATGTGCGGAATTTGCGTGATTTAAGATCTCATCTGAAGTGGACCATGGACACAGAGACTAATTTTAGTTAGACTATATTCTAGGTCCAAGCTTGAAGTAAGGCAGAGTCTATGTTCCGTGTCACCCGACATTTGAATCACATCCAGATAAAGTAGCCTAAATCTTGAGGTAACAAATGAATCGAAAGCCACGCTGCTTTACAAAACAAATAACTTTATATATCGAAAACACACATTATTTTACACAACTACGAACACACATTTTTTTAAACACAGCTGTGATAATTATTTTACTAATGACGCAATATGCAGTAACCGAAATGCCAACACAACAGCACTGGTCTGCAAAAGCACATCTCTGGTGTGTATCTGCTCTGCAAACGCCTCTTTCTCTGGCTCTGCGCCAAAGCGGGTTGATTTTCAGCATCTGATAACATGACAAATTAAAAGAAACATTTTAAGCACACAGATGTGATCGTACGCTTCAGGTGCTGATCACAGTGTAATCGGTCGAGTCAACCGATTAAGTTTGTTTTTTTCTTTCATTATTCAGTATTCTTCTGCGTACCTCTAGAAGGAAGCCAGTGTACCACTAGTGGTACGCGTACCACAGTTTGAGAATCACTGTCATAGAGTATTGCCAAAGACTATAGATGATTTACCAACCTACATCACACATGATGTCACACGGGTCTCCAATTGCAAAAAAAGACCAGCTGCAATAGCAAAATGTCGTGTTTTGTGGTAGGATGCCAAATTCGAAGTCTAAAAATAGAAAAGTTAACTTTTACCGTACACCACACTGCTTTAATGCCGACTGCAGACGTCTTTGGCTAAAAGGGAGCTGAATGAAGTGACGACCTAATTATAAATGCTGGACTGCAGTTCTCATGTTATATCAGGTAAGTTCACGCTATGCTGAATCATACACATCACTCGTTTTTGATTACAGCAATGATTTCAGCAAAACAGTTACATATGGTTAATTAAACTGCGGACACTGAATGCTCAGAATGAAACGTGAAAGTGTAAGTTACTAAAGTTGGTTTTATATTCACACATTCATTCAGGGACAACTTGTGACACACTCTATATTGTTTACCAAGTCACTTTTGAGTATTTGCTCTGAAATAACCTGCAAGTGTGACTTGAAAACAACATGAACACTGTTTATTTGACTGTGAACAATGTTGTACTGTGATAGTCATTGGCTGCTAATATGATTTCACTATTTAGAGTTTGCAAATAATACTTTTATGAAATGATATTATTAAGGAGAAAGTCTGAATGTGCGAATATAAAAGCAACTTTACCTTTATGTGTAAGTTCACATACCCTGGGCCTGCTGTACAGGTGTAGTTCGTCAGAATGTGGTTTTGCTGTTGATGATCACCCAGGCCTTGTATAACGTTAGCTCCGCCTTTTTTTCCTTGTCTTTGGCTCGGCAGAACCTCGGTTTTTAGCTCTACATAGTTTTGAATCTGGTAATCAGGGAACATTATTTCTTGCACATGACCACACAGAACACAATTGTTGGCATCCAAACACTTGTAGGCCTTTAACTTCTCTCTTGTAAAATCCCTTGGAGCTGCAATGTGATTGTATATTTCGGGCTGGATGCTTGGTCATTTCGTCTTATTCAATATCCATTGGGAGGGAACTATCGCAAATGGACTTGTCAGACGAACGCTGCTCACTTTAACGTTAATTTTGCTGAATCACTGTGCCTATCACTGGGTTACAAGCTGTTATAATACACTGAAAGCATTATGTAAATAATATATATATATATAATATGTAATCAATGTATCTTATTTCTAAGACAACAACAAACTCTGTACCGCATCGGATGTCATTTCCTCGCTATAAACAGTAGCGCTCCCGTTTTTTTTCTGCCACCTCCCTGCGCGCGCATCCTGAATGTTTACAAACATGATAATTTCGTCTATAGAATACACAAATCGTGTCACTCGTATAGTTTTGAATTGGAGAAAAGTGTAACGCTCAATATGGCGAATGAAGCCCCACCTTCTAGTACATGAGCTAATCAGCGACTGAGAATTCTACGGGGGAGGGGCTTGAACCAGAAGTGAGTTTCTGCAGATTTTGTATGATTCGAACAGTCAACATTTACACACAAAAGAGACAGCTGTTGTTTGATTTTATTGGTGATTCCTAATATGAAATGTAATTATGAGCTTGGCAAGAAATTTCTTTCCCCATTCAAACAGAATGCCAAAGCATAGGCTTTTCAAAGATGGTCGTCGAGTGAAATGACTTGCCTGAAAAGGACTTTGATATTGTCAATAATCATTGGTCAGATTGTGTTTAAATTGGTCAGTTGTTGGTCAGTTTAGTCAGCTCTATGTATGTGGGAGTAGTTTGAAGAGTGTTTGATTGGTTTCTGCTGGTTTTAAGACAGCGGCAGCCTGATAGATTTGTCAGACAGTCACAAGATCAAACCACTGCTGACACAAAAACAGCATTCTCAGCTTCTTCTGTTCCTCTGTGCACTGAAACTGAAAGCTGATCAGTCACGGAGGACTCTCAGAGTAAACTTTCATTGCTCGCGTGTCACTCTCATGTTCGTTTTCATCACACTTTTAAAAAAAAAATGCTGCAAAACATGCTGTGACTGTGAAGAATTATACATATATACAGTTCATTTCAGCTAACGTGAATGTAAAGAGTGTTGATTTTAATTTAATTTGATAGACGACAATAAATCATATAAAATAAATGAAAAAAAACGATATCAACTAGAAGAAAGCTATGAAAAAATGCTAATATATAATTAAAAACTATTTTAAAGTATTAATAAAAACAACACTATCATCTCAGTGTTACTAAAAATATATATTTTAGTTAGTTAAAAATGTAATAGATTTAGGTTTAGGCTAATTTACGCTGTTACACTGTTTTCCAATAGAATCAATCTATCAAGCCTTTATTTGTCACATATACCTCCATGTATTCACATACACTGACATATAGTGAAATTGGACCCCCCCGACCATACACAAACATCACATTTCAGGGGAAGACGGGTCAACAGGAGGTAGCATTTAGAAAAAGGAAGTAAGAAACAATTCAGGAAAGAGAGGCGAAAAAAAATCCCTCTCACCTTGCTCTTGAGTTAGAGCAGTGTGAGATCAAGGAGAGAAAAAAAGCCCCAGCAGTCAAGCACATAAAACACATAGACATTGACATACATCGCAACAGGGGATGGGAAAGGGGGTGTGGATATAGTACGGCAAGGGCAGGCAGCCATCGATTCCTGCAGCCATGGAGGCGCTGGTCACAGACCCGCCTACCCCCTCCAGTAGATGAAAGCACACAAAGGCGTGGGATGAAGTGTTAGGTAGTGAAAGTCTATCTGTAGCTGTGTATGTGTATGTGGGTAAGCCTGTAGAGTCCAACAGGTGTCCTTAACAGGGAGCAGGAATTTCAGAGCATCTCCTTATCTTGCTATCCGGGAGAAGTTGTTTTTCTCCAGCCGAGGCTGTCTGGCTGGAAAAACACTGGGAGCCGAAAGAGAAGAAAGTATTCCAGATTTAGGTCAATATCCGCCAATTTCACAGATATTTAATGTCCGTCACTGGTCTCCAGTCCTGGCCAAATCTTGTTGCAAAGCCACAAATTTTACCCCAATGTTTTCCAATTTGCGGTCTAATTCAGCAGTCTGATTAGCAGCATTTCTGCCCACTATAGTTTCAATCAAGCTGGCCAGCTTGGTGGGGTTTTGAGCAGCACTGACCGCTTTCATCAATCGCCTAAAAGCCCATCAGCAGAAACCCTGTTATCAAAGTTCAGAATAGGTAGATATCTTCAATATCCTCTAGGGACAGAGCAGCCAGGCACACGACGCGCCACTTCTCCCACCCGTCTATCACGTATCCAGCTGCAAACGTCCCGGCAGGACAAGTGGGCTCTCCCGAGCCCAAACTTCTCGTCGAGAAGATGGTGTCAATCGCATTCAGAGACCAGTTGATCAGATCCATAATTCCTTATTCGTTTGGATAGCAGGACACGGAGAGCCTCTTCGAGACAAGAAGAGCCAGCCAGGGAAGATAAGGGACATAGAGGGAAAAAGTGCGACCGCCTTCGTCGAGAGCCAAGGAAAAGGTTATTTAAGGTTGGGACAACATGAAACGATTGTATGTGTTGCATTGACATTACAACAGTGTTTTCGAGACCTGCAGACATAAACGTTTGAAAAGTGTTTAAAAAAATAAAAATAACAAGCATGGAGCAGCAGTGTTTTAAAACGAAAACAGCCTCTTCAGCGTTTTCAAAACACGTCGTTTTCGGCTCGAAAACTCCAAAGTAGTGTGGATGGAAG
The DNA here is from genome assembly GCA_903798205.1 of Danio tinwini. Lineage (NCBI taxonomy): Eukaryota > Metazoa > Chordata > Actinopteri > Cypriniformes > Danionidae > Danio > Danio tinwini. Next base: position 6,449,536 of record CAIGQZ010035066.1, read on the forward strand.
GTGTAACACCACAAATATTTCATAATACTTTAAAATAAGCTGAATCAACACAATTCTCAAGTTTCATTGGGACAACTTAATTTTTTTATGTTCAATCCACATAAATTTGTTAAAAGTGTTCATTTAACTTAATGGATTTGTGTTGGGACAACATGAATGAATTGTGTGGAACCCTGCATTTTTTACAGTGCATAGCAATAGTTATGTGTTTTAAAACTAAAAGATATTAGTGTAAACGGGGCCTGAGATTTGATTTAGACTTAGACATTTGATTGAGGCTTTGTAGATCTAAGCAATAGTTTGAGATTACTAGAGTCTTTTTTTTTCAGGGACGTCTTCATTTCATTTAGGGTTAAGGTTAGGACTAAGGTTAGAAATTAGAAGTGCTTTTCAGCTGAAAGGGATAGTTGAACATGAACATTCTGTCATCATTTACTCACCCTTTAGTTGTTTCAAATCTTTAAGATTTTCTTTCTGCTCTGAAAACACAACAGTAGATGTTTTGAAGAAAGCTGGAAACCTGTAACCATTGACTTGCATAGCAGTTTTTATCCTACTATTGAAGTCAATGGTTACAGGTTTCCAGCTTTTTTCTAAATATCTTCTTTTGTGTTTAACAGAAAAAAAAAGTCAAACAGGTTTGGAATAGGCGATGATAAGGAGTTTTTATTGTGCGATATATTGTCACAGGAATTGTTGCGGTAATATTGTCATTTTGAGATCATTTTATGCCACTGATTATGGATATATAGCAGCATAATAATGCAAATAGCCAAAAACACTTATACTTATCATTCTTTAGGTTATTTATATTCTATATTTGATGTTAAAAAGGTAAATGTCATATTAGATGTACTATTAAATGTTCTGTTAGGCAAATGTTCAATTATAAACTGTGTCACCGATGAAGTAGAATGTAAATGTCATTGTAAAACGGCTTTAATGTTATTTGTGAATTTGTAAATATATATTGCAATGCCAATACACACAAAAAAATGAGGACATCTCTAAGTATTTCATGATAAGTCGATATATTGAGTATCATAATAGGCCTAGTTTGGAACCACTTGAGGGCAAGTGTAGTGGGTACATTTTCAGTATAGGGTGAACTAAGTTTCTAATATTTAATATTTTATCTTTGCTTAACCTTCATGTCTCCCAGAGGCCATGTGAAAGATGTTAAATATCTGCAATTTACTGATAATAGAAACTGGCATGCCAGTCAAAACAAACCTGATATTCCTTTGAATGGAAAGACGGATGGAAATATAAGGACAGGAAGTTTTCCAAGAGATAGTTTGGCCAAAAATGAACATTCTTTCTCTCTGCTTGTGTTTATTTATTCTGTTAAACACAAGAGAAGATATTTTGAAGAATGTTGCAGACAGGCAGCCATCGACTTCCATTGTATTTCTATCATGGAAGTTAATTGTTACAAGTTTCCAACATGCTTCATAATATCTTTTATTTTGCTCAATAATAAAATGAGTAAATACCAAATATCACTTTGGTGCTGATCTAACAGGATTTATAACTCTCACGAACGCATTGAGTGAAGAAAAAAAAAAGAGGAAACCAGTCAGAGAAATTGCAGAATTGAAGGTAGAGTCCAGTCCAGTCAGCAGAAATCAGGAAATGCATCAGTGGAGAGCGAGAGGAAGAGAGGGAGGGGAAAAGGGGTGATTGGCTGGACGGAGGGGAGGTACGAGGGAGAAAGACTGACTGTCTTCAAGTCGTTCAAATTCCACATATGATTAGCAGGAAACACACACACACACACACACACACACACACACACACACATATTATAGGGGACTGGTTTGGGTTGGTGGTCATGCTCCAAATGGGTTTTCTCATCAGAAACATTTCAACAGCGTTTAAAGAACGCTTCAGTAATGTAAACATTGTGATTTAAATATACTTCCACCAAGAAGAGCACTGATGTCATTTCTATCGAGATCAGTTTTTATCACTTTTATATAATAGTAATAATAATAATAATAATGAAATATATGTATTTATTTTGTATTGTGCCTTTAATAGTTGCTTGCTCACAAAGCGCTTTGAGACACTACAGGACAAAAAAACATACTAATACATGACAAACAATACAATAAAATTACAATATATGAAAGCAAAACAAGCAAAGTGTTGGGTTATTTTTTTTACAGAAATTTAAAATGACATTTTTAACCTTACTGTTACAAATTTGGGTTGAAATAATTTAGCGTTGTTTTTTTAAAGCAAAGTAAATATTGCTTAAGTTTTAAGGTAATTTTGTAGTGCGTTTTTACATCTATGTCAACATTTTACAATATCATTCATTTATTTTCGGCTTAGTCCCTTTATTAATCCAGGGTCACCACAGCAGAATGAACCACCAACTTATCCAGCACGTTTTTAGGCAGCGAATGCCCTTCCAGCAGCAACCCATCTCTGGGAAACATCCACACACACTCATTCACACTCTTATACTACGGACAATTTAGCCTACCCAATTTACCTGTACTGCATGTCTTTGGACTGTTGGGGAAACCGAAGCACCCGGAGGAAACCCACACGAACGCAGGGAGAACATGCAAACTTCACACAGAAGCGCCAACTGACCCAGCCGAGGCTCGAACCAGCGACCTGCTTGCTGTGAGGCGACAGCACTACCTACTGCGCCACTGCGTCGCCATTATGTAATAATATTTGTGAAATTATGCAGGAAGATATTAATATTCATTCATACATTTTCTTTTTGGCTTAGTCCACTTTATTAATCAGGGGTTGCCACAGCGGTATGAACCGACAACTTATCCAATATAGGTTTTATGCAGAGGATGCCCTTCAAGCTGCAATCCATCTCTAGGAAACACCCATACACACTCATTCACACACATACACTACGGACAATTTAGCTTACCCAATTCACCTGTACCACATGTGTTTGGACTGCGGGGGGAACCGGAGCACCCGGAGGAAACGCCAACGCGGGGAGAACATGCAAACACGCCAACACGGGGAGAACATGCAAACTCCACACAGAAATGCCAACAGACTCACATGAGACTCGAACCAGCGACCTTCTTGCTGTGAGGCGATAGCGCTTCCCACTGCGCCACCCATATCTAGTTTAAAAAAATACTAATAATATATATATTTATTTTGTATATTGCCTCCAATCGCTTTAAGAGCAAGCAACACAACTGGAAAAAAAACACACAAATACATAACAAACACTCAACTCACTCTTATTAAGCTTAGTCCTTGATTTTTCAGGGGTGGTCACAGCGGAATTGACCGCCAGTACTTGACAAACATTACAATAGTATTACCATATAAATAAAACAAACCCAAACAATTACAGTGTTGGGTTATTTTCTTTATATATAAATTTAAGTTCTGTTTTTTAACCTTACTGTTTGACTCAGTGTTGGGTTAAAACAATCTAGCATTTTTTGTTTTTTTTTAGCAAATTTAGTTTTTACATATACTGTACACACTAGGGTTGGGCGATGTTGACCAGTTTGGCATCATAATGTCTAATGTGAAACATCGCGATGGACGATGGCATCGTCGTCATGGGCGGGGGTGGTTGTTGGTAAATATCAATTAATTCATAACAAATTAATTAATTGTAGCCTACCGTTTTTACTACCTGACCCACATGGTCTTTGCTTTGCCCATAACCAAACCATAATCAAATAAAGTTACACACAAATAATCACCTGTTAATCACTTTTTTTCCGCGGGACTCTGAAAAATAGACTCTGAATAGGCGGAGTGATCTGTGTGGTTATAATGGCTTTACCCACAGCTGGTGGAGGAGGCGAGAGTTTGTTTGGAGTTCACTGTAAGTTGTATTGTGATTGATGATAACTTCCTTATTTTATTATTATTATTATGAGGAAATAATAACAAGTAAAGAAATTAGGGCTCGACCGTTATGCAGCCAAAAATTTTATGTGACCTAAAAATATATGTGGAAGCATTTGTGCGAATGCATAAATTGTTGCCGTGCGACCAGTTTTCACTGCAAAATGCTCACCGCATGCGCGGATTTAGGAGTCATTTATGCAGAATGCATCTTTGCACCTAAAGACGCCAAACACAGCGCTCAGGAACAGATTATAACAGTTGTTACGTGAACTTGCTGAAGTAAAAAAAGCCTGCAATGCTTGCCCCGCCTTTGTGCTCTTCTTATTGGCCCACTGCTCTAGAACTGAACACAAATGGATTGGTTAATATCAGCTGTCATTCGCTCAGTCAATGCCTTCAGATGACAGATGAGCTACAACCACGAAAAGCGCTGAAGATGAGAGAATGAAAATAACACTGACAGATTTTGTTTTAGAAACCCACTAAAGTTACTAATAATGGCACCATTTACACTTCTCCAAGAGTGGATAAAAGACTTCCAGTGGCTTTAATTCCGCTATGAAAATAACTAAAGCCATTCACTGTAGTCTGTGGGACGGGGTTTGCAGGTAACAGCGTTTGCCACTGAATCTACGCATTTTAAGCGCAAGAGGTTCTGTATAATCCTTCATTTAATCCTCACAATGCTGTCAGCTGTGCAAGCGGCAGCTATATGTAAAATTTAACACTGCTCATGAAAAGACCGTTATTGCTATTAAGATGACATGCAAATAATAACTGAACTATCTTAAACTTCTGCAATTGCCAAAGTGTGATGAGAATAAAAATAAGACATAAAGAGATGAGGTGAGAGGAACAGAAGGATGAGTCCAGTGGGAAGTATTTCTGGAGTCAAACAGCGAGAGATGACACCTGTATTATAAACACACTCTCAATCCCCCTCTGTGTGTGTGTGTGTATGTTTCAGATCTCTGCCAGAGGAACGTGAATGCACTGAGATCCCAAAACCAAAAAGCCTTGGAGAAGCCTGCAAAGACCGTCGCCTTAAACACACATACACATACACAAACACACACACACTGAAGAAGTACAGGGACCCAGATAAATGGCTGACAAACAGATCAGGTGAGTTTCAAAAGTCAGACATCACTAGACATATGCTGATATGTTTAATATGTTAGGGATAAAATACACCCAGTAGGTTGTTATCACAGAATAAAGCCAGACAGGTTTATTGGCAGCACAGTTGTCTAAGACTGACGCATTATACAGTCACAAGATGGCGCCAAACAGTCAAAAACACAAAGCTGACAGAAACAAAACCAGTTGATAAGAGTATACACTAACCTGCGCATTATTCAGTCAGAAGATGGCGCCAAACAGTCAAAAACGCAAAGCTTACAGAATCAAAAACAGCTGATGGAGTATACACTAACCTGCGCATTATTCAGACACAAGATGTCGCAAAACAGTCAAAAACACAAAGCTGACAGAATCAAAAACAGCTGATGGAGTATACACTAACCTGCACATTATTCAGTCACA
>CAIGQZ010035066.1:6459480-6496890 GCA_903798205.1 Danio tinwini
CACACACACACACACACACACACACACACACACACACACACACACACACACAACACTTGAGCCTCTGCTAACAGACGATTCAGCAGCACACAGATCATTGTGTCTGTAATGGCTGAAGAGACAAAACACAGATGCATTAGTGTTATAAACACACTGACATTATCCACACGTGGCCTGATCCTCCACTAACAGCCTTTCACCTGAAGCAGGTGCTCATACACATCAGCTCTCGCATTATACAGGAGCCGAGCTATTTAATGACGCTCGCCTGCTTAATGTGTGTGTTCTTCCACAATACCACACTCAAATAAACAGCCATTTCAGACTCAAAGCATCTGGAGAAATCCACACAGCTTATTTGGACTTAGAAATTGTGTAGATATACTGTATATTTATTATTATTATTAAAATCTGTCCATTTACACATGTATGATTTGAATAATTGTATTGAAATCAGCCATTCAGACGGAAGATTGAATGTCAGCTAAATGGACAGACCACTTAAATGACTTCCACTGTTGACAATTTGCTTTAACTGAGTGAGTTGTAGTGATCAGATCATGTGATCAGCTTCCTGTTGTCAATGAGCAGCTTTACAGGCATGCCAGATTAAATGATGGGATTACAGCAGACTCTTGATTAAGATTGACATGCTCTTTCTAACTACCGACATCTCACTCAAATAATCCCATCAACTACTGCCGAGTCAGGCTTGTGGAGAGCAGAGGAGATGAGCCGCAGACCTGTAAAGATCTGATGAAATGTGTAATTGAGTCTCGGGTGACAGCACTAGCACACATGAACGCACCCCTGTGTGTCGATTGTGCTGCTGATGCTGATTCATGTTCATGCTAAACTACACTTTACTCCACTCCATGAGGCTCTGTGAGACTACATTCGGTAAACAAAAGAGAAGCACATGGAAATTCAATAAAATTACTCATGACTCCTTAGCAACCACTAAAGAAACTAGTAAAAGCAGTTCCCTGCTGAAAAAACTGCTTAAACCAGCCTAGGCTGGATGACTGGTTTTAGCTTGTCAAGGTTTTAGAGGGGTTTTGGCCATTCCAGGCTGGTTTCAGCCATTTCCAGCCTGGTCTTAGCTGGTCAGTATGGGAGATGACCAGCCAGAACCAGCTATGTCCAGCTTAAACCTGGTCAAGCTGGTTTTAGCTTCATTTTTTTCAGCCTGACCAGCTAAGACCAGGCTGGAAATGGCTGAAACCAGCCTGGAATGGCCAAAACCCCTCTAAAACCAGACTGGTTAATCAGCTAAAAACAATCAACCAGCCTAGGCTGGTTTAAGCTGTTTTTTTCAATAGGGTCACAACACAATAACACCTTAACAACCAATAAACAAGTAAAAACACTCACAACACTATAGCAAACACCATAGCAACCAATGAAACAACTAATAAAAACACCAACAACACCATAGGAACACCTCAGCAACCACAAAAAAATAGTAAAATACTCACAACACAATAGCAACACCTTAGCAACCACTAAAACTATTAAAAACACTCACAACACCTTAGCAACCACTAAAACTATTAAAAACACTCAACACCTTAGCAACCACTTAAAACTAGTAAAAAGACTCACAACACCATAGCAACCTCAAAGGTAGTAAAAACACTCACAACACCATAGCAACCACAAAGGTAGTAAAAACACTCACACCTTAGCAACACCTTAGCAACAACAAAGGTAGTAAAAACACCCACAACACCATAGCAACACCTTATCAACCTCAAAGGTAGTAAAAACACTCACAACACCATAGCAACCACTAAAAACAAGTAAAAACACTTGAAGCACCATAGCAACACCTTAACAACCACTAAAAACTAGTAAAAACACAGCACCATAGCAACACCTCAGCAACCCTAAAAGTAGTAAAAACACTCACAACACCATAGCAACCACTAAAGAAACTAGTAAAACACTCACAACACCATAGCAACCACTAAAGGAACTAGTAAAACACTCACAACACCATAGCAACACCTTAGCAACCACTAAAGAAACTAGTAAAACACTCACAACACCATAGCATAACCTTAGCAACCATTAAAGAAACTAGTAAAAACACTCACTTTACCATAGCAACACCTTAGCAACCACTAAAAAAGCTAGTAAAAACATTAACAACACCCTAGGAACGCCTTAGCAACCACTAAAGAAACTATTGTAGTAAAAACACTCACAATTCCTTAGCAACAACTAAAGAATGTATTAACAACACACAAACATCATTCAGACATGCTAAATCATTCAAATATTATAGCACGCATCTAGAAATGTGCTAAAAACACCTGGAAAAGCGTCTATAAAACGTGGTAAAATACCTTAGTCTGACCCATTAAGGATGTGAAATGGGTGCTATATACTGCTTTATGAACCCATCTGAACCACAGCATGTAGGAGGATGTGCTAATTGTATGTTTTTATACGCGGTGGTTCCTTTTTAAAATAGTGGTAGCATAAATGACAGGCTTTCAGACGAGGCTCTGATAGGTTTAATTACATTAACATCAGTGTAAAATCATTAAAAAAGTGTGTTTTTAACCCGTTTGACCATCCCCAGCAGCTTTAGGTTGACGTGAAGACACACGTGGCCCTTTAAATGATCTTCTGATGTTCTCATTTCTTCAGGTTTTTGTGGTTTAAGCTTGTGTTTGTGTTGCAGGTAATCGTTACGACACCGATGGAGATGCTTAAGATTCAGCTGCAAGACGCCGGAAGAATCGGTAAGAATATGTCCAGAAAAGAGGAAGGAGTGAAGGGAGAAGTGAGAAGTGAGAGCTCAGGACAGAGAAGAGGAATGAAGCACTGCCACCTTGTGTTCACATTTGACTATTTAATTTTTAGACGTAGAACAATACAATTCTTTGATAAATGTGGCTTTTTGTGCAGAACTAATGTGAAATAAGTCACTGTGAGAAATATTATGTCAGTATATTATTTAGTACACCTGAGTATAATTGTTCAGTGTAATAAAGATGATGTAGGTGTTTTGAATAATTATATAATTATTATATATAATAATATTTTAATTCTGTCATTATTTAGGTACCATTTGCTTGTTTAAAACTCTTATGAGTCTCTTTCTTATGCTAAACACAATAGAAGATATTTTGAAGAATGCTGCAAACCTGTAACCATTGACTTCTATTGTATTTGTTTTACCTATTATGGAAGTCAATGGTTACAGGTTTTCAACGTTTTAAAAAATATCTTGCTTTGTGTTCGACAGAAGAAAGAAACTTGTGAAGATTTGGTAAATTTTCATTTTTTGTGAATGATGAATATTATATATAGATATGAATATTTATTTTAAGTGATTGCGAGCAGAATTGAATATCATTTTAAATATTATTTTTGTGTATTAAATCTTATAATGTTTAATATACTTCCTATTATTTTTGAGAAATATAAAATATTCATTTTATATATTATTTTCATTAATTGATCATTTAAAGTGTTTGCTTTTCCAACTTTTATAATATTGATTATTATTAATCTGAATAATTATTAATTATAAATTAATTAATTATTATTAAATATATTATTACAATTATTGTATAATTATTATTAATACAAATTATTATTAAATATTAATTATTCATGATTAATAATAATAGGCTGCACTATGGTGCAGTGGGTAGCACGTTTGCCTCACAGCCAGAAGGTTGCTGGTTTGAGCCTCGGCTAGGTCAGTTGGCATTTCTGTGTGGAGTTTGCATGTTCTCCTCGTGTGGGTTTCCTCCGGGTGCTCCAGCATATAGACATGTGCTATAGGTGAATTGGGTAAGCTAAACCGTCCATAGTGTATGTGTGTGAATGAGTGTGTATGAATGTTTCCCAGTGATGGGTTGCAGCTGGAAGGGCATCAGCTGCGTAAAACATATGCTGGATAAATTGGCTGTTCATTTACCACAGATTGATAGAGGGACTAAGCCGAAAAGAAAATGAATGAATGATAAAATAATATCTGAATAAAAATAAGTCATTGTCAGCATTAATGAATATTATTTAAAATAATGGGTACTATTCATTCTGCATTTAAAAAAAATCTGTATTAAATCTCTTCAAATTTGCCTGTGAGATTTCCCCCGTCTCAGTATATGCTTGGCTGATGTGAATGTGATGTGTTTTGTGTGCAGCGGCTCAGAGGAAGCTCATGCCTCAGGCTGTGACCCCCGGGGGCCCCGTGGAGATGAAGTCCCCCACTGCTATGCAACTCACTAGACAACTGCTAAAGGAGAAGGGCATCGCAGGGCTCTACAAGGGCCTGGGGGCCACACTGCTCAGGTCAGCTAAATACACACACTGCCAAATACTTTATGAGCAAAGAACAAAACGTCTTTCTTGTTCAACCTTTTGATCTTTGTATATTATTATGAATAACAAAAAACGATCTCACTGAGAACAAACATTTGCAGAGCATAGTTTCACATGTAAACAAATAAATATCTTTGTTAAATTAATTCATATCGGCTAAATCATTTTGAAGTATATTCCCATTACTATTTTTCTTTTTTCTCGTACACCTGGGTGACAAATGAAATGAAATTTGTTTATTTGTATGACACTTGGGTGACGCAGTGGCGCAGTGGGTAGCGCTGTCGCCTCACAGCAAGAAGGTCGCTGGTTCGAGCCTCGGCTGGGTCAGTGGGCATTTCTGTGTGGAGTTTGCATGTTCTCCCTGCGTTCGTGTGGCTTTCCTCTGTGTGCTCCGGTTTGCCCCACAGTCCAAAGACATGCGGTACAGGTAAATTGGGTAGGCTAAATTGACGGTGTGTATGAGTGTGAATAAGTGTCTGTGGATGTTTCCCAAAGATGGGTTGCGGCTGGAAGGGCATCCACTGCGTAAAATCGTGCTGGATAAGTTGGCTGTTCATTCCGCTGTGGTGACCCTGGATTAATAAAGGGACTAAGCTAAAAAAAGAAAAGGAATGAATAAATGAATGTATGACACTTTTTACTACACTTACTGTAAAGAAAAACCTGACTCAACTTAAAATTGTAAGGCAACTTGCTGCAGAGTTTTCTGAGTCGACTCAACTTAGATCAAGTGCACACTGTAAAAAATGCTGGGTTCCACACAATTTGTGTTGAGACAACATAAATAAGTTAAGTTCATTTATTCATTATTACAAATTTAAGCGGATTGAACATAAAACAATTAAGTTGTCCCAAAAAACTCAAAAATTTAAATTAGTTTTAAATTCGTACTCTGTAAAAAAAAGTTGACTCAACTTAAAAATGTAAGGTAACTTGCTGCAGAGATTTTTAGATAACTCAATAAAACTCTACAGCAAGTTGCTTTACAATTTTAAGTTGAGTCAACGTTTTTGAGAGGAGCACTTGATATAATCGACTACAGCTGATCCTTATTGCTAGGCTATCACATCGTTCTAAAACTACTATAAATATCCTGCCTAAAGGCCGATTTATACTTCTGCGTCAAACGCACGCATATGCTACAGCCTGGTTTATACTTCTGCGTCAAGTGATCGCTGTAACCCATGGCGTATGCCTTGCGCATAGCCGTGCATTTATACTTCTACGCGCTGTTTCTGTTTCTCTGCAATACAGTTCCGTAATGCTGGCTGACAGTAGGTGTTTATGTTTCTCTGTGTCGAGTTTCTTCGCTGGTGTTGTGTTTTTTCTGAACACTTCCTTAATGTACAAGTGGCTCAAATTCGCTCATTATGAGGCGGGAACTGGCGGACGTGCAACAACTTTAATCATAAGGTAAACACTAAACAACAGTCTCCATCCGGAGCTCCTTTACGGGACTCCACACTTGTAAACACTCGCTGCATCGAACACGCGGCTCTCACCTCCCACCACCTTAAAGGCCGATTTATACTTCTGCGTCAAGGGCACGCGTATGCTACGGCGCAGCCTACGCGTGGACGCATAGCCCCCTCGGCGTAACCGTCGGCGACGTTGACGAGCACCTCTCAAAAAATGTGACGCGTGCGCGTAGCGCAAGCTCTGTTATTGGTCGGCTTGAAAGCGCTGACGAGTGTGGGTGGAGGTGAGAGTCGCGCGCTCGATGCAGCCAGTGTTTACAAGTGTGGAGTCCTGTGAAGGAGCTCCGGATGGAGACTTGTTTTGTGTTTACCTTATGATTAAAGTTGTTGCACGTCCGCCGGTTCCCGCCTCAAAATGAGCGAATTTGAGCCACTTGTACATTAAGGAAGTGTTCAGAAAAAACAAAACACCAGCGAAGAAACTCGACACAGAGAAACAAACACCTACTGCCAGCTAGCTTTTCTGAAGTGTACTGCAGAGAAACTGAAACTGCGCGCAGAAGTATAAATGCACGGCTACGCGCGAGGCATACGCCGTGGGTTACAGCGATCACTTGACGCAGAAGTATAAACCAGGCTTAATGCTGGCAGAATGAGTATTTACATTTCATTTGTGTTTTCTCTCTTTTCAGGGACGTCCCGTTTTCTATCATTTATTTCCCTCTGTTTGCAAATCTAAATAATCTGGGGAAGAAAGGAGGAGATGGTCCTGCACCCTTCTACGTCTCCTTCATCTCGGGCTGCACTGCTGGAAGCACAGCTGCAGTCGCTGTTAACCCTGTAGATGGTGCGTTACTCTTCCATAACATAATATACAGTTGAAGTCAGAATTATTCGCCCTCCTGTAAATTTCTTTCTCAAATATTTCCCAAATGATGTTTAACAGAGCAAGGAATTTTTCACAGTATTTCCTATAACACTTTTCTTCTGGATAAAGTCTTATTTGTTTTATTTCAGCTAGAATAAAAGCGGTTTTAAATTTTTTTGAAACCATTTTAAGGTCAATATTATTAGCGCCCTTAAGAAATATTTGTTTGATAGTCTACAGAACAAACCACTGTTATACAATGACTTGCCTAATTACACTAGTTAACCTAGTTCAGCCTTTAAATGTCACTTTAAGCTGAATACTAGTATCTTGAGAAATATCTAGTCAAATATTATTTACTGTCATCATGACAGAGATAAAAGAAATCAGTTATTAGAGATGAGTTATTCAAACTATTGTGTTTAGAAATGTGTTGACCCAATCTGCTTTCCATTAAACATTAATTAATTGGGGGAAAAATATACAGGGAGGCTAATAATTCTGATTTCAACTGTATCTGGCATCCTGATACTAGAAGATTTATACCTTTTTTCATATATTTATTGCACTCAAAATCAGAAGAAAAACAAGAGAAAGTACAGATACTTTTCATTTTAATATTGAAAATATCTGTCTGGGTAAAAACAACTACTTTTTTTCCCATTGAACAAATATGGTATTTGATTTGAAGACATTTTAAACATGTCAGGCTAAATATCTTTTGGTATATTTCTTTTCTTTGAATATAAAGTAAAGCCACCGCACTGTTCAGATCTATTGCCCTAAAAAAATAAATAAAGTAGTCTTTGACACTTAATTATTTGGGCAGGCAGTGAGTAGCGCTCTTGCCTCACAGCCAGAAGGTCGCTGGTCCGAGCCTCGGCTGGGTCAGTTGGCATGTCTGTGTGGAGTTTGCATGGTCTCCCCATGTTGGCGTGGGTTTCCTCCGAGTGCTCCGGTTTCCCCCACAGTCCAAAGACATGCGGTATAGGTGAATTGGGTAGGCTAAGTTGTGTGAATGGGCGTGTGTGGATGTTTCCCAGGGCATCCGCTGCGTAAAACATATGCTGGATAAGTTGGCGGTTCGTTCCACTGTGGCGACGCAAGATTAATAAAGGGACTAAGCCAAAAAGAAAATGATAGAATGAATGAACATATACCGCAGGGAATTTTAGCGATTTTTAAACCATGACTTTTCCAAACCGCAGTAAACCTTGAAACTGGTTATCGTCCCATGACTAATTCAAAATATATCAATATAATTTATAAACAAACCTTTTTTTATAGTGTTCTTTTTATATTATTAAGTAGATTTTGGAAATAATATTTATATTAATTTTGTATTTCTGAATATTTCATAATTCATATTTTTAATAATTGTTTAATCTCTTTTTGTAAACTAAATGTTGAATATGTTCCCATTTTTGTCTCTTTTTATTTATAAATATTTGTATAATAGTATTATCAATATGACATTAATGAACATTTTTACATTGTAATAATTTAAATATGTTGAACACTAAATATTACACATTGAATGTTTTCCAATAGTACATCAATTGTAAAAGTACGGAATACTGAATATTATTTAGTATTTTTATAAAAATTCTGCACATTAAATATTCGTTTTCAAGTGTTTTGTTTTGTCTTCATATCCACATCTGATACACATGCTAATCTCTCTTTTAATTAACTAGATAAAAGTACATAATGCTGCATATTAATTTTGACATATCGTTAATTATTCATTCATTTTCTTTTCGGCTTAGTCTCTTTAATAATCTGGGGTTGCCACAACTGAATGAACCGCCAACTTATCCAGCATATGTTTTACGCAGCGGATGCCCTTCCATCTGCAACCCATCTCTGGGAAACACCCATACGCACTAATTCACACTCATACACTACGGACAATTTAGCCTACCCAATTTACCTGTACCACATGTCTTTGGACTGTGGGGGAAACCGGAGCACCCGGAGGAAACCAAGGCAAACACAGGGAGAACATGCAAACTCCACTCAGAAATGCCAACTTACCCAGCCGAGGCTCGAACCAGCGACCTTCTTGCTGTGAGGCGACGGCACTATCTACTGCGCCACTGCATCGCCCATATTGGTAATTAATTCAATGTAAAAGTACTAAATATTATTATTTTAATAAATATTAGTATTTTTAATAAAATACTGCATATTTAATATTTGTTTTCAAGTTTACACAGGCTAATCTCTCTTAATGAACTAGATACTCTATTTAGGCCAATTGCAGGTTGCCAAAACAGTCACGTTTGGTCTCTGTCAGGATGCTAAGCAGGCAGTATGCAGTGAAGCAGCTCGCTAGCTTCTGGAAAGCAGCCTACAGTATTTGTTAGCATGAACTGTTGTGCAATGCAAAACAGCCACATCTGTGCGCTTTTGTAACTGAACGTTGAACCGTTGTGTGTGTTTCAGTGATAAAGACCAGGCTCCAGTCGCTAACACGAGGCAGTGAAGAGGACTCTTACAGTGGGGTGACGGACTGTATCAGGTGAGATCATTTTTATTGGCTGGCGAGTTCGTCAGGTGACCTTGTTTCATTAAGCTGCCCCTATTATGCTATAGTTTAGGTATACATATTGTGCTTTTCTAATTTTAAAAATAGGCAGCACGGTGGTGCAGTGGTTAGCACTGGTGCCTCACAGCAACAAGTTGCTGGTTCAAGTCCTGGTTGGGCCAGTTGGCATTTCTGTGTGGAGTTTGCATGTTCTCTTGTGTTGGCGTGGGTTTCCTCTGGGTGCTCCGGTTTCCCCCACAGATGCGCTATAGGTCAATTGGATGAACTAAATTGGCCATAGTGTATGAGTGTGTGTGAGTGTGAGAGGGTATGGGTGTTTCCCAGTACTGGGTTTGCTGCTGGAAGAGCATCCGCTGTGTAAAACATATGCCGGAGTAGTTGGTGGTTTATTCCGCTGTGGCGACCCCTGATTAATAAAGGGACTAAGCTGAAAAGAAAATGAATGAATGAATGAATGGATAATTTGGCGTTTCATTCCGCGGTGGCAACACCTGATAAATAAGGGACTAAGCCTTAGGAAAATGAATTAATGATTTTAAAAAAACAATTTTTTGTAAAAGTGGCTAATAATACTGAGCTAGATAGAAAGTTAACATCGCTGCCTAATATCATTGCACTTCCTTTAACCATAGTACGGCAGCAAAGTTTCTTGATTATTACGCCAGAATGGTAGTATAGTTCCTAGTCATATCAGCCTAGAAAATAGCAACATTACATTTTCCATCAGTCTTAGTATACAAAGTAATTTCAGAACGCACTTTCAATATTTTTGAATCCATTCATCACATCTCCGGGTCTGTAGGAAGCACATTTAGCTTAGCTTAGCATAGACTATTGAATCATATTAGACCATTAGCATCTTACCTCAAAATGTAAAAAAAAAAAGATTTTTGATAATTTTCCTAATAATAATTAATAAATAATAATAATTTTACCTGATAATTTAAAACTTCATTTGATTTTTGAGTGAGATGCTAATGGTCTAATCTAATTCAATGATTTACGCTAAACTAAGCTAAGCTAAAAGTGCACATGTCAGACCCGGAAATCTGCTGAATCGATTCTACATTTGAGTTGTAAAATGAGTGTTTAATCAAGTTTTAAATACAGGTGGAAAAATAATCACACATGAAAGTCAAATTTTCAGCATAAAAAAAACGATTACTTAACTTTTAAGTTAACTTTTACTTGACTTTTTACCATGTGGTCAACATAAAGTATAAAAAAATGATTGATTCAATTTACAGAAAATGTATATTTCATTATTAGATTTTTTTTATTATTATTAGATATTATTTATTGCGATATATTGTGATAATATATATATATATATCGTTATCAGGATATGATATTTGATATTTTTTATAAGACTTATAGCATGATATGAGATTTTTTTCATATTGTCCAGCTGTAGTTTAGGTCAGTGGTTCCCAAAGGTCGCGGGACAATGGTTGGCTTGGTGATTTGCAAAAATCGAATGAATTTTCAGACCCCCTAGTTAGATCGCTACACAATATCAACATTCATACATTTATTTTATTTTCAGCTTAGTCCTTTATTAATCTGGGGTCACCACAGCGGAATGAACCACCAACTTATCCAGTATATGTTTTACACAGCCGATGTCCTTCCAGTTGCAACCCATCACTGGGAAACATCCATACACACTCATTCACACACATACACTACGGACAATTTAGCTTACCCAATTCACCTATAGCGCATGTGTTTAGACTGTAGAGGAAATCGGAGCACCCAGAGGAAACCCACGCAAACACGGAGAGAACATGCAAACTCCACACAGAAATGCCAACTGACCCAGCTGAGGCTCGAACCAGCGACCTTGCTCTGAGGCGATCGTGCTACTCACTGCGCCACCGTGATGCCGCAATATTAACAAAAAGTCGCAATTAGAAAACACTTCCCTGCCAGTGACGAGTTTTACGGCAATCTGTGTTTTAGGTGTATTACGGTAGAGGAAGCCCTCATGCATTTTTAATATACATTTTTATATTTATATATTTTTTTGCGCAAAATTGTTCGCAAATTTCTGGGAATTACCACCACAAAATCAGTCATTCTTATCGCAAAAAAAAAAAATCATGAAAAATTTGTCCAAATTTTATTATACTATTATAATTAACATATTTCTTCCATAACCTACAGAAGATAAAAATAATGGTTATTATTTACGTAAAAACAACAACATGTAAATAAAAAGCCATCAGCCTTTTGATTTTTTTTTTTCCATTGGATTGCGACCCCTGTGGAGATTATATTATATTAAAGACATAACGTCAGATGCAGCGGATTGATTTTATGGCACCAGATTGAACTTAACATTAAAACATTAAAAATAAATACAGGCCATGACTGAACATGAAGGATGGTCTCAGAGTGGAGGTCTCCAAAATTACACAAAGATTAGACTTGGGCCTATTAGTGTGTGTGCGCCGTTGTTTGCAAGGGTTGTATATTTATAACCACCTAAAAGAATAGTGGGGGTCGGATGTCGCTGGCATTGTTATTTTGGGTCACTGGTTTAAGTCAAATGCTGATTTCTTTTTCTGTCATCTGATCACAGGAAGATTTTACGCAACGAAGGTCCCGCTGCGTTCCTGAAGGGGGCATACTGTCGAGCTCTGGTCATTGCTCCGCTCTTCGGCATCGCTCAGGTGGTCTATTTCCTCGGCGTGGGTGAATTCATCTTGAGTTATCTACCCAAACGAAACAACTAACTAATCACACCCACTGCCTCCCATCATGCATTGCACCAGTCGGTTTCCCGCCCCTCCCCTGTCTCGCAGAAGGATCAAAGCGTGGAGCAGTCTGACTGATTTTAATCGTTGTTGTCGTGCCGTTTTTGTTCAAAGCGCCGTGTATTTTTATCTGAATGTGGTGGTTTTAATACTGAGCGTAAAGTGAGATTGTGTTTGCCAAGCTGCCTGTTTTATTTTTGTCTCGTCGCGTCTCACGCTGAGGCGAAGTGATATCCTTTTATGAGTGTTTAATCTTGAGCCATTGTCCGATCATTGGGCATCTCACGACATTTAAAGTGTAAAATCAGCGATCAATCGTAACTCGTGCTCTTGTTAATTATGGACTAAAATATCAAGCTCTTTTTTAATTGCTAATTTCCTGGAAGAACAGGGCATGTAATGTTGATTAGCTTGCCCTCTGTAGGGAAATGTTTTTGTCTTTATTATGGCCAACTCTAAATGCCTTTCCTCTGGGCATCGAATGACTTTGAGAAAAAGTGTGGAAAAGACACACATCCTTGAGTGTACTATAAAGTCCAAAGTTTCTGACCTGGGAACAGCATATCTTTACGCCTTATCTAGGCTTGTGTTTCTAAATGACACGTCGGCTTCAGAGGTTAATTTGATTAATTTCTTTGAAAAGCTGAGGGGAGACATATCAGTGAACGAAAAATGTGAATTAGACTTAAAAGCATCTCTCAAATTGACTGAATCCAAATGGAAATGCCTGCAAGTAGTGTTCGTTAAAACTTCCGGAAAGTTCCCACACTTTGGGAGATAATCGTTACGGATTAAGAGATTGGTTCTGCATGGCCAAAGTACATTTTTTTTGGCTCAAATCTGTTCAATTTGAATGAAAAATAGCATTTAATATGAGATAAAACCTCATTTAAACCACTTTAATAGGGTGGTTTGATGTTTAATTAAAAAATTAGATATGCAAAGTAGATTTCTTTGCTCCTTATTTAGGCTGGGACACGTATGTAATGTCATGGAAAGTGTGCTGTAGTTTCTAAAATAAATCTTACGTTTAAGCTGTTGTTATCTTCAAATAAATCTAATCTAAAACATTGTCTATTAAAATGTTTATTTATATAATTATATATCAAATTAATAGAAAGTACATGAATATGTATAAGTGTCATGACTGTAAAATGAATATGCAAATTTAAACAAATCAGTTTTTTTCAAAATGTTCAAAACTAAACAAAAAATGTACAAACATTTAATAAAAGCTTGTTTTAAAATATACCAAAACAATAACTCTGTATCTTAGATGCTTACCCAAAATATCATGTCACCTAATTAACTTTCATGAGCATATCAGATGTGTTCATATTAGGTCCCACTCACTGAAAACCCGACTCAACTAGTTAAATATTCCAATTAATATTCTAGCGGGAAAAAGTTTTCACCCCCCTTCGCATCTGTTTAAATAAAAGCTCATTTAAAATATTAAGAAAATAAAACAAAACAATAACTCTGTCTCTTAGATGCTTACCCAAATATCATGTGACCTAATTAATATTCATAAGCTTATCAGATGCGTTCATATTGTGTCCCACCCACTGAAAACCTGACTCGGCTAGTTAAATATTCCAGTTAATATGCCAGCGTGAAAAAGTTTTCACCCCCTTAAGCAGTTTGAAGTTTCACATCCGTCAGATAAACGCCAAAGTAACACGCATATCGATTGTAAAGCCTGTCCTGTAAATCTACAATGGGCAGGGCTATAGATCATGAATATTAATGCTTTGGCTGTATAGTTGTTTTTCTGACAGCTTTTAATAGTCATTCCAGTTTTATCAAGAGGCTAATAAGCACACGTTCCAGATTTTGGATCGAAGTCTGAATATTTATTGATAATCCTGATTATATAGACGCAAAAACACACTTATAGTATATCTCACTATATATTTGTATGGATAGTTTTATCTGTGTCTGATTGTTCGTGTGATCTTTGTTGATTACTGTGTACTGTACATATGCAGATGATATTATGAAGCGATTACATTTTTTTTTTTACGTTTTGTTATACAATGGCTTATTTGCACACCTCCCCTTTATGTTGTTGGCATCTGTAAGAGTTAATATGCCAGTTTACACACCGTTTGAGCCGGACCTGTAATGTATCAGTGTTGGAATCGTTAGCTTTTTTTTTTTTGTGCACTACCAAACGAAACGAACAAAAACTCCCGAACGCTCTCAGGTTGTAGTTCTCGTTTACTTATTGTTTTTTGCTTCTCGCAGAGACGTTCTGATCGATTTTGCAGCCTGTTGTGTAGAGTCAAAGACAATGTTCTCTTTCACAATACGTGCCGTCGGCTGGAGCGAGATAAGCTGGCCTGTGTGTGCAATCAAGAGTGTTTTTGGCTCATGCTGACAAACATTCGCGTCTGTTTCATACTGCCAAACGATTTCTTGACCAAAATCCCTGACTATAATACCTCTGTCCTCTTTCCCAGTTTTAGCCTAAGTACACTGACTTTTATAAACTAGTCTGGTTAATGTTAACCTGCAACTGAATGTGCACAACCAAACGAGTGTTTGAGGTTAGCATGTTTTTTTAATTTGAAAGAAATTATTACTTTTTTTCCCCCATCAAGAACTCATTGATTACAAGTGAGCAAAAAAAGGACTTTTAAAAAGAATAGAAAACTTTCACAGTGCTGGGTAGATTACAAAGTGTAATCTGTTAAAGTGATTCATGATAATATTTGTTGTTAGTATTGCAATCTAGATTATGGATTACTAATCGGATTACTTTTAGATTACTTTCTCATTTCTAGTTTGGGTTTTATGATTTGAATTCGATTTATAGTTTAAATAGTTTAAATTTATATATTGTTTAAATTGATTGTAATAATACCTTTGGGAATATCCAATAGTTCTATAAAATATACTTTATTAGTCAAAAGTAATCTATAAGTAATCTAAAAGTAGCCAAAAAGGAATTTTAAAAAGAATAGAAAGATTTCACAATGATGGGTAGGTTAAAGATTATCAATTTCATGATAAAATTTATAGTTAATGTTGCAATCTAGATTCTGGATTACTAATTGGACTTTTATATTACGTTCTCATTTCTAGTTTGGATTTTATGATTTGAATTTGATTATAGTTTAAATTATAAAACCAAAAATAGAAAGAGAAAATGAAAATCATGATTTTGATTGTAATAATACCTTTTGGAATATCGCCAAGCCCTATAATGTATTTTATTAGTCAAAGGTAATCTAAAAGTAATCTAAAAAAGATTTCACAGTGATGTGCATATTAAAGATTACAAATTTCATCATAAATTTTGTAGTTAGCACTGCACTCTAAATTATGGATTACTAATTGGATTACTTTAAATCATTTCTAGTATGGGTTTTAAGATTCGAATTTGGTTATAGTCATATATAGAAAAAGAAAACAGAAAGCATAATTTTGATTGTAATAATACCTTTGGGAATATCACCTAGCCTTATGTCAAAAGTAATCTCAAAGTTATCTAAAAGTGACCAAAAAGGGTCTTTTACAATGATTTCACAGATTGTGGATTTCGAATTGGATTACTTTTAGATTACTTTCTCATTTCTTTAGTTTGTTTTAGAATTTGTATTTGATTACAGTTTAAATTATAAACTTAAAAGTAGAAAAAGAAAACATAATTTTGATTGTAATAATACCTTCTGCAATATCCCCTATCTATTTACTTTATCAGTCAAAAGTAATCTAAAAGTAATCTAAAAGTTACCAAAAAGGACTTTTAAAAAGTATAGAAAGATTTCACAGTGATGGGCAGATTAAAGATTGCAAATTTCATGATAAAATTTGTAGTTTATATTCAGTCTAGATTATGGATTACTAATTGGATTACTTTTTGATTACTTTTCACTTAACTAATTTATAGCTTTGGTTTATGATTTAAGTTTGATTATAATTTTAATTAGAAAACCAAAATTAGAAAAAGAAAACATAATTTTGATTGAAATAATACCTTCTGAAATATTGCCTAACTCGATAATGTACTGTATCAGTCAAAAGTAATCTAAAAGTAGTCTAAAAGTGACAAAAAGTGCTTTAAGTGACCAAAAAGGAAAGAATAGAAAGATTTCACAGTGATTGGTATGTTAAAAATTACAAATTTCATGATTAAATTGATAGTTATAGCATTGTAATCTAGATGGATTACTATTTGGATTACTTTTAGATTACTTTCTCATTTCTAGTTTGGGTTTTGTGATTTGAATTTGATTATAAGTTAGATTATAAAATCAAAAGTAGAAGAAGAAAATAGAAAACATAATTTTGGTTGTAATGATAGCTTCGGGAATATTACCAAGCCGTGTAAAATATACTTTATCGGTCAAAAGTAATCTAAAAGTAATCTAAAAGCATTCAAATTAATAAATAAAGCATTAATTTAAAATAAAATGAATGGAAAAGCCAAATTTAACTATGCATCACAAGAATAAACCACATTTTTAGACATGTTCAATTACAAAAACAGCAGTATTTAATTTTTCTCAAACAAAAACAATACCAAAAAAATCATACTAGCCTCAAACATTTGATCTGTGTACAGTCACAAGTCACTAATTAATACGACAATGACGCTCAATAACCATTATCTTGATGTTCAGAGGGTTTTATGGTGCTGTCTAACATCTCAAGAGCTTTACGCCATATAAAACTGTTCAGATGCTCTTATTTATTGTTTTTAAAGGTCAAAGGTAGGACTTTACAAGGTCAACACATGTATAACCCTTCTGACCGGTTACCTTACATATTATTATTAACTGTCGAAGTGAATGCAAACGGTATTCAAATGGAAGTGCGTTTTATGCCTGCTTTGAATCTGACCTTAATGACCTTGTTTTGCCTTTTTTGTGTTGGTTTTTACCTAAACATTCCAAATGCTACGACATATCTGAAGATCTGTGATTATTTTCATGATTGTGATGACTATTTTATGTTGTTTTGCTTTAATTTGTGATGATTTAATCCTATTTAGGTGTTTTTTTTTCAACCATACCTCTGATTTGCGTCATGTTTTCTCAGCTGTGAACTTGTGTTTGTGTATCGTGTGTGTGTGTGAGGGGTCAATTGTGCACACGGCTGTAAGTGCATTTGTTTTTCGTCGTTTATGTAACACTAAAGTGTGTTTTTCACTCGCTATTTCCACCATCTGTCCTCCTTCCCTTCGCTGTACTTTAAGGAATTAGACTGCAGGTGGCATAAAAAAAACACACACACACACACCAAAAATAGATGATTTTTACAATCCAAGCACAAAAACAGATCTGGCACAAGCGCAATACACACAAACGCCCCTTTGATATCGTATAATATTCAATATACAACACTTATTATAAGCAACGTGTCGCCTGTTTGTTTTGGCAAACCTGAGAATGTATCTTCAAATCGTATAATCGATGTAAAAGGATAGTATTCAGTCTTATTTAGTAGTAAATTAGATGTTAGTTATTTGTGATTTCACTCTTCATGCAATGAAGAGTAATATATATAGAAGGACCAGCACATATTTATGCAATAATTTAGAAATAATCAGATTAAAAAGACTGAATCTCATGAAAACATGTCCACGCCATATTTAATTCCTTTAAAAAAATAAACTAAATATATAAATTATTGATAAATATGTTTAATATTTGCTAATTACTATTTTCATGACAGCTACTGTAATACAAAATGTAGCTATATAAATAATAAACCCCAAATATGTGATTAATATTTATTAATATTAACATTTGATATTTAATACCATCGCATAATGACTGACTGTTTCTGTAATACAGTATTGTTTTTAGATTTATTGTCATATTAAACTGTTGAAACACAACACAAAATAGATTTATATTTTACTATTATTTTTAGTTTAGTTTTAATAATTATTTTATTCAATTAATTAACAAAGATTGCTATAACACCATTTTTTGTTGCTTTTTCTCTCACTAAAATATTCAGAATTTTTTTTAAATACCCTAAAATGTTTATTTATCATAATTATGCTTTTATTTTTTATTTTTTAATGTACTAAAATGTGTTTATTTATTATAATTTTTATGGTTTTATTTTCCGATTTTTAGTGGAATAAAATAGGTTTATTATTAATCATTTTTATGCTTTCATTTGAACTTTTAGTGGAATAAAACACCCTTAAATATGTTTATTTATTATAATTTTTTATGCTTTTTTTATGTAATAAAATACTTTTATTTATTATAATTTTTATGCTTTTATTTGAAGTTTTAGAGGAATGAAATACCCTAAAATATGTTTATCATAGTTGCATTTCTTATGGAATAAAATACGCTAAAATATGTTTATTTATCATTGTTTTTTTATGCGTTGTTTTTTTTTTGTGGAATAAAATATGTTTATTTATTATAATTTTATGTTTTTTTATTTTAGAGGAATGAAATATCTTAAATATATGTGTATTTATTATAATTTCTATGCTTTTATTTTTAGTGGAACTAAATACCCTACAAATAGGTTTATTACATTTTTTATGCTTTTATTTTTTAATTTTAAGGAATGAAATGCCCTAAAATAGATTTATAAAAAAATGTTATGCTTTTATTTTGTATATTTTTTAGGGGTATGAAATGTGGCCCAAACATGCTCTTTCTTGACATGTTTTCCTGAGTTTCACTCATATTCTTCATGTGATTCAATCATGCTGCTGTGGATCTATAGACTAATATATTGAACCTCGTCCCTCCACAACGCCTTTGCTTTCCTCCGCCGAGAGGAACAGTGCAATAACGCACTTTAACTGCATACACAAATACGCAAAATGCACAATAAGGCCCTTCTGGAAGACAACGCCAGTCTGTGTGTGTGTGTTTGTGTGTGTATGTGTGTGTGTGTGTGCTGTTGAAAGTTTGTGTGTGTCAATACACAAGCAGTCACATCAGTGATACTGAAATAATTGTTTTAATCGTCGTTGCAGAAACCGAAGACACGCTGATCGTATTCAATTCCTTGTCACAGATTGTTGTTCAATAAAACAAATTTGTTCAAAATAAGTTATTGTTGTGCTATTACTGATCTCTTATACTATATGGCCGTAGAATGCTTGATTCTGATTGGCTAATTAGCATTCTGAGGCGTTATTTTCAGATAAACGGACAGCTAAAGTAGATCCGGCGGGTTTTGAGCACATTACAGCTCCATATCACTACGCAACAGTCAAAAAAATCACATCAAAACACAACTATAGGAATGAGATGTGTGAGAAACTAGTGCTACACACAGGAGCAGTTTGAGGACAAAAATATGACAAATGTCTGAAACACAACATCTGAACATTAACTTTATCTGTAGGAACAGTAGTATAAGTGGAATAATTCACTCCAATGTGTTGAATTATTACAAAATCAGGGGCGGACTTACCATATAAGCGCGGTAAGCAGCTGCTTAGGGCCCCGGGGAATTAGGGGGCCCCAACCAATGCCAAGAAGCCTATGTTAATCATATAGCTCTTTTATACATGTTCTGTCATATGTTGTAAAATCTGTCTATAACTGTTAATATTTTAACGTTGTTACTACTTTTCAAAACCGGGGGGCCCCCATAAATAATGGAACGTTCCATCTGTACTGCACATGCGCGAGGTGTGAGCGCTTCTGTTCAATTAAAATACATTGCCTGCCCGTGTTGTCAGCTTAGCGATTTTTCAGACTCCCCTAGTGCCAAATTGTCAACAACAAAAAGCGACTAGCGAATGTTTTTAGGTGTTACTAGAGATTTTTAGGGACTCTCGTGTCCGTGCTGTACTGTTCCTAACGTTACTCTTTGCAACGAGCTGCTGGTGATGCCGACGGCCTCTCCCCCGCTCAGAGCCCTCAAAGGCGGCACATCGCTACCTAGCCGCCTCTCACACTGCAGCCTGAGAGCAGATCATCATACCTCTGCATATCGACGGCAAATGATTTAGCACCGCTGGCATGAGTTATTTCCCTTGTACAGTCAAACCCATCTGCTTCTGTTTTAAATTTAATCATTTAAATGGAGCGTTTATTATTATTTTCTTGCTCTTGTTCACAATCAGAGATTTTAGTGACACCAGTCTGCCAGCGAACAGAGGAGAGGCAGGTAGGGAGAATTCTGAGAACATTTGGGGAAATACGACATAGTTTGTGACCTTTTTATTTATTTATTTATTTTAATTGTACATTAGTAACTTAACATTAGGTTTCTTTAAATAATAAATTATAATGTTTATTAAAATTTTGATTAACTGCTTTTTTATTGTATGTAGTTCCAAATGAAATTATTACTCCAGTCAATATTGATTTATTACTATTACAATTAATAATAATAATAATAATGATGATTATTATTAATATTAAACAGATTTCTAAAGGATCATGTGACTTTGAAGACTTAATACTGAAGCTGATAATTCATCATTAAAATCACTGGAATAAATGATTAAATAAAATGATAAACTACTTTTGAACAGTTATTTTAAATTGCATTTCACAATTTTATAATTTGTACTGTATTTTTGATTAATCCTCCTTAACATTTAGCTAGTTGCTAAGACAGTCCAGTCTATTGACATTATCGGGCTACAATGTGGCCAAGGGGTACATTAAAGGCACATACTAAAGACTAGGGACTTTGGTCACACCATCTCTAAGCATTTAATTCTAAACAGCTTTGAGGGATACGGACACACTATAAAATACATCAGGGCCATGCACAGGGGGGTGGCCTGGTGGCTAGAGCCACTGCCCCTCTGTCCTCATTGGTATGCACATATATACATATATACACTGCCCCTCTGCCCTCATAGATATATAGGCCTACATATATACACACCTTTTAACATACAGTTCATTTTTCAACAATGCTAGGGCCCCATACCTGGAATGGCTTAGGGGCCCCCAAATCACTAAGTCCGCCCCAGTACAAAATGATGCAAACTTCATCATTTGGGTGTCCGTTAACAGTATAATATTATTTAGTAGCAAGCATTTAGTATTAGTATTTGCTAATCAACAGCTGCTAGCACTTTGTGAGTGAAATAATCACACATACAGGCAGCACAATTAACAGCAATGGCTCCTGACAATACATTGAGGTTTCTATGAAGCATATTAGTAGTTAGCAAGGTAATATTGAAACTAATGTTTAGTTTCATACACAGACTGATTGTTTCACACCATTTTGTTTTACCTCAGCAAGCAATTTTTCGGCCAACTAGTGATCGTAAACCCAAAAAATGAAAATGTAATCACTATTTATTCACTCCAAATGGTTCTTATGAATTTCTTTTTCTGTTGAAGACAAGTGTAGATATTCTGAAGACACAATCATTGACTTTCATAGCAGTATGGAAGCTAATAGTTGATTTTTAATACAAAATACCTCCAGAAGTTTTGAGCCACTTGAAAGTGAGTAAAGAGTGAGTAAAATGTTCACTTTTGAGTGAATTATCCTTTTCTAGAACGTCTTCAAACTTCGTTTTCCCGCGTGTGCTGTGTGCCGTTCTCCCGGTGACCGCTGGATGTCGCTGTGCCGCTAAACTAAATCATTTATTTCTGAGGAAACGCCACAGATGAAATATGAACTACATGATTCTGCGAGACACACGAGCACTGTAGCTCCTAATATGAGCCATTCATTCATTATACATCAACATGACTGAGGGTCACTCCTTTAAAACACGCATTAATTTTTCACGAAACTCCCCTGAGTTTATTTCTCTACTCGTTCAATAGCAGTGAGTGAAAAGCATATTTAAAGGGACAGTACACTCAAAAATGAAAAGCTACAAACTGTTTATTCACCCTCAAGTTGTTGTAGACGAGTTGTTTTATGAACCCAAAAGAAGATATTTTAAAGAATGTTGAAAACTGGTGGCCATCAATATGCATAGTAGAACTAAATGCAATGGATGTTAAGTTATTATTTGCGATTAATTGCATACAAAATTAAACTGCGTTTGCATTTTTGTGCTGTGTATTATTATTACGTACAGTGTTGGGTAAAAAAGGAATTAATATATTACAATCTTAAGCTAATCTTAATCTAAAAAAATACATTAGACACATTACTTACAAAGAAACTATGCTCACTGGCCACTTTATTAGGTACACCTGTCCAACTGCTCGTTAACGCAATTTTTTTTTTTCAAATAACCACTCGTTACAACTGAGGTCTGCAGAAGAGCATCTCTGAACGCACAACACGTACAACCTTGAAGAGGATGGGCTACAGCAGCAGAAGACCACACCGGGTGCCGCTCCTGTCAGCTAAGAACAGGAAACTGAGGCTACAATTCACACAGGCTCACCAAAACTGGACAATAGAAGATTGGAGAAACGTTGCCTGGTCTGATGAGTCTCCCTTTCTTTAACATCATGAAAGCATGGATCCATCCTGCCTTGTATCAACGGTTCAGGCTGGTGGTGGTGGTGTAATGCTGTGGGGGATATTTTCTTGGCACACTTTGGCACACCAACGCCACAGCCTACCTGAATATTGTTGCTGACCATCCCTTTATGACCACAGTGTACCCATCTTCTGATGGCTACTTCCAGCAGGATAACGCACCATGTCATAAAGCGCGAATCATCTCAGACTGGTTTCTTCACTGTACTCAAATGACCTCCACAGTCACCAGATCTCAATCCAATAGAGCACCTTTAGGATGTGGTGAAATGGGAGATTCCCATCATGGATGTGCAGCCGACAAATCTGCAGCAACTGCCGATGCTATCATGTCAATATGGAGCAAAATCTCTGAGGAATATTTCCAGTACCTTGTTAAATCCATGCCACGAAGGATTAAAGCAGTTCTGAAGGCAAAAAGGGGTCCAACCGGGTCCTAGTAAGGTGTACCTAATAAAGTGTCCGTTAAGTACATGATAAACATACACATTACACGCACATATCTTTTGCAAATACAAAGTTTCATACTATATTATTAATATTGTATACAGTATATGACTAGACTCATTCAATCACGAATCAGCACTACTTCTATATACCATCTATTGGGTTCAACAGCAATAATAAACTCAAACATGCCTGAAACAAGCACAGTGAGAGTTTTATTTTGGGTTCAAATGTTTCTTTAATGCACTTCCCACATATCAAATGTTTTCTGGCCCAGCTCCGGGCCACACAATAAGTTTTCCCTCGGCCCAAGTACCGCAAAGAATGACGGTCCTGAAGTGGCCCATAACTGGATTAAAGACAAGGGCCACACATGGGCCATAACCGGCATGAATCTCAAGCAATTTATCACCCTTAACTGGCCCTGAACTGGGCCAAAACAGGTTTATTATTGGTACCGATTCTCAGCTGTAAGTTTATACTTTAACCAGAAACCCCAAAAAAACTGAGCCATAACCCAGTCTAATGTTGCCTAAACAATGTGAACAATCGCTACACTGATCTGGGCCACACACCTCCCATCCACGACTGGCCCAAATGTAGTTTGCCGTCATGCATGCAGTGCCATCATTGTCATGGCCCACATTTGGCTGACATTATGCATGCAACACGCCAGCAGTGCCATAATGAGGCCACATTTGGGCCAAGTCTGTTTGCTATGTGGGTTTGCACCTGTGCATGCATTACGTTTTTCCATCTTAGTTTTAGCAAATGCAATAACAGACAAAGCAGTCTGCGAGTCTCTAGTGAAACTCAATGTGCTCCTCGGGTTGTGTTTCTTATCGATCGCAATGAATGATGCTCCATTGTTTACTACAGATCTCATTCACTGTCTGCTGGCTGTGCGGGTCACTGTATGCCTGAGTCACTGCACATCTACTATAAGCGCATTCTGGGTAAAGACGAGAACCAGAACACACTGCGGAGTTAAAGCGCGTAATGCTTGAGGGAGAGCGGATTCAATATCAGAAGTATGAAATAATATTACACAACCCGGCAGTTCCAGCTCTTAAAGAGACAGTGCAGCTAAAAGGAACATTTGTGTTATGTTTAAATGTCGTTGGATTAGTGTTTAGAGTAACAACTATAGTATTTAGCCTGTTATTAAGATATTAACTGTTTATTAGTGTACAGTATGATCTTATTCTTCTTGCCTAATCCTACCCAATACCTTAACCCAACCGCTACCTTGCTAACTATTAATAAAGAGCAAATTAGTAGTTTATTGAGTGAATAGTTTTAGTTAATGGTTTGTTAATAGAGTGAATAGTACATTAAAATAAAGCGTGACCAATAACGCTTTAAACTAAAGCTCTTTTTAACAGGCGAGCACAGTACAAGTTTACTGTATAGATTTACACAAGTGACTTTTAGACATTTGAAAGGATATCCAGCTAATAATCTTTCAACATGGGCTCATTCTGAAAATGTAGCCCTATATACATTTCTGGAGATCGCTAATTATGTCGCCAGAGGTACGTATGGGTGCACTTCATCTTTAAAACAAACGCTACGGGCGGTATGATGCTGTTCCATTTCGAACTTACCAGCCGACCGATTACCTCCATATGGACGGTTTTCCCGCTGTTACCAGTATGTCCAGTAGCTCGCCATGTACGTCGGCGGACTTGAGAGCTGACTGTAACGACAGGGTTTAAGTCCAATAAAGAAGGATTCCAAAAAGCAGGTAGGACAAAAGCCAAAAAATAAAATAGTAAATAACAGGGTGGATTTTCTGGATTGCTTTTGAAAGTAAGGCAAGGCAAGGCAAGTTTATTTATATAGCACATCTCATGCACAGTGGCAATTCAAAGTGCTTTACATAAACAAGAATAAAAAAGACAAGTGTAAGAAAAAATAAAAACAGATTAAAATGTGTTAAAACAGGTTATAAAAGAATGAAAAAGAAAATAAAGGCATACCAGTGCAATCTGTGGGACGTAGCACAGTGCTCATTCAGTAAAGGCACAGCTAAACAGATGAGTTTCCAGTCTTGATATGAATGTGCCTAATGTTGGAGCACATCTGATCATTTCTGGAAGCTGATTCCAGCAGCAGGGGGCGCTGTTAGTAGCTGAAGGCAGATTCACCCTGCTTTGACTGATCTCTTAAGTTTCTAGTTTATATGATCCTAGAGATCTGAGTGTTCTATTGGGTTTGTATTCAGTCAGCATATCTGTAATGCATTGAGGTCCTAGACCATTTAGAGATTTACAGACAAGTAATAATACTTTAAAATCTATTCTGAATGTAACCGGGAGCCAGTGAGGACAAGTGTGATGTGCTCTGATTTCCTGGTTCTGGTCAGCGTTCTGGATGAGCTGCAACTGTCTGACTGTCTTTTTGGGAAGGCCCATGAGGAGGCCGTTACAGTAATCCACCCTGCTGCTGATAAAAGCATGAACAAGTTTCTGTAAGTCCTCACTGGAAACAAAGCATGATGATAGTATGCTGATTTACTAACTGCTTTGACATGACTATTGAAACTCAGATCTGACTCCAGTCACACCAAGATTCTTGACCTTATTTTTTGTTGTTTGACCCTTAGAGCCAAGGTACGCATTCACCTTGAGAACCTCATCTCTGTTCCCAAACGCAATGACTTCAGTCTTCTCTTTAACCCAACACTATCGGTTGGGTTTAGGGAAGGAGGTGGGTGGGGGTATTGGTTGATCAGTCGGTTAGTCACTCAACAGTGGCCTCTGGTGGGTTTACATGAGGAGAGCAGGCACGAATGCCACTCGCAAAAGAAATTTGAGCTCTGTAAAAGCAAACACATCGGCCTCTGGTGGATTCGCGAAAACTGCAAGAAAACGAACCTCCTAGGGTGTATTTGGTGCTCTCCAGAAATGTATATTGCAGTACCTTTACAGAATGAGCCTGGGTTGTCATTTTTGGTTACCAAAACATTTTTGAAACATTATTTTGTGATTGTGAAAAAATAAAACCTATAAAGAACACTTTAAAAATGCTGGGTTGTATTAACAGAATGCTGGGTAAAGTATGAACAGTTGGGTAAAAAATATGTAAAAAATTTTTTATTATTAACCCAACTATGAGTCTCTTTTTACCCAAAACTGGGTTAATACAACCCAGCATTTTAAAGTGTAAGCATACATTTTTATATGCATTATGAATATCATTTTTATGTATTGCACGGGAACAGCGTCAGCAAAGAACTGTCTATTAAGCCAGTATTTCTAATAAATTTCATAACTGTCCTTATTTGTTCGCCTGCATTTGGCCCATCTTTTAAAACACTGTTTAATGTAAATTCAGATACACCCATTCTTAATAGTTCTTCTCTTAAATATTATCTTTCCCTTTCATATGTATTACACCAAAACAATACATGTTCCACCGTTTCCCCTACTAAACATGACTCACATAAACCTCTATTGGGTTTCCCAATAATATGTAATGTATAATTGAGATTGGAATGACCTGTTCGTAAATGTGTTAGTATGACTTGTTCTTTTCTGCAGCTGTTATGGCTGACCTTACTTTTCATTACATTTTTTTGTACTTTATGATAATGCTCTCCTGATTGACAAGAATCCCAACATTTCTGCCATTTCGTATTGCATGTTTCCAAAATCAAACGTTTCCCTTCTGTTCTACTGAGTGTAATGTTTAAATTTGGTTCATTCATTTTTTGATTCTCATTTTTAGATTGGTGCTCTGTAGCGCCGACCAGATGGTAACAGTTCGAACAGCTAGTGTGCTGGGTGTGAGGCGTCCAGAGTAATTTTACGAGCCCTTTTACTCACTCTGGAAGAGTACAGTTCTTGAAGTGTAGGAAGGGTAGTGCCAGTGATTCGTTCAGCAGTCCGGACTATTCGCTGTAGTCTACGGAGGTCGGTTTTGGCAGCTGAGCTGAACCAGACGGTGATTGAAGTGCAGAGGATGGATTGACATTGTCATGATTTCCAATAATATGTCATTTCTATTTGTCTGTAATGATTGTAAACTTTGAAGTACTGCCATTGAATCTGAACCGGCCGAGGAATGAAGGGATGGAGAGCGTAAGTACTGTCAATTGATGAGGGGGAACAGGTGTAAACTATTAGAAGGCTGGCGAGAATTCACAGGATTGAATGGAAGTGGTTTGAGATGGTGAACGTTGATTGGGTGAGCAGGAACAAGCCGGGGATGTGACACCTGTTCATATTAAATATATAATACAACATGTGACCATACTCATTTTGTTAAAAGCGTCTTGCCTGTCCTGGTGGTTTGAATGATAGTGGCAAAACAAAGATGTCAAATGACAATAAATTTTATATATTTTTTGGGGGGGCCAAACTGGGATCCTTAAATACAGTCTTTTAATGTCATCAAATGATTCTTGATACACACACACACACACACACACACACACACACACACACACACACACACTATAGTTACACTAAATGTCATTTTAGTGGGAATCCTCTGTAAATCATTGATGATAATCATTATGTTTTTACCCAGGAAAAAGACATAAGTGTACATTTGGAAATCATTTGAAGCGGTATTACAGTTTTATAGTTTTTGTGCTATTTTTGCTTTTTTATTTTGTTCCATTAAAAAAGGAACCTACAAACTGCAAGCTTGTATTAAACTTATATTCTCTGAGCATCTCCTCTGATCTATTATTAGCCCTTACTTGACCACACACTCAGAGAGAGAGAGAGAGAGCAGTTAGCATAAGTGAAGGCAGAAGAAAAAAAAGAGCTACTGTATGAAGAGATGGACAGAAAAATGACCACTGAAGCCAATGGGGGATGTGTAAGAGAGAGAGAGAGAGGGAGTGAGAGACTGGTAATGTGTATATAGGCCACTAAATCAATGGGAATCAGGTTTTCTGAGAGGCGAAGACAGGGATATTTATAGAGAGAGAGAGCTGAAGCAGATGCATCTGTACTGACTGAAGAGATCACTGGAAAACCCAACAAACACACACACACACACACACACACACACTTATAGACTTTTAAACATTTACACTCACCGGCCACTTTATTAGGTAAACCTGTTCAACAGCTTAATAACACAAATATATAGTTAATAATCAACCAATGGTGATACGGTGGCTCAGTGGTTAGCATGGGAGAATTGTGTAAACTAAACTAGCCGTAGTGTATGAGTGCGTGTGTGTGTTAGTCTGAGACTCTATGGGTGTTTCCTAGTACTGGATTGCGGCTAAAAGGGCATCGGTTCATTCCGCTGTGGCGACCCCTGATAACTCAGGGACTAAGCCGAAGGACAATAAATGAATTCAATTCAATTCAATTCAATTCAATTCATCTTTATTTGTATAGCGCTTATACAATGTAGATTGTGTCAAAGCAGCTTCACATGGAAGTTTATAGTGAATTGAAACAGTGTCAGTTCAGTTTTCAGTGTTTAAGTTCAGTTTAGTTTAGCTCAGTTCAGTGTGGTTTATTATTCACTACTGAGAGTCCAAACACTGAAGAGCAATTCCATCGATGCGCAGCTCTAGAGATTCCGAACCATGCAAGCCAGTGGCGACAGCGACGAGGAAAAAAACTTCACCAATTGGCGAAAGTGAAGAATTTAAAAAACCTCGAGAGAAACCAGGCTCAGTTGGGCACGACCATTTCTCCTATGGCCAAACGTCTTGTGCAGAGCTGCAGTCTAGGCGCAGTAGCTGGACCTCAGCGAAGACACGTCTGTCCTTGGAGCATCACAGGAATCAGTCTCATGAATTATTTAATGAATGAATAATCCGCCAATCACATGGCAGCAAATCGACTAATTCAGGTTCTGTCCACACAAACATGGGTATTTTCAATACAGCAGTTCTCTCTACAGTTTGGCTGTTTGTCCACATGAATATGCAGTATCAGATGACTGAACCTGAAACTTTCTGAAAACTCCGGCCATGCAGGGTGAAGATTTTTTGAAACTCTGGTTGTAGTGTCCACACGACCACACTGTTCTCATAGTTTTTGCCTCATGACATCAGCATGCCTGCTGTTTTCTCCTTTCTTATTGGCTGACACAGCTGAGTTTACATCAAATGTGGAAGACACAAGGCAAATTACAAACGTTGGCAGCAAACACGTCACATATTTAGTGTCGTTCACACCACAGAACAGTAAGCCTGATTCCACTTGTTTCCACTAGCTATGTTTCCATCCAAAAATGCAAATGAACTTTATGCGCAAAACTGGTATAATGCATAAAAGATATGCGAATAAAGCAGCGTTTCCATCCAACGAGTCAAAGCGAACAAAATCGTCACTTCCTGATTAACTGGCGCCAAATATCAGCAGTACACCTCATGTGCTTTATTCAGTGCTAAATGCTAACAATGTGAGTTTGAATAGATTCTAAACCTTACCGTTTCGTGAGCAAGTGCATATTCTGAGCTTCTGAATGGCTGTATTTAAATTAACTGCTGTTTGCGTGTTGTTAGGACATGAGATTACATTGTAACCTGCTCTCCTAATGTTTACGTTCATAATATTTATATCATTTGCTAATTAATAACCTCATGTGGAACTGAATCTGGCTCATTTCGATGTCTGATACTGATACATTTCGATGTCTATTTCGGTCACAGGCGCATACTTTCAGAGCCTTTCTGAATGAATGAATGAATGAATGAAATATGCTGTTTTCCAACAAGGCAACCCGGAGTGCTGAAATATAATAGGCTAAACTGGCATTCTGCAGGTTAACTTTATCTAAACAAAGACAGCGTTCCGGCACAAAAAAAAAACAGTTTCAAAGCAGAATATCTGACTTCAGCATTGTTTTTCAGATAAACAAGTATGTTCACTTGGGATGTTTCCTAAATATCTGCAAACCTATTATGGTATTATTATGCTTTAGAAGATTCAAAAACTTACACACAGCACCTTTAAGTCTACAACTCTCACAGGCTCAACAAAACTGAACAATAGAGGCCTGGAGAAATTCAGAGTCTCAATTTCTGCTGCAACATTTGGATGGTCGAGTCAGAATTTGGTGTAAACATCATGAAAGCATGGATTTGTCTTGCCTTGTATGAGTGGTTTCGAGTGGTGGTGGTTTAATGGTTTTAGGGAGATTTTCTTGGCACACTTTGGGTCCATTAGTACTGATTGAGCATCATTGGAATGCTGATTGTTTCTGACCATGTCCATTACTTTATGACCACAGTGGACCCATTTCGAAATGGATTCTTCTGGCAGGAAAACAGCATATCTCAAAGGTCTAACCATTTTAAACAGCTTTACTGATCATCACGGTGAGTTCACTATACTCAAATGGACTCCACAGTCACCAAATCTCAATCTTTAGCTTCGTTGCTAAATGGCTAACATGGATTTCATTGGGAGAGTAGCTGTACTTTATGTGCTTTAAGAAGGCTGAAAAACATCGTAGATCCATCGTAGAGTCCACTAGATCCTTTCAGAGGTACACCCAGCTCTGTGAGTTCATCAACTCCTCCAGAATCTATACCTGGAGGATGGAGGCTTTCAGCGGTGCTTCTGACTAAACCGAGCCCAGTCTGATGAGCTGTTGTTTGGTGTCTGCAGGAGAATTTGTACTCGGGACAGCAACAACAGGCACTACGTCAGAATCTCGCTCCTACAAAAGAAAGCTCCTGATTGGTTAATGTGGCACGTATGTCCGGTGAAGTTCAGATTTTCCAACTTAAGCGATCTGCGAGTCAAATGCGCAAAACGATCAACTCGCACTGCTTCATTCGCCACAGGATGTCTATTCGCGTCTTCAGCCATGTCTGATGTGAACGCACCATTAAGAGGCAGTATGTAGCTGTCCTTCAATGTAAACAGTCTGCGAAGGTATTCATCAAAATGAAGTGCATGATAAATAAAGATACTGTTTCTCAAAAGAAAGAGTCGACTCTGAATCTTCATAAAGAGTCATTATATTTTCGAATCTTTGACCTGCTACTGATCGACATCAACAGCACTATCAAAGCAACTAGGGCTGTGCAATATCATCGATACATCTAACTATCGCGATAATTTCTTTTACGATAGTGTATCGATAGTCCAACCTCAAGTATCGATTCAAGTTGTGCCAAATTACCTCCTCCTCCGCTTCTGTAGATGTCGCTAACTCGCGATCAACAAAACGCCTATAGACATCATGATGCTGCAGAGGCGGCATCACCGATCCTCCGCATCGCCCCGGTTGCAAACCCGCTCGTGAAAAACACACACTCAGGCCCCGTTTACACTGGTACAGCTTAGTTTAAAATGGCATTTTAGAACGAAAATGATCCACATCCAAACTGGCGTTTCACCAAGCATTTCTGAACAGCCCTCCATCTGCTGAAAACGCACATCACGTGACCCCCCCCACACACACACAGACACACCAAACACACACACACACACACACACACACACTGTCATGCGCTCGTCTGAGCTCCAGAGAAGTGTACGGACTCTATATTTTACAGTTATAGGTACGGACAGTTTATCAAGGATGTACCGCTGGATTGCGTCTCACTATAATTTAGTTGTTAAACATGATATTTAATTAATCTTGTCTCTATCTAACGACTCTTCAGTCTTTTGATTCTCTTAGGTAACGTGTCACAGCGTCAGTACACTGCTTCAGTCTTTCGCTTTCATGCTTGTACTTAGTACTTTTAGTGAAAACCTCAGATACTGTTGGTTGTGCAAGTGTGTGGACGCCATAACGACACGGTTCACTCTGCCTAGTCATGCCAGTGTCCTGCGGAAAAAAGTGATTAACAGGTGGTAACTTGTGTGTAACTTCTCTTTATTTATTTATTTATGATTTGGTTATGAGTAAAACAAAGACCATGCAGGTCAGGTAGTTGAAACGGTAGGCTACAAATAATTAATTAGGTATGAATTTATTAATTATTCATAAGTAATTAGTTCACCTCCCCCTATGACGACGATGCCATGGTCCATCTTCATGTTTCACCTTAGACATCGTACGATGCCAAATTGGTCAACATAGCCCAACCCTAAACGCTATATCAGGGAGTACTGAATTAGACAAAAAAATGAAAGCCATTTGTAAGCTTTGCAATATACATAGTTCTCTGTTCAATCACACTGTGCGGTTTTAATGAATTGAAATGGATGGAAAATAAATTGGAATTGGAATTTTAATTTGTCTGCCGACTTTATCAAGTTGTCAATATAATGTGACACACATACTAATACAAACTATTGCAATATATCACAATATTTATTGTATCGTAACCCATGTATCGCGATATGTATCGTATCGTGAGGCCCTTGCCAATACACAGCCCTAAAAGCAACGCATTTGCATAATCCCCACTAGGTCTGCAAAATATATCGTTTCATCATCAATATCGCCATGTGCGAATCTACAATAGTCACATTTCACAAGGTCTGCAATGTCATGTTGGGACTAATATGCCAATATTGCTGTGAGGCGACTGGAATATGAAAACTGGAATATCACATAAAAGACGTGCGAGTAAAGCAGCGTTTCCATCCAATCAGTCAAAGAGAACGAAATCGTCACTTCCTGATTAACTGGCACCAAATATCAACAGTAAAACAGAATTTTCTGCGTGAGTGTTTTCTTCATTTAATAAATGACTTGCACCTCAGAAGGCAATCCTGACACGCAGTGAACGCGCAGTAGCGTTTGAAGACGTGAGACGTGGAGCACAGACGCTGTTGATTCAGGAGTCATTAATAACATAATAACATTAATACTGAAACGGTACGGCGTTTTAGAATGACCAAAACAACATTTCAGATGTTTTACAGTGAGCTCAGCCTGCTGGTCTATCCATTTACACACATTTTCATCATTACATGATCTCATTCATTCATTTTCTTTACGGCTTAGTCCCTTTATTAATGCGGGGTCGCCACAGCGGAATGAACCACCAACTTATCCAGCACATGTTTTACGCAGCAGATGCCCTTCCAGCTGCAATCCATCTCTAGGAAACATCCATACACACTCATTCATACACATACACTAAGGACAATTTAGCCTACCCAATTCACCTGTACTGCATATCTTTGGACTGTGGGGGAAACCTGTAACCAAGGAGTGATACTGACAACAGGATGCGGATCCAAATGCAGGATTTATTAAAGGGATGGTCAGGCAGGCAATGATCAATACAGGAGCAAACAGATGTATGAAGGAAATCCAGAGTCGTGGTAAATATAACAAGCAGAAGGTCACAAGGACGGCAGCAGACAAGCAGAAACAGATAATCAAGGCTAGGGTCCAAAACACGGCAAGAACAAGACAGGGAAACGCTTAGAATTGAAATTGAGAACAGGTAACAGATAACAAGACTCGGCCCTGGAGTGAGTATGTGTGCTGCTTATGTACTGTGTGTAATCAGTCTTTGACAAGCCTCTGGTGTTGTGTGTGCAATCAGTGGAGATGAGTAACGTGTGTGAGAGTGGAGTGCATGTGTGGAGATGTAGTCCATTATATGGCAGATTTGTAGTCCTAGGTGTTTACCAGCGATCTGCTCAGGCTGGATCATTGGTAATTGTAACAAAACTGGAGCACCCGGAGGAAACCCACGTGAACGCAGGGAGAACATGCAAACTCCACACAGAAACGCCACCTGACCCTGCTGGGGCTCGAACCAGTGACTTTCTTGCTGTGAGGTGACAGTGCTACCCACTGCGCCTTAAGAAATTGATTCAAACTTAATCACTGCAAAATGATTGTAATTTTAAAAGATTACTATAGGAAAATTACTATGTTTTCTGACCTTGCACTCAGTTTTAGAGATTCCAGCACAATATTAGGACACTTTAAAATACCATATGACCTGCCCTTTAAGGCACAATTGGCTCCAAGCTGCTAATGGCAACCTTCCAGAACACTCTAGCAGCGATTTCTGCATGGACGTCTCTGATATTCTCTACTCTCTCTGGCTTCTTATGTTATTGTGTGACGCTGCATTGTTAAGAACGTGATAAAAAGCGAAGACACAAAGCCATTGGACACCTTACAGAGATTACAGTAATGAGCCTCATGCATCACGCTCACAGTCATTAACAGCTCGCCTGGCGGCACATACATGTGAAGTTCTGACATTTCACATTATTGAATAAGGCTATGGAAAATAAACTCAAATATCAAACACAGCTCCTTCAGCGGGTGCAATAAACCATTAATCTTCATATGGAAAGCTTATTACTTTAAAATCTGTGTGTGTGTGTGTGTGTGTGTATGCTACGTTTTTAATTGACCTCATGTAAATGCTGACTTTTGCATGAAATGAGCAGAATGAATTATGGGTAATTACTGGGAGGGGAGGTGTATCATGTCAGTCCTTTTTGGATCAACACACAAGACTGCAGGAAGATCCTGAAATGGTGTTGTGAATTATCTAGAGAAGACTTGCATGGCAGTCATTTATGTCAGAACATTTAAATGCAGTTTCTCCAAAGTTTTAGTTGTGTTTTAGTTGCGATGTCAAGTGACCAAATTTTTATATCAATTTGCTGTCCAATACTGACGGCAGCTGACGTTGATATTTGATTAGTTTTAGGCTGTGGCATTAACTAACTAAAATCCAACATAATTTTAACGTCAATGATATGACATCCATACAATGTCAAAGTCTAATATCAGTAGACGTTTATCTTTGGTTGGTTTTATGTAGTGTAATAACTAAAATTAACCACACTTTTGGCCTGTTTCCACTGAGTGGTACGGTTCCCTGTCTCTTGCCGTGTTTTGGACCCTAGCCTTGATTATCTGTTTCTGCTTGTCTGCTGCCATCCTTGTGACCTTCTGCTTGTTATATTTACCACGACTCTGGATTTTCTTCATACATCTGTTTGATCCTGTATTGATCATTGCCTGCCTGACCATCCCTTTAATAAATCCTGCATTTGCATTTGGATCCGCATCCTGTTGTCAGTATCACTCCTTGGTTACAGGTTTCCCCCACAGTCCAAAGACATGCAGTACAGGTGAATTGGGTAGGCTAAATTGTCCTTAGTGTATGTGTATGAATGAGTGTGTATCTCACTTTTTCTGCACCCTTTCGAAAGGGTACCAAACACGAGAAAGGGTACCAAAAGGCGGAGCTAGACGCGCAGCTGAACGCTATTGGTTTACAGAGATACATCATTCGCTTACGCAACAAGCCAGAATGAAAACAAAGAAGCCATGTTTTAATACACAGCCGAGAGACTACAGTGTAATTATATATACATATAATAACGAGCCCTGTTCGACCTGGGCTCAAACCAAACCTTGTCATTGTCTTGATGAACAGCCACAAAGCCAAAAAGAAGAGCAGATTTTACTGTGTCCCGTAGTTTTTTTACGAGCCAGTCTGAAGCGCGAGCGGCTTCGTTTTTTCGCCACGCGTCACAACAAACTTCTTGAGCTGATGATAATAACGTGCGCTTGATTATTGGCGTGCTTATAAAACCTGATCTTGTCAGAAACTGACAGACGCGAGAGTGACGCGCCAAAAAAACGGAAAAGCCGGAAAAAAAGGAGCACGTTATTTTTTCAGCAAACGTGAACAAACTGCCATGTTTAACTATTATTATCGCTTTTGGACTATTATGAACTCAGAATGATGGAATTACTTATACGTTGCATTTATTTTATATAATTGCAGACGTTACAGTAGGCTATTTCGCACAATCATTGATCTGCAGTTATAATCAACTCATGTTCATAGAAAAGTTAGTAATAAACATTTATACACAAGTATTTATGTGTGTAAAGCATCTGTTTTGTGAGAAGTGCTTCTCATATGATATGTGAGCGAGCCGTACAGCTTTACTGTAGACATTTTCTCGAGCGAAAATAAGGTTGACTGCAGCTTTCTATCGTACACCATGCCCACCGAAAGAGTACCATTGCTACCCTTTTAGCAGTGGAAATGCAAGCCTGATAAAGGTGACCCGTACCGACCCGTATCGTACTGTACTGTACCAGTCAGTGGAAACGAGCCATTTAATGTCATGTGATGTCCATACAATGTTTAAGTCTAACGTCAGTACTGTAGATGTTGATCTTTGGTTGATATTAGGTTTTGACATTAACAAAGGTGGACATAAGGAGTTTGGCATTAACTAACCAAAATCCAACATCTTGACGTTGGAGTCTGACCTATACATTTCTGGAGATCGCGAATTATGTAGAAGTGCGTATGTCTGCATTTTGTCTTTAAAACGAACGCTACAGGGCAGTATGACGCCGTTCCTTTTCGCACTTACCAGCTGACCGCTTACCTCTGTGTGGACGGCTTTCCCGCTGTTACCAGTTTGCTCAGTGGCTCATCCCGTACATAGGCAGACTTGAGTCGCAGAATGGAGTTGACCACAACGACAGTTCCAGAAAGTGGGTAAGACAAAAACAGAAGCCAAAAAATAAAATAAACAAGTAAATAATAGAGTGAGAAAAACATGATAAAAATCAGGCGGGGGGTTTTATTTTTCTGGATTGCTTTTGAAAACACTATTGGTTGGGTTTAGAGAAAGAGGAGGGTGGGTCAGTCGAACGGTCAGTCAGTCGACAGCGGCCTCTGGTGGATTTACACAAGAACAGAAGGCGCAAATGGCACTCGCGAGAGAAATCGGAGATCTCAAAAAGCATCTGCAAAAAAACTTACCTCCTCGGATATAGTTGGCACTCTCCAAAAATATATATAGCGGTACGTTTTCAGAATGAGCCTGGGTTGCGATTTTCATATACAACCAAAATTCAAAGTTGGAGTCCAATGTCAATTTTACGTCTGTGTGACGTCCGGTGCCTATTGGGGAACAATAGAAACCATCATAGACTTTGTAAGTATTTGAATGCATATATTGCAAATTGCACTTGCTTTATTGGTTCTTTTGGTCTCTACCGGTAATTTTTTTGCTTTCTATTGTTGGCGTGCTAAAACCATTAAACGCTAATAGAAAATGTCATAAAACACACTATTCATTTATTTTCCTTCTGCTTGGTCCCTTAATTCTTCAGAGGTCGCCACAGTGGAATGAACCACCAACTTATCCAGCTTAAGTTTTACGCAGTGGATGCCCTTCTATCTGCAACCCAGTACTGAGAAACATCCATACATACTCATTCACTTCGGCAAACTTAGTTAATCCAATTCCCCTATAGCGCATGTGTTTGGACTGTGGGGGAAACCCACGCAGACACGGGACGAACATGCAAATTCCACACAGAAATGCCAACTGACCCAGCTGGGACTCGAACCAGCAACCTTTTTGCTGTGAGGTGACAGTGCTAACCACTAAGCCACTGTGTTGCCTAAAACCCATTAAATAAACATCTTTAAATCTGTTATTTAAAAAAATCACTATTTAAAGCTGACAAAAAAACTTAGTGAAATTGAAATGGCTGACACAATGTGTTAATAGAATATGGACAGACCCAACTATTGAATTATATATATTTATATTTTACAGAACATGAAGATTTTAAAATGAAACTCACTTTATGAAAGAAGACAAACAAAAAGAAGAAAAGAATGGGTTTTCTGCAAGTTACACACACACACACACACACACACACACACACACACACACACACACA
>CAIGQZ010035066.1:6506536-6520435 GCA_903798205.1 Danio tinwini
GATAGATAGATAGATAGATAGATAGATAGATAGATAGATAGATAGATGATAGATAGATAGACAGACAGACAGACAGACAGACAGACAGATAGACAGATAGATAGATAGATAGATAGACAGACAGACAGATAGATAGATAGATAGATATGTGCATG
Organism: Danio tinwini; assembly: GCA_903798205.1. Taxonomy (NCBI): domain Eukaryota; kingdom Metazoa; phylum Chordata; class Actinopteri; order Cypriniformes; family Danionidae; genus Danio; species Danio tinwini. The sequence goes on from CAIGQZ010035066.1 coordinate 6,506,692, forward strand.
CATATAGACAATAACAGCTCCGGAGCATCCTCTACCCCAACCCACCAAACCCACCCCACCCGCGGGGCAATGTCTCAGAGCACGTCACCGCGAGTGTGTGAGGAAGGAAAGCGGGAGAGAGAGAGAGAGAGAGAGAGAGAGAGAGAGAGAGAGAGAGAGAGAGAGAGAGAGAGAGAGAGAGAGAGAGAGAGAGAGAGAGAGAGAGAGAGAGAGAGAGAGAGAGATGTGTGCAGACAACCTGCTCGCGCGTAATTCTGGGAGGACTCTCCGCCGAGCAACGACACAATAAACACTCACGGAACCGCAAGAGTTTCCCCAGGTGGAGTAACAATAAGCACTTCAATCACGTCACACCATCCATCCAGCCAGGAGTCCATCATCAGTCTGCAGCCATGTATCTCAACAGGGAGGAGGAGTACAGCAAAGGTAAGCGCTTTTATGTCTGTTGCCATTAAACTTGTAGGAGTATCTCCTGCTCACCTTGGACTGGTGCTGCCCGTGGCGTGCTTTATTCATTTATTTATTTGTATTTGTGTGCACGAGCGGGTTGGTAAGCTGGGCATCGTGAGCAGCACCTGTCAAGGGGTCATCACTTCTTTGCCCCCTTGTTTAACATAATCGTCCGAGCGCACGCACAGGCGCGCGCGCACTAATGACTGTTTGACATTGTCACGCGCTTCCAGTGCATTTGCATTGACAGCGATTGCTGTTGCATGCCGTTTTTTGACAAATAACTTTCATTCGGGGTCCCGCGAAGGCTGCTGTTGCATAACGAGACGTGCATGCCTTCTTATCGATCGGGGCTACTTGTTGTGCGCTTCGTCCTTGATAGATGCTCATATGAAGAAGGACAAGCGACTAAAACACAAGGTCAACGCATCTACAGACGGTGCCTCTGTTATGCGCATCACCCCACGCGAGTCTTGGTGTTATTGTCAATCTTTATGATGATTCCGTGGGCGTTTTGCTTGGGTATCGTGGGATGTTATTTGTCTCAGCTCTCCCACGTGTTTCCGAGGCGTGATTCCCCGTGAATTCACTGGGTGTCCACTACAATTTTCCCCGGTGTCCCTCCCACGGTAAATGAATTCGCTTCGGGGCTCCGGAACGGAGGTGACTGGAATTAAGAGTGGAGGCGCGTTCGGGCTCCGCCAGCAACACCTGCTGCTACACCAAGAGCCACAAAAGCAAAAGACGGTGTTTGATATGCGGTAATGGCCGTGAGGAAATAATAACTATTGCGTGAATGAAACTAGGGGTTTGGAAGGGAAAGGTGGTCAAGGATGAGCCTAAAATATCAGGCTAATACAGAACAACCAAAACTGGAATTTAAAAAGGTGTTAAATTATATTCCACCCACTCCTTTAGGTGTTGACAGCACATTCAAATTAACTCCTATTATCAAAACTGATGAAGGATTCTTAAGTGGTTTCCAAAAATAACCAAGTGTAAATGGAAACATTTTATGATTACTGGTGTGTGTCTAATTAAGGCATTATTTACTAATTAATATTCCATTAGTCAATCTACAAACAATCCCAACGAGAAGGTTCAAATATTTTTGTAATCTTATTCTTTCTTATCACAATTTGCACCCACTAGATTTAATCTCAACTATTCGATTCTTTTGAATCAAACTTAGCTGACTGCATTATCACGCCTGCAGGTGGCGACAATCGAGTCATTGATTCATTCACCTATCAACAAAAGTATTTTTATTTAAATTTTACCTTAAAATAAAGCAAACAAGAATTATAAAGGTATTTCAAAAGCCTGTTGATTTATTTTGTACATGTCACAATTCAGTTCACTCACAAATCGTACGGCTTCATGTTCATTTGATTCTGTTCAGATTCAAACACTGACTCGTTTAGCGCAGGGGGGCGTATACCTTTAGCATCAACCAATGAAATTCTTCCTCAGAGAATGGTCTTGAACGCTATTGGCTTGTTTCAGAGGACAGGCGTCTGTTGCGGGATATTCCGAATGATTCAGTTGCTCCAAAAGTCATTTGAATCTTTTATAAACAAACCAACGCTAATATCGGCTACAGTCGATCATCATATGGATTTAATCAGTTGAGATTTACGTTCATTCAGGTAACTGAAAGCCTTTACGAGTTGGAGAGTGTGTTTGTTGATGGTTTCATTTACTCTGAAGTGATTTATGAAGTTAGCCCATGAAGTGTTTTAGGGATAATTCTTCGTGCGTTTCAAAGTGGAGGCAGGAAAAATACGTGACAGTCCTCAGTCTTCGTAAGAGTCCTTCTTTTTCATGCTGCTACACCGAGAGCCACTAAAGCAAAACACGGTGTTTGATATACGGTAATGGCCGTGAGGAGATAATAACCATAGCGTAAATGAAACTGGGTTTGGAAAGGAAAGGTGGTCAAGGATGAGCCCTCAAATATCAGGCTAATATACTGAAGGACAACCAAAACTGGAATCTGCTTTTTCTTAAAAAAAAAAAGGTGGTTCAATTAGATTCCACCACGCTCTTTTAGGTGTTGACAGCACGTTCAGATTAACTTTCATTATCAAAATCGATGAAAATTTTTTAAGTGGTTTCCAAAAACATCCAATAGTGTAAATGGAAACGTTCTATGATAACTGGTGTGTAAGTCTAATCAAGGCATTATTTACAAATTAAAATACTATTTAGTCAATCTACGAGCAATCCCAATGAGAAGGTTCAATAATTTTTGTTCTTATTTTGTAATCTTTTTCTTACCACAAATTGCACCCACTAGAATTCAATTAAATTCAATTCAGCTTTATTTGTATAGCGCTTATACAATGTAGATTGTGTCAAAGCAGCTTCACATTCAAGATTATAGTAAATTGAAACGGTGTCAGTTTGATTTTCAGAGTTTAAGTTCAGTTCAGTTTAGCTCAGTTCAGTGTGGGTTAATAATCACTACTGAGAGTCCAAACACTGAAGAGCAATTCCATCGATGCGCAGCTCTACAGATCCCGAACCATGCAAGCCAGTGGCGACAGCGGCGAGGGAAAAACTTCACCAATTGGTGAAAGTGAAGAATTAAAAAAAAACCTTGAGAGAAACCAGGCTCAGTTGGGCACGACCATTTCTCCTATGGCCAAACGTCTTGCGCAGAGCTGCAGATTTAACCTCAACTATTTGATTCTTTTGAATTAAACTTTGCTGACTGCATTATTACACCTGCAGATGGCGACCATCGAGTCATTGAGTCATTTACCTATCAACAAAAGTATTTTTTTAAAACTTTGCTTTGAAACAAAGCAAACAAGAATCATACAGGCATTTCAAAAGCCTGTTAATTTATTTTGTTCATGTCACATCACTTTCAGTTCACTCACAAATCGTACAGCTTTATGTTCATTTGGTCCTATTCAGATTCAAACAGTTATGCTGTGGTCACATTAGAGTTTGAGCATGCGAAATTCTGTCGTACGGCACTGCGAAAAGGGGCGGGATTAAACATTATGATTAGGCATTAAAAAAAAAGCGAGCGATTGCTCCATGTTTTAAATTTCTGTTAAGAGGACATGTTTTGATCCTGGATTGGTCTCACGCAGTCAAGTGATGCGATTTTCGCAGGTCAGAGTTCACCAAGCTTGAACTTTGCACATCAGCGAAATGCGAAACCTGACACATGACCCTGCGTTTCCTGTCTGACGCATTCGCGTGCATAAGAATGGAAGTCTATGGGGAGAAAAGTCCAGTGTGACCGCAGCTTCAGCAGCGAGTGATTGGTTCATATAATAAATTTCTGTCCAGAAAGGTCATGTTTTGATCTTCGAATGGTCTTACGCAGTCACGTGGGTCAGAAATCACCAAGCTTGAACTTTGCATCGCAGTGAACTGCAAAACTTGTTGCTCTAACCTTGTTGCATTTCTGGTCTGGCGCATTCGTGTGCGTATGAATGGAAGTCTATGGGGAGAAAAGTCCAGTGTGACCACGGCTTGACTCGTTTAGCGCAGGGGGGCGTATACCTTTAACACCTACCAATGAAATTCTTCCTCAGAGAATGATCTTAAATGCTATTGGCTCGTTCCACAGGGCAGGGGTCTGTTGCGCGATAATCCAAATCAAGAATGATTCATTCTCTTTAAAATTCCTTGAGTCGAGTCTTTTATAAACAAACCAACGCTCAATCAGTAGCATTGGAATTTATGTTCATGCAGGTAACTGAAAGACTTTACGAGTTGGAGAGTGTGTTTGTTGATGGTTTAATTGACTGAGGAGGGATTTATGAAGTTAACTCATTAAGTATTTCTACATAATTCTTTGTGCGTTTCAACGTGGAGGCGGGAAAAATGCGTGACAGTGTAATCTTTATGATTCATTTTTTTGTTGTTCTTAGTTATTAGTTTTAATTAGTGGAATGTTTATAAGCTTTTGGAGATTTTATTAGGCAACATAAATGATCACAACCGTGGGTTTATGAAGACCTTGCTACTAATTGTGTTTGATTAAAAAAAAAAAACTTCACAATGTTTAATGAGATATCTTGTTTTGAGGAACGAATACCCAATCAGGAACAGACTGTAGATATTAAACACAATCTGGAGCCTCACCCCCTCTCCTACTGTTTCTGTGAGACATATTTAACTTTCATGCTTGTTACTCTTCCTTTAATGACTTGTTTTTAATAAATACAGATGACAGTACAAATGCGATTTGATTAACTAAGCTTACCTCTTGTAGGAAGTCATGGATTGCGTCTGTACAGCTTCATGGCCTTTGATAAAGTTTAGGGAATTGAAACATCAGGTTCGAAATTGATTATTGTTTCTCAGGGTGTGTGTTTCATTGATTGGTGTCATTGATAGATGAATCCACTCACCGCAATGGACCAAATATTGAAGATTGGAAGGCTAAATGTAAAAGTCTAAGAATTGGTTTTCATTTATCAATTCCAGCCTTGGCCCTTATGCTGGATAGCTTTGTGCATGTGTGTGTGCGTGATTATATTGGATGAAGAAGTGGACAGATTGTGGATGATAAGTGAGGGAATGGACCAAATGCTGAAAAAAGTGTATGTGTGTAAATATGGATGTGTCACCGAGGCACAGAAGATGACAGGAGGGGTATAATGTGCCCAAATGATTGACAGTTCATGTATTATTCATGCAATCCTGTTGATCTGTAAGAGAGAGAGAGTGATGGAGAGACACAGACAAACAGAGACTGAAATAAAGAGAGACAAATTGTCTTCGCCTCCATAGACTGTTGGAAACAGTCTTTTTTGGTTCAACTTCTGCAATACATGCAGTAAAGTTTTCAGCATTCAGCTAATAATATTTGAGTACTTAACAACAAATGGTTAACGTCTAGTGAATCAGGGGCTCCTTTGGAAACGTTACTAGTTGTGCAATTTCTCCATATTTAATTAAATAAATGTTTTTTTATTTAAAATCACTGGTGTTTTTTTGTTTATTCCAGTGGTTCATGAATGAGTTTGCATTCCCATTCAGTTCAATTGTAGATTTACTTGAATGCCGCCATCTTTGCTTCATGAATGCACATTTAATTCAAGCTAGGCTGTAAATGTCATAGAAGAGAAATGGAAAAATCTATTTTATTATGTTAAGAACCAACCAAAAAGGTCTATTACTGATGAAATGTTTTTGTTTCGGCTACATCGTTGTCCTTTAAATGTAGAATAAGATTCTTCTTGTTCCACAAAGTAATGCAGAATAAATTCACCAAAGCAGTTACAGACTTTAATAAGGAAAGTTTAATTGAATGATTGGTTCACTTACAAATTTACTGAAAAACATTTACGTCGAAAACTCCCTTGGATAGTCATAATTATTTCTCAGCACTGTCTAGAGAGCTACACAGTTATTATTCCTCTTTAGAAATATAACTTTTACCTTCAAGACCTTTTAAAAACCTTTGAGAAGTCAGGTCAAAGATGGCAGCCGAACCCTTTGAGAGTCACTCCACTGACATGTCGTTCCTTATAAAGCTATTTAATTAATGATTTTCATTTAAAATCACTGGTGTTTTTTTGTTTATTCCTGTTGTTCATGAATGAGTTTGCGTTCCCATTTAGTTCAATTGCAGATTTCCTTGAATGCCGCCATCTTTGCTTCATGAATGCACATTTAATTCAAGATAGGCTGTAAATGTCATAGAAGAGAAATGGAAAAATCCAACCAAAAAGATCTGTCACTGATGAAACATCTTGTCTTCTCTGCTGTGCATGTTACTTATGCACTGCAAATGTTGAATGGCTGTCAATTGAGAAACATGCTTCTGACTGATGGTTAATGGTTTTAGCATCTACCTTCAAGCACACCTAATTGTTCCCAAAGGAAGCTTCGTATTGTAATATAAATGAGCAAAACTGTCATGTCTACAAAGACCAATAGTGTCAGTTCATTATTGTTTTAATCACTCCAGGACTGCTGAGCTTGGCCTTTTATCTAGGTGTTGAGAAAAGACAATAGACAGCTTAAATGAATTATGAGTTATATGATAATTGTATTATAACAGTGTTGGGCAACCGGTTGTGCACAAAAGCAATAGATTCCCAATGGGTTACTGGCAATTAGCATCATTTAAATTGTGTGTACTCATCAGTCAGTTTTAATCAGAAGTTGCTTTGTACCTGTTAAAATAGTTGAAATGCTGGGTTCCACACAAATGATTTGTGTTAACATGAAGGAATTAAATTCACTTATTTATGTGTACAAATTTATGTAGATTGAACATAAAACAATTAAGTTGCATTATACAAAAAAAATCAAGAATTGTGTTGTTTCAGCTCATTTTAAACAAGTAGTTTGAACAAAGAGCAAACGTGTACAGTGGACTGAGTGAATGATGCCCTCTTTAGTTCTGTCAGCAAAGTTTTGTTTGTTGTGTTAAGTTTGAGCACAATTAAAATGCATATATTGTCATTAACCCCCTTTTGGGGTACACCTTCAGGTAGGGCTGGGCGATAATTCGATAACGATAATTATCACAATAAATATTTTTTCGATAAAACAATAATGACAGTTTGATAAGTGTTCAATAATGTTCATGCATGCATAACGCTGCACAGGCATTTTGCAGCCTGCACTTCCAGATGGCGCATATAGTACAAGTTTGCAGCCATACAGTGTTTGTTGCACTTGGAGGAGTAGGAAAAAAATTATAAAATAAATAAGGTCACAGTCACAGACATTGTTGACAAGAAACGTCACTAAACTTCAGTAGTCTGGAGCTGCTTAGTTTTTTTGCAATCCGACACCAAACGGAAACGTGACAGAGCAAACTGAAAATGTCTCGTGCCATTAAAAACAGGCAACACCACAAACCTGTTTCATCATTTAAAACAATACCACCCTTATGAATATGCTAAGAAATTACACCCAAATAAGTGTTGGTAAAAGTGGACAATCTACAAACATCAGCGCAACTATACCCAGCAGATATAGTTATCTTATGTCATCATTTTTTAAAGCCGTGTCATACGAAAAAACAAAACAAAAAAAAACCCACTATAACAGACCACACTATCTCAATAAACACTTGATGAGACTGTTAAGACACTTATTTTTTGTTGGTCAGTTATGTACAACATAAACAAGAAGAACGAATAACATCTGAGGTGAACTGCTTCTAAACAAGTCCTCTACAGTATATGCTTTAGCGCCAAAACAATCTATAAAAATTTCACGGTTTCAGTTTAATTCGTTTAATCAAGCGGTGGTAATGAGCATGTCTATTTTGCAAAGACTTAAAAACACAAAAAGTTTTTCAGCGCTAGATAAATTCACCAAACCAGTTAGAGACATTACAAAGGAAAGTTTCGTTGAATGATTGGTTCACTTACAGATTTGCTGAAAAACATTTACGATGAAACCACCGCTAGATAATTATGGTTGTAATTGTTTCTCAATACAATTCAGAGAGCTACATTGTTCCCTTTTAGAAATATAACTTCCACCTTCAAGAGCTTTTAAAAACCTTTGAGAAGCCAGGTCAAAGATGGCCGCCGAACCCTTTGAGAGCCGCTCCTCTGACCTGTCGTTCCTTATAATATTACTCACAGTACCTGAGCTCGGACGACCAGGAAGAGTAATTGGAAACCAGTATCAGGCTATTATACAGAGGATAAGTGAGAGGGAAGAGCATTGATTTTAAGCCCTGTTGGATCTTACCCTGCTCTTATGAGGAACTGGAAATTGATTGTGAATTTTGAGCCTCTTCATCATAATGAATATTAGATGCCAAAATTGTCAGCTAATGAATATGTCCACGCGCATCAAAGTTAAATGTGGCCCGCTCACGATTCTTTAGAAAATGATGGTGCGCTCTCTATCACATGCCAGTCACGCGATTGATTTTATTGGCAAATGGGAGTGCAGACGTGACCTTGAATGAAGTGAGAAGGACCCCTGGTTCATTTTCATGCTTCTTAAAGGGATAGTTCATCCAAAAATTTAAAAGCTCATCCTTCACTTCTTCAAAACCTATTTGACTTTCTTTCTACTGTTGAACACAGAAGAAGATATTCTGAAAAAAGCTGACACCCATTAACATCCATAGTATTTTTTTCCTACTATAAGTCACTATGAGCAACCAGCATTCTTTAAAACATACACTACCTGACAAAAATGTTGTTGTGGATCCCAGTTGTTAGAGCAACAAATAATAACTTGACTGATCATAACTTGATCATTGATCATTTGGAAAAGTGTCAGAAGGTGGATTTTTCTGATGAATCATCTGTTGAACTGCATCCCAATCATCACAAATACTGCAGAAGACCTACTGGAACCCGCATGGACCCAAGATTCTCACAAAAATCAGTCAAGTTTGGTGAAGGAAAAGTCATGGTTTGGAGTTACTTTCAGTATGAGGGCAGGCGAGAGATCTGCAGAGTGGATGGCAACAGCAACAGCCTGAGGTATCAAGACATTTGTGCTGCCCATTACATTACAAACCACAGGAGAGGGCAAATTCTCCAGCAGGATAGCGCTCCTTCTCATACTTCAGCCTCCACATCAAAGTTCCTGACAGCAAAGAAGTTCAAGGTGCTCCAGGATTGGCCAGCCCAGTCACCAGACATGAACATTATTGAGCATGTCTGAGGTAAGATGGAGGAGGCATTGAACATGAATTTAAAGTGTCTTTGCTATTCCAGATGACTTTATTAATTAGTGATTTGAGTCATTGCAGAGATGTATGGATGCAGTCCTCCAAAATCGTGCGAGTTACACAATATTCATTCTTTTTCCACTGCATCACTTTATATTGTATACTGGACATTATTTTTGTTAAGTCACTTACCTTTGTCTAAGCAAAGTTAGACTTTACTGTCATAATTAAAAAATAAAAAATCAAGGCATGATCACATTTTATTTTGGTAAAATAAGCGTAATCTAGAATCCCTTGCCTTTCATATAAGCCACTTCTGATACCAAATGATCAACTAGAAGTTACGTTTTTGTTTGTGTTCCTAAAATTTGGATAGGCAACAAGACTTTTAAAATTGACAAGTTTTACTTTGGGAAAAAATGAAATATTGAGTTTCTTTGGGATGCGAACAACATTTACCCTCACAAATCTGTTAAAGGACACCAAAGTTCTTAATCGGAGACGTTTAAGTGCAGGTTTAATGGAGTAATTGTTCATAATTTGTCTCCTTTAAAATGCCGGAAAGCGTCGCTATCAGATCTGGCTCTCTGATGAGCGATTAAAGGTCCATCTGTCTTATTGATTTATGCTAATTTCGACCCAAGGTTGAACTGAATCAAAACAGTGGCCCGAACGAACGCCCCCAGTGCACGATGACAAATATTTTCCAGGACAACTGCGAATCATATCTCTTAAGGCAGTATTTATCATTTCAGAAATCAGTGACACTAGTGCCATAAATGTAATTTGCATTCGGATTATGATGTAAGAGTCGTCAAAGTGATTAGCTTGAAATGGAAATGAGTACATGAGAAAGAAAACAAGACACTGAGAACATTGTTGCATGATAGCAGTGTGCAAAAGTCATTTCACTAGTATTTTCACTTACAAATGTTTTTATTTTTGTTTTTTTATATTTTATTGGATTTTTTGAGAACCACCACACACACACAACACAGCACTGTCCCGGACAAATCCCATACAATGAGTCAAGAAATAAAACAACAATGACAACATAGTTTAGCGGATGACAACAGAAATGGAATAAAGAAATAGAAACAAATAATTAAATAGGTAAAGTCTCTGAAGAATCCACAGAGGTTGAGTGACTGGTTTGTTCATCCAGATAGTTAATAAATAAACCCCAAACACTGAAAAATCTTTCAATAGAATAAATCCTCGGAAATCTCAGTCTTTCAATCTATTGCCGAAATCATGTCCGCAATCCACATTTGAAATGTAAGAGGTGAAGATGACTTCCAGTGCTGGAGCACAAGCCTTTTAGCCACAATCACCTAAAGATAAAGACTGCTGTAGTCCATCTGGGAGATGAGGAATGTGCTGTGAGTATCCGAAAATAGCAAGTTCTGCATCAGGTGATAAAGATTTACTGTAAGCTTTAGAATACCAATCAAATATGCTTGACCAAAATGTTTATAACAAAGGACAAAACCAGAAAGCATGGGAAGTCGTGTCTTCTGTCACTTTGCACCTGTCACATAATGGTGATATGGAGGGAAACATTTACAAATATGGTTTTCACATCATTTTTGCTATTAATCAAAATAATACAGTCAGATTTTTATATAAACAAGGATTCTTGTAGGCACTGTTGACTTTAAGACTGTTGACAGTATTTGCAGTTGCTTACCACAGTTTATAATTGATAACCGTTCTACGGTTTGGTTTCATGGTTACAATAAAGCACTCACATTGGAAATGAGCATTAAGACTTGCATTATACATGTAAACATGAGACTAATATGAGAGAATATCTTTCTAAGGTTGTCTAAAAGTTATATGCAATATTAATGTAATGAACCAAACAAATTGGATTACTAGAAATGAACGTCAGTAAAACATCTGAAAGCATCATTTTGACAATATAATATGATGAGCATCTCACGTCTACGTTTAGCCCATCGAAGTCTGTGTACTTGAGTTTTTAATTGCTTTATTTTAATCAGGACTTGTTTTTTTAATTGAGAAACAGATTGAAGTTATTTTCTGTGGTAATCAACATAAAACCGCAAGTGCTGTCGATAGATGGGCACTAAAAGCTGTGCTTGGCGAGGTAAATGAAAGTCTGGAACATTGTGAACGCTAATGCCATTTCCTTGGTTGTAAATAATATCAACTTTGATTGAAACGCTGGCTTCTTTTGTCTCGCATGGATAAGAAAAAGCCTTTAGTTGTTACAATATACTCTAACATATGGTGCATAAATAAACTCAATCTCATAGGGGAATGGATTGTGTATAAAATAAATAAAAAAAATTCAAAATGAACATGAATGAATTTTATAGTAGCATGTGGTAGAAAAACTATTTTAAAAACATCATGCTGGTGATTTGCCTGAGAACTACGAATCAGGACTCATTTTCTTTATAGTGTTTTATTTCCTAATCCCATTTAGTGGAGCTTATACAATAACAAAGCTGTAAAGTTTTCCCTCATTGAACAACTGTAAGGCTCTGTGTTGCTTCTACGTCCGAAAGCATGTGAAAATACCTCTTTTGATAACATGTTTTAAGCTCAAGCTCACTTCATAACTTCAGTCAAGTGTTTGAAATCTTTCGGGTGAGCTGATTCAGTAGTCCTTCGATTATTAGTCACGCTGAATCAACGAAAGCAGGTAATCTTCAGTTTATTAAACAACGGATATGGGGATTTCCTGGGTTTCTTCATGCAGGGTTCATACGGTCATGAAAAACCTGGAAAAGTTTTGGAAAAGTCATGAAAATTAGTTTAACAAATGTCTGTATACTTAAACATAGGTTAGTTGTCTTTACTTCTTTTCCGTCCACAGTCAAACTCATGCTCTGACATTTTTAGTGCTGTGTGAACATTATCTAAATACATTTTACATAGATATAAAGATTAATTTAAACCAAATAGATTCTTGCATGTTTTATGATATACTGTGATTAATTTTAACATGCATAATTTTTCTTATTATTTAACATGTATACGTAGACATTACATGAAACATTAGGTCATGAAAATTTACTTGAAAGTCATGAAAAAGTCCTTGAATTTTAGTACTAAAAATGTGTATGAACCCTGTTCATGGCTCTTTGGAATTTCTGTTCGCCAGAGCGCCCTCTGGCCTTTGGACAACGTTTATTGCTGATCATACAACCATGCTTCCCTGACAAGATGTGCATGATAACTGCAGCTTTTGATTAATTACAAGTGTGATATTTATTTCAATTGATCGTGCAGCCCTATCCTCTACTACTTTTTCCATTGTTTTGGAATAGCTTTATATGGAGACAACAACATTGTCAAAATAATTTCCAGTCACATGAATCCACAAAAACGCGCTTTTACAAGAGCAATGACAAAACAAAAGGGTGAACAAATAAATAGGCTACTGGGTGTGTGTGTGTCCGCCATCAAACTCAAGTAAGGCTCATATACTGTATTCTGATGACCACATATCAGAAGTAGTTGCGTGTAGTTTTCTACATGTCCACATATATATTTTTTGCCATGCATAGATCATAGACCTCTTTGTGAAGCTGCCTTGAAATAGGCCTGTTCAGATATTGCATCTTTTCATCAAGTTCATTATTTTCAATGGAGGTGCGCAGCTTGTTGAAAACAGATCTCAACTTTTTAGAATGCTGCACCGCAAGTCACAAAACAAGAACTGACCAATCAGTTTCATACTTTGGCCTAATCCCAATTCTATTTTTGTATTTTTCGAGTGTTGTCCTAAAAAATCTCAGTTCGAAGGGCTATCTACGCCTTTCCCTTAGCCCATACGCCTTCAAGCTAAAGAGAATTGGGACACCCCTGCTCCTTCACCTGAACCCCCCCCCCCCCCCCCGCTTTCGTCCGCGACAAACCCTGCATCATCTCAGCGCCCCCAGTCTTCGCTTTCGTCTGCGACAAACCCAGCATCATCTTAACACCCCCCTCCGCCAGCTTTTTCAGATTGAAGATGGCATGACTTTCGGATTGAGGGCAGCATTCTCGTCGTTTGCCTAGAGGTCCAGTTGAGCTTGCTCCGGCCCTGTGCACACGGTGTATTATAAGGTCTGAAATTTTCATGTGAATGACGTCATTTAAAATAAATAAATAAATCAGGTTTCTGAGACAAAAATGTTTTCTTTGCATTTTCTGACTCTCTTTTTTAATAGGAAACCCTTGGAATTTAACCCATGACCTTTCAACTTTCAACATCATGCTTTTCTACAAGGCTTTAGTAATAGTGGGATTTCTCCACAATATTTGACTGTAACTTTAAGTCTTGCTGCCAGCTTGTGCCCCCATCTTGCCATCTTTGGGTGTGTCCCACTTGCGTTTGGATGAGATGCAGTTGGCAGGATGGAGACAGAACGACTCCTGCGAGTCCACACTAATGCTCCAGTCTGTTTAGATGGGTGAAATTTAAATGGATAGAAAAGAGAAAGAGGGAAATGAGTGTGTGATCATACTCCATTTTCATTAGCGAGGGGGAAAAAAAAAAACAGTAAAATGACTTGAAGAATGGACATGAAAGTGATTGTGTGTTTTGTGTTGTTTACATGACTCGCATTGTACAGTGTAAAGAGCTGGTGTGAGATCTCACACACACACACACACACACACACACACACACACACACACACACAC
>CAIGQZ010035066.1:6569867-6592118 GCA_903798205.1 Danio tinwini
GGGGCATGTGTGGGCCCCCATTGGGACAGCCCAAAAGTGTGGGCTGACTGTGGGCTAACTTGCTCTGTCCCAAAGGGGCCCCACAAGCTTGCCCACAGAAAAACCCATGTGGGCCCCAAAGGGGTAAATATTTGTGGGGCCTTCATGGACTACCCCACATGGGGCCCATATGTGTTTTTCTGTGGGATTGTCGTGCCCACAGTGTCCCACAGTAAACCCACACTTACCCACAGTGGGCCCACACTGGCATGTTTGCTGGGGTGGTGAAAGAGGGGATTGCATTATTCCTCTCAAAAAAAGTAAATTCAGTCAGTCGGTATTTTCAGTTAAAGCTGCTAGGGAATGGAACACCATCCCACCAACAATAAGAAGATCACTTACTTTTCGTTCTTTTCAATTTCATGTTAAAAATTGGTTATCAGCATTGTCAGCATTAGTACTGTATTCTTGACACTTATTTGTACTGTCTGTCTACTTTGTACTGTCTGTGTACTTTGTACTGTCTGTGTACTTTGTTATTATGCTGTGCTTCTATTTTAGGTGTGACTTTTTAACACTCTGTAAGGGTTCTACAGATGAAAAATAGCCATTCTTGGCTAATTCTGGCACATTTTACAGTAATGTTTATTAATGTGCATTGACCCTGTAAACAAATAAACTAAACAAAAAAAAAAAAAAAGGAATTGAAAGATTGTTTTTTCCCACCTTTTTTGCCCTCTGTCTTCCATTGTTAGATTAAACAGACAGTATTTCCCATTATTATCTTCTAAATCCTTGTACACACCAAGCTAATGGCTAAAGCTAAACAAATAATAGTGGAAAAAGTACTGACTGTAGTCATCTCCATCTGATCCCTTCTGGCCCAAAAAGCTATGCAATAACCAGAGATTGACTCTTTAAACGATTCATTTAAATGATTCGATTTGAGTCATTTGTTCATCACATGAAAGACAGAAGCCAATCATATGCAGTTAGCGCCGGGGAAAAACTGATAAAACTTATTGGAAATTTTCTATTTTGAGTTGACATCTACATTGTCATTTAGTAGAAGCTTTTGTCCAAAACAACTCACAAATGAGGTGGCATAAGAAGAAGCAATACACACAACAAGTGCCTATAATACAAAGGAACTGATAGTGCTCAGAGAATTAAGAGCTAGAGTCCAGAGGCTGATGGGTTTTTTATTAATTAACAAAAAAAGTATGTTCTCAAGGGATCGCGGAAAACGTTTTTAGGCTGCATTAACACTGCAGATCTTGATGGTCAATTTTGTGACTATACGATTTATTTATTTTTTGATCTACTTACATCTTCTTTTAAAAGTAACTCGTATCCGATTGTCTGCATTTACACAGCACACGGCAAAGGCGCAATGACCAGGAAAAAAAGAGTGGGCGCTGACTGACAGCTAATAATAAATGAGCGCTCCATTCCTGTATTTAATCTGTTTGCAGGGTTTATTTATTAATTTTTTCTTTTTGACAGGTTGTTTTACTGTATTTTATGGCAGAAAAGTTTTCATTAGGCCATCTTCTTTGAATCTAGCCCTTTTTGAACCAGTAGGCATTTTAATGTCATGTCCATGGTGTGATTTATGCACGTGATGTATGCAACAGTTTTATATTAGTTTATATTGGTTACGTGGTGGATGTTGATCTCTCTCTCTCTCTCTCTTGCTCTCTCTCATTAATATGCTTAAATACTTGTGCTACATGACAAAATAAAAGCTTTTTTAGTCCTTGTGTATACGATTCAAGACTTGCGACTCTGTTGAAGTCTGTTCTGAAATGAAAGCATATGACTTGACGTCATTCGCTACAGTTATTAATGATGCCCGACTCGCATTGACAGGTGAAAATCCGATCTACCTGCTTAGATACGAAGACACAGATCCGATTCATATCGGATAAACTTCCACATATAAACAAGGCCTGAATCTGATTTGAGTAAATCAAAATTCATGTGATTTATTTATTTTTTTTCCCCTGCTTACATGTACATTGGCCATATCCGATCTGTGCCACATGGGAGAAAAGAATTGGAATTCGCTTATTTCACGCAGCCGCCATTTTAAAACACGAAACACGCGAGGCTGCGGTGGGAAGAAATCCGGAAGTATAGGATCAGCACTGTAAACATTGCAGCAACATGCTGTGGTCTACAAACCTCCAGCTTTTGTTGAGATTTCAAAATGCAGATATTGTGTAAACATCACTTTATTATCATTCAGTTCAGTTTAATTTAAACACATAACAGCATATTAGGCATCAAACAACATCACAATCTCTTTAAGAATAATAATGCTTAAATGTCCTCCTAGACTTCAGTTCATGGCACCAGGTAAACATAGTTAGGGCTTCCCTGCTTCAGCCTATGTAACCCGGTGAGCGATAAAACAATGCAGTCCTCTGTAGTACACCCTCATGTTGTCTGTACTGTCACAGTACTGAAGTTTTAAAAATGTCCATGTCCTGCTAACATTTAAATGCAGATGAGCGCGTTCTTAAACAGCTGATTTGCCGTAGTGTTCACCAGTGCTCAACAGAAATGACTGTGATTGGCTGTGACGGTCATCAGTTCTCCGCTCTTCACAGATTGCAAACACAGATACACGAACACTGGAGCGTTTAAAATCAGCAAAGATCAGTCGATTCAGCAAGCGGATCGCTCGTCTGTGTTACACTCTGTAAACATCAGTGAAGTGCGGTGAACTGATGACCTTCACGGCCAATCACAGTCGTTACTGTTGAGCACGTGAACACAATGGCAAATCAGCGCTGTTTAAGAACGCCATCAACAGTGCACTAAATGTTAACGGGAAATAGACTTTATTTTTTTATTTCAGTACCAAAATTTTGAATCTTGACAAGTCTAAAATAGTGAAAGAATCAGTTCATTAACTTGAGTTTGATAAACGGCATCTAAAACGTGTGTTTGGGAAAGAAAACCTTAGCTAACTAGTGCCATTTCCCTTAACTTAGCTGAAAAAGAGGTCTGGTATGCCTGTTTATTTTCATTATCCATTCAGAATGGACCCTCGGGTCATTCGGAAGGTGGTGAAAGTATAAATTTGTGTCACTTTCTCTTCGCTGATAAGATATACAGACAGGTACACAACATTCCTGTGTGACTTAGCCGATACTTCCAGGTTTCTTCCCACCGAAGCCTCGATTTCGCTGTTTAAAATGGCGGCCGCATGAAATCAATCTATAGAGTCACTTAAACCAGGGGTTTAAGTGACTCGGGAGCCACATGTGGCTCTTTGACCAAGAATATGTGGCTCTCCAGCTGTCTCTCTTCAATGGTATTTTAAAGTTTAGAAAAATTATAACTGTCACTAGAAATCAGTTTCCTATTGAAAATACAAGTACAAATCTTTTTTTTATTGTTACAGCAAAAATGAATGAGAACTCAGTTTACAATAAAAGGACGTTTCAATCAATGTGCGTGTGTGGTGCTGTGGATTAACGTGAATCGCGACACCAATAAAGGGCAAGCAATTTAGATTTCTTTGGTAACCTCGTGCACTTAAATGCAAACAACATTCATGAGTGGTGATGGCAAAAAGAAAAATATTCTATAAATTGTCCTTTCTTATTTTATATTTGTTTCTTTTTGAGTTGTGCATGGGTATAAATAAAGGTTTTGTTATATACACACACCCCCAATGGCTCTTTCAAAAATGCATTTGCCAAAAAAATCAGAAATGGCTCTTTGCTGAAAAAAGGTTCCCAACCCCTGACTTAAACCATGCAGTGTAAATGCAGTCTTACTGTACGTTCACACCGAAAGCAGCAAGAGCGTCAAAGGTCGCTCTGGCCGCCCTGGCGACGACGCTGTCTGCCTTCAGCTCCGGCGGTGGGAGCGTCACAATTCGCTACATTGATCTCGTATTTAAAAGAGCCGTTGCAGCATATCAGCAAATCAGTTACATTCCCACATAAAACATGCTTTCTAGCGTGAAGATGTTGCACACTTATTATAAAATTCATTTAACTATGGAAGATCTAGTTGCATGTGGTGTGGCTTTGCTCCACTTAATTATCCAATGTGTCCATATGCCTGAAATATTCTGAAGCATACCATTTTGTATTGTCGCATGAGATTCCCGCTTTTTTATAAAAATATATAACATTGATGCACACCAGTAACTCACCAGTAACTTTTTAATGTATGTTCCTGTAAGAAAAACATTGCAAATAATTGGAAATCCGGCGACCGTAATATTAAAACCCTTGGGAACAACTGTGGTCGGAACCAAAGTTCACAGTGGCTGTGTTCTCTGGACTCCTCTCAAGCGGTGGACTTCTACATTCTGATTGCTTGCTGCCGAACCGCGTCACAGCTTATTACCATAAAGTTGACTTGATTTTAACTCTCCTCGACGCCCACACCGGCGAAGACGCGCCGCGCTGCTCCTCGCCGCTTATCGCCGCCGGCTCCCATTGCAAATGAAGGACTTCCGGCTACTTTGACGCTCTCGACGCTTTCGGTGTGAACGTACAGTGAGTTGTCTTTTGAATGATATCAGTGAATCAGCAGTTTGTGTGGGAAAGGGAAGATAATTCCACCACAGAGGAACATTGAATGGAAATGTTTCGCAAAGTGACTTAGGCTGTACTCACACTATGTACAATTGCCTTGAACCAAGCCAGAGCACGATTGTCTCCCCTCCCGTCTCCCCCGACGACCCGCACTCACTTTACGTTCGGGCCTGGGCACGCTTACGTCATCGATGACGCGCTGCTCAGTAAGCGCTCTCACTCAGATTTCTTTAGTTATATCGTTTAAGTCGTTTGATATGCAGTGACACGCAGTTTAATATTTCGCCGAACAGATCAGCCACTTTTGACGCTCATAAACAATCATAAAGTCCTCGTGCTGCAGGAATTAGAAGGTTTGCTGAAGGCACAGCTGAAGTGCAGTGAGGGGTTTGCGTCTTTAATAATCTATGATAGTTTGTGTTCATTGAACAGTACGAATGATTAATTAATCCATATAAAACAGTCCCTTAAAAGTCACGTCTCGCTTTCAATTTCGGGCTCAGACACGCTTGCATTCACACTGTAAGCATACCGCGCATGAGCCCAAGTGAACCACGCTCAGGCCCACCTCTTCCAACCGGGCCAGGGCCGCCCAAGTGAACTGTGCCTGAGCCCGATTCAGAGTGCTCACACTTCTCAAACGATCCGGGAAAGGGGCCTGAGCACGGTTTGGATAGCATAGTGTGAGTACGCCCTTAGAGCCTCTAACTTTGCTCATTTTCTTTCTTTAGAATAACAGACACCAGTGAATCATTGTAAATAAAAACTGTTTGTGCATTCAAAAAAGTAAACCGAGTAAATTTGATGTGTTTGTTGATGTCGTACTCTGGTGTGCCATTTCTGCTCCATTTTTAGTTCTGAATGGATTTGGCAAATTACTTTTTCTGCCTTCAGTTATTAGTTGAAGCAGATCCTGCCTCAATGCCAACATGAGCACATTGAACTGCACGAACAGAGCAAAGATTTCAAAGTCCCGAACCCCAGTGTCAAAGAACACATCAGCTCCCAGCAGAAGTCTCCATTTGTGCTCCATTTAATCTCATTTCTGTCTCGGAGAAACAATTGAGATCTCATTTGCGATTTATTTTTCAACTGTCCTACAGGCGCGCGCATGTGTTTTTCGCAGATAAACCAGAAGCTTCACAACTGCAGGTTATTTTCCCTTCAGGCCGTCAGCTGAAATCAATCTTGATACGCCTCACTATAAAGACCCCTGCGAGCTGCCTTGCTGTCTGCTGTCTACATAGGCTGTTTAACTAAGGGGTGCTGACTCAGAACACTCTGCACTGAATTAACCACCATACCTGTAGAGAAGCACAGATGATTCCTGTAGAGTTTGATTGTAGCATGTTGATTTGTATGCCTTTTGGTTGTTCATTTAAATGACAGCAGCATTTTGGAGGCTGAAAATGCAAAAAATTTTCAGCAACTTCATTGTTTGTTGACAAATGTCTTGTCGCCTATCCAATTTTAAGTAACAAGAAGTAATAACTTGACTTCTAATTGATCATTTGGTATCCAAGAGTCCATCAAGAAACTTTGGATTCATCTTCAGTGCCTCCTCTTTCATCTTACCCCAGACATGCTCAATAATGTTCATGTCTTGTGACTGGGCTGGCCAGTCCTGGAGCCACTTGACCTTTTTTGATGATGAGGAGCGCTATGCTGCTGGAGAATTTGCTCTCTCCTATGGTTTGTAGTGTAATGGGCAGCACAAATTTCTTGATACCTCAGGCTGTTGATGTTGCCATCCATTCTGCAGATCTCTCGCCTGCCCTCATACTAAATGTAACCCCAAACCATGATTTTTCCTTCGCCAAACTTGAGTGATTTCTGACAGAATCTTGAGTCTATATGGGTTCCAGTAGGTCTTCTGCTGTATTTGTGATGATTGGGCTGCAGTTCAACAAATGATTAATCAGACAAATCGACCTTCTGTCGCTTTTCCCACAGTCAAGTTATTATTTGTTGCTTTTACAAATGGGATTGACGACAAGACTTGCAAGAAAATGCAAGCTTGTGCGACAAGTTTTGCATGTCGCTGCATGGCAAAGTTCAAGCCTGGTAAGCTCTGACCTGTGAAATCGCATCACACGATTACGTGAGACCAATTGAAGATGCAAACTCTACCTTTCTGCACACAAATGTAAAATATTGAGATATTGCTTGCTTTATCAGTCTAATCTTGTTTTATCCTGCCCCTTTTTGCAGCGCCGTATAAAATAATTTTGCGGCTTTAGAAGACAACAAAATTATGCGTGAAATGATTAAATTAATTATTATTTAATATACTATTCAATTAATTAGAGACCAAGCACTGGTGGTGCGTAGGCCCTATTAAAATTGCTCCGTTTCTTCTCATTTTTGAGGTTCTAAACATGCTCAAACTACTTTACGTGTGTTATAGGTTTTGGAAGTGGGTGTGGCAAAATGGCTCGACAGCGCCACCTATGCACTTTTGACGGAGTAGCCCTCGAGCTACGTTTGACACACACATGCGAAAATTGGCACACACATTAAACATGCCAATTTTTAATTTTTAAAAAGTCTCTTGGAGTGACATCTCAACCCCAACAGGAAGTTGGATATTTTTTACTTCCTCTGCCGAAAAAAGTGCAGTTTTTGCCATTTCCAGGTGTTGTACTTTAACAAACTCCTCCTTATCAGATCAACACCAAAATTGGGTATTGTCATCTAAAGGCCTTGGCGATGTTAAATTGCGAAGATCTAGAGTTTTGTCAAAGGACGTGTCTGTTATTATTGTCCACTGTTCTGTGTCATCCTAAGGCCACCCGGGTGCGAGGTCCCTTTCATCACTGCTTGCAGCTTTAATGTTATTATAGAGCTGTAGTGTCAATTTTTGTTAACATTTACATTTTATCTTGGTTTTAGTATTTTGGTTAGATTTAACAAAAACTTTTGTAATGTTTCTATTAATATTTTTCTTTTTCTTTTTTCAATTTAAATGTATTTTTCAGTCGTTCACACTGAGGTCCAGTTATGTAAAGCAAGATTTCAAGTTTTCACTAAAGTTTTTTTACTTTATTTCAGTAAACAAATATGTTTTTAATAGTTTTAGGGAGAAGTTATACTACCTGAAGTCAACTAAAAACAAATCATAATGCATTTTGGCCATTCATTCACCTGAATTTTAACCTGAGAATGCCCCCTGCCCAGTTTATTTATTTTTTTATGATACTATCATTGTTTCCATGTGTAACGGAAACTGTATAGTCATGAATGTATTGCATGTTCATTTTATCGTCACACTGCAATGTGTTGCAGAAACAATATCATAATACATAATACATTTTTTTTCCCAATATCATGCAGCCTATAAAGTGACATCGCCACCTACTGGTCTGGAGTGAGTAATACAGTGATTTTAGTTGTTCTTTTATATTTATATATATATATATATCACCCTTTAATATCAATAAAATCCATACAAACATGCACCTGAACTGCTGTCTAGTTAGGATGCTCACTAGATTTTGGAACCGAACACATCTAGATAAAGTTTCCGGAGATTTTAGGTCACAACATTTTCCTGGACAAACTTATTTTGTTGGAGGCACAAACAAAAGTAGCGGTGTGTTCTGTGGATCGATAAGCACATTAAAACCCATCTCGTATCTCAGAGACTCAGTAGATTCTTCAAGGACACAGCTGGGACACTTGGGGGGTGTATTTTAAGAAACGCTTCCTCAAAAAGCGCTTTGCAGTGGAAATGCCTTGAGAAAACTTTTCTCTCTTTCTCTCGACAAACCCGTCTGAGAGGCCCCGTGAGTGTGTTGTTGTTTGCGCGAATCTCCTAACACGAGGCCTGCTCGGAATGGAGAACGGGATGCAGACACACAGTCCACCAATTACAGCCAAATGTCAGGGTTAAAGAAAACCCAGCGCTGGAAAGTGAAAGAGAGAGAGAGAGAGAAAGAGCCTTCATTTGTTTCTGAGAAAATGTCATAGACATTCTGCCGGCTCTCAAACTTGCCCTCCAAAACACTGAAGGAGAGAGCAAGATTCGGTGAGGGAATGTCTTTGTCCCATTCAGATTTTTGGGGACAATATCAGGATATAAATGTTTGGTCATTTTTGAGAAGTTTTGACAGATGAGTAATTATAGGCATGGGTGATATCTTACACTCAGTGGTGTAGAGTAACTAATTACAAATACTCTAATTACTGTAATTGAGTAGATTTTCCTCAGGAATCATAATTTACTAAGTAGTTTTATAAATGTGGACTTTTACTTTTCCTTGAGTACATTTTTAGTGCTGTATTGGTACTTTTACTCCACTACTTTTTTTCAACCTGCAGTCACCACTTTATTTTTCTTGTCCATGGAGATTAGAAAAATCAGTCCTGAGATTCCTGTCCAATCAAATCGCACATACCGTAGAAGGTAAATGGCATCATAATGAACTACCTCAAGACGTGTGCACTTTATAAGTGCAGCAAACTGTTTAAGTTAAGTATTAAAGTGTCCAGGAAGATGTTCAAAATCTTTACGCGCATTGACTCAGAGACTGTTTAGATGCATGCCACTGATGAGAGGATAATGGATGTTTACTGTATGATGACCGAAATGGCCTTAAACACCCAGCAGGCACAGGACGTCAATATGATGTCAGATTGACGTTGAACCCTAACGTCATGAGGACTTTGCATTTTGTTTGGAAATGAAAATCAGGTTGAAGTCAGAACTCAACGTCAGGCCAATGTCAATGTCCAACCTAAAACCAACTAAATATCAACGTCTAATGATGTTACAGTTTGCCATTGTGTGAACGTTATCTCTATGATATCTATCAGATGTTGGATTTTGATTGCCGTACCTGATGAATAATCAATATGACGTTGGTTTAAAATGTTGGCTCGAAGCTGGATTTTGGTCACTTTCTAACAACCTAAAATCAACCAAATATCAACGTCATTATTAGACATCAAAATAACATTGTGCTTAGCTGCTGGCTTGACAATTATTTTTTGGTCACCTGACATTACAACCTAAATCTAACCTAATATTAATGTCTCATGATGTTGTGTGCCTTCTGGGCAATAACTAAATGCACTACAGAATGTTACGTTTACACACACATGCACAAATTACATGTAACATGTCAGCATAATACTCACTACTCACTACTCTTGAGTACTTTTAAAAGGGCAATGCTGACCTGCTTGCCTATTTTTTTTTCATTTAATCATGTTAAAAAAGGTATTTTCTTGTTATAACGGGATTTTTTAAGACATATTTTCCTCATTAAGACAACATATTTCTCATATATGGGCCTGTTATAGGGTACTGTATATATTTATTTTTTGTTAGCATGTTTTAAATGAAACAATCTTTATTTTGATGATACATGCAAGCATTACGTTGCTTTACTGAACACTTGCCTGAAAAGAAAGTTTTAATATTGTTAAAACCATAATACTTCCACTTCCTGAAGTTTGACCACAAATCCTTTCAAGTGAGGGAGGCATTAATACAGTTCTTTCTCTGTGTAAAATAAAAATTAACAATTAATTTGATCTGAAAGGAAGCATGCTGCACAAACACCGTGATAAACTTCCCGTGTCTTTTAAAATTGGACTATCACTAAAGCTTGCTGAAGAGTTGTGTGCTTGCGTCATCACCCCGCTACAGTGAGTCTATCCATAATTTCATAGAGCATATTTTTAATACATAAATTAAAATGATAAAAAAATAGCCCACTGCTAACACGGAGAGATGAGCAATGATTCCAAATGAATGTCCAATGTTACTGTCTCTCCTGAAGTGGAAGGGATTTTAACAATAAACTTTATTTTCAGAAAACTGTTCAGCAAGGCAAATAATGCATAAAACATCAATTATGTTGTTTCATATAACCGGCTTCAATGAGGAAAATATGTATTAACAAAATCCTGTTATCACAAGAAAATACCTTTTATAACATTAATAAGTGGGGAAAAATAGCCTATAATAGGCCTGCCTGTGTGTGGCAGCCTTGCGCCACCGTGAATAAGTTGGCCTATCTGGTTTTGGAATATAAAAAACACGTTTTTATTCATTTTTCTTTTCTGGTGATTTTATTTTTTGTTATTTGAAATAAAAAATGAAAATCAAATAATTTTTGAATTTAGCTTTTTCGTTTTTCACCATGAAAAAAAGCCATTTTTTTCGTTTTAAAATTAAAAAAGCAAAAAACATAAAATGCATTATATTTCAATTTTTGTTTTTGAATTTGAAAACGAAAATTAAAAAAATCAGCTCGTTTCGTTTTTCAATATCTGTTTCTAAAATGAAAATCCAATGACAAAAAAGATTCACTGACCATAGAATGAAACTGAAATCATACTATTTTGTAGTATTCAATACCGCTATACATAATCCATATATTGCCACAAGCGTTTGTTTATGGTCTGTTATGATTTGGTTTGCTGTTATGGTTTGTTTATTGTTGAGTTTAGGGGGTAGACTTTAGGCCCAATCTCAATTCTACCCCTTAGCCCTTCCCCTTACCCATACGTCTCGTTTTGCGCATTCATGTGAAGGGGTAGTGGTGTCCCAATTCTCTTTAGCTTGAAGGCGAAGGGCTAAGGGGAAGGGATATACACCCCTTTGAACGAAGATTTTTCAGGACCACACTAGAAACCAAGGGGTAAGAAAATTTCCCAGAAAACACCAGCCACAACGGCAGTTTTGCTGCACCCGGAAATAAGGAGAGCCACAAATTCGTATTTTTGTCATTATTAGGAATTTTTACAACAAACAAACACATGTTTTAATATATTCATAACTGTGTTCGCGTTTTACCAGCATGCTTTTATAAAAAAAAAAAAACCCTAAAATAAAAACTGCTAAATTTGGCGATCTATAATCCCTAATAATAACTCCTGTACAGCAGTCCCACAACATTCTG
Source organism: Danio tinwini (assembly GCA_903798205.1). Taxonomy (NCBI): domain Eukaryota; kingdom Metazoa; phylum Chordata; class Actinopteri; order Cypriniformes; family Danionidae; genus Danio; species Danio tinwini. The sequence goes on from CAIGQZ010035066.1 coordinate 6,581,323, forward strand.
ACACTCGATGACACTCGAATACCCTGTCAGAAAAGTCTAGTGTCTGAGAATGAGCTTTTTACAGTGTCTGCTATAATGTTAATGTTGTTTTTAATGTGTTTACAGATGAATATGGCTACGGTGTACAGTAAATGCACAGTACTGTATAGTTATGATCTTATTGCCACATTATATCATTATGATAACATAATATATGCCTTCAGTGATTTCCTGAAGATAAATAACAAAAAATAACAAAACTGGAATAACTACAGCAGTCGCAATCGTCTGATCTCATATGAAGATAGAGATTGCGATGACATATGATGACGTGTGCAAGTGCTGTAGTGCTGTCCCAATTTTTAGAGGTAAAGCCCTTCCCCTTCACACTCAGTTTTAAGGGCCAAGGGGTTCTAAAACTGGGGGTTTTAAAATACAAAAATGTTCTGTAATACCATTCCTAAGGTATGTGTAAGATTGTTTATTTAAATTTTGGGGGGGTTTTAGGACAACAGTATTTCCAGCAGAAAAAAATATATCCTAAGATGCCGTTTTAAATTGTAAAGAAATCTGTGTTTTTGAAACAAATGAAGACAGCAGAAGTCAGTGATTATTTGAATTATTTGGCCTGACATGTTTACAGCTCCACAATATTATAAATGTTTCTCAAAATAAAATATATTGTTTTCAAAGGGGAAAAAAGTTTTAGTTTTTCACACAGACATTTAAAAAGAATATATTTTAGAGCAGTAATCACAATACTGTGATACCGTGAAACCGTGATATTTTTATTTAAGTTTATCATACCATCAGAATCTTATACCAGCTCATGCCTAACCAAGACTAGGGTTCTTATTTTGATAAAATATAAAAATTTAAATAAAAAAATATGAAAATGAATACTTTTCTTCAAAGATACTGGACATTTTTTTGTCTCTCAGTGGAGGATACATATGAATTATCAGCATTAATATTGTTATCACAATAAATACCAGAAAATATTGTGATCTCATTTTGAAGGGCACCTATGGTGAAAAAATCTACTTTTCAAGCTGTTTGGACAGACATATGTGTATGTATGGTGTATAGACCGTCATATTGGGGTGATATAAACACACCCAGTGCTTCTTTTTCAATTTACCAAAATAAAAACTGTGGACCAATTGGAGCGGTTTTCAGACCGACCGCAACTTGATGTAGGAGTGCGGTCCACCCGCCCACCGAATTGATTGACAGCTGCGTATTAACATGTCTCCATAGTAACGTGTATAATCATATCAACCAGACACAAGACCAGGACGTGCGCACACTAAGCAACCGTAAATAAAAGTCTGTTCAGTTTGCTAGGATCATCAATCATCATCAAATGTGATCAAGAGTGAGTTTGAGAAGTTTAAAATGTTTTAAAACAGTGCATGTTTGTAACAAATTACAGCGATTTACTTCAGATTTACTTCATCAACACAGCCGCGTGTCAGAACAATAATAAAAGATGCTTCAATCCCGGTTTGTGGACGTTAAATCAGGTTTATTTTGTACATTAACGTAACGGATATACATACAGCAGTGGAGATTAACCTGTATTCTGTTACATTTGCGTGCAAAAACAGTGCAAAGCTAAACGCGCGCTGTTTGTGTGTGTGCCTGTCAGCGCTGTGTGTGTTTATTTGTGTGTTTGCGTGAACTTTGTAACGACATTGTGTGTGACTCATCCTTGCAACTCCACAACATGCATCAAATACTCATTGGTAAAGTTCTTACTGTAGTTTTTCCTCACAAATGTTACGTGAGATCTTATTCCTTCATGTTTGTCTGTTGTCTGACGCAGCCGAGAGAGCCGCTGCCAGGCACGTGGGAACGGTGGGTGTATAGGACTAGCCTTAAAGGTGCAGTACCGCTAGCTTATTCTAAATGTTACAAAATTGAAACTTATGACAGGTATAATAAAAAATCTGATGCGTGTTTTGAGATGAAACTTTACAGACACATTCTGGAGACACAAAAGACTTATATTAAATCTGGAAAAAGTGGTAACCTAGGTGCCCTTTAAGTCTTTTTTCGTGTGTAAAAGGAAGTCAGACTGTAAAATGTTGCAAGAAACGGACACTAAAGGTCAGCCAAGGTTTGCAGACGATCTTTTTACGATGTGTTTTATGAACTCCCAGTCCGTCCACATCTCTGCCCCAGACTGTGCTCTTGTGCCTGGGTCAGAAGAGCAGAGGTAACAGCTCCCTTCTGGAGACCGCCGGCCTCCTCATGCAAACTCACAATAAAACATGCTTTATGGGACACTTTAATTCAATGAACAGGCTCGGGGAGAGAGGGAGAGGACACCAGGTGCTCATTTATCTTCAGTAATTTGTTTATGGCAAGTGGGGTCTGGCTGGATTTTGAGGGTGGGCCTCATGAACACACAATGCTCTATATGTGTGTGTGTGTGTGTGTGTGTGTGTGTGTGGCTGGCAGTGGAGTGAATCTGGGACGTGAACCTGGAAATGTCTCCATTTTTGGAGCAGATGAGATTCTGTGTCTAAATGCTGCTGGAAAATCCAGCTAAAGCCAGATCAAGGTTGCTAGATGGTTTTACATGGTTTGTAGCTCCTGGTCATTAGCTGGTCTGAGCTAATCTAGGAAATTAAAAGGGATTGTTCAAGGAAAAGCAAACATTCTGTCTCCTTTTTCTTTCTTTTTCTTTTACACTCATTCATGCTATGTAGAACTAGGGCTGCATAGTATATGGCAAATATATTATTATTGTGATAATAAATAAACATTTAAATACATTTGTCTTAAAATACCCTTTTTATGTAATTTCCTGTTTACACGTGTTGATTTTTGCTTCATGTTAAATTATGTTTGTGTTCAGGTAATAGAACTAATTAAGTCCACTAACTTTATTCATTTAAGTTCAGTCAACTGCATGATTTTCAAAGTAGTCGTGTCACGGATGTTTTCACACTGCATGACTATCTGGGCTAGTGTTCTGTCGGCGCTCTGTTTACACTGTAGGATGGATCGGCGACAGGAGAGTTCACACTGCATGACTTTAAAATAGAAAGAATCACAGACAACTTTGTCCAAACTACGTCTCACAGCCAAACAAACGCGAGAAGTGACATGGAAACAACGTGAGGTCACGTAATATACGTCACGTAATATATCTTTCGTTATTAACTACATAGGCAAGGCAAGTTTATTTATATAGCACATTTCATACACAGTGGCAATTCAAAGTGCTTTACATAAACAGGAATAAAAAAGACAAGTGTAAGAAAAAATAAAAACAGATAATAAAAAACAGATAAAATATGTTAAAACAGGTTATAAAAGAATGAAAAAGAAAATAAAGGCATACTAGTGCGATCTGTGGGACGTAGCACAGTGCTCATTCAGTAAAGGCACAGCTAAACAGATGAGTTTCCAGTCTTGATATGAATGTGCCTAATGTTGGAGCACATCTGATCATTTCTGGAAGCTGATTCCAGCAGCAGGGGGCGCTGTTAGTAGCTGAAGGCAGATTCACCCTGCTTTGACTGAACACTTGGAGTTTCTAGTTTATATGATCCTAGAGATCTGAGTGTTCTATTGGGTTTGTATTCAGTCAGCATATCTGTAATGTATTGAGGTCCTAGACCATTTAGGGATTTATTCACCTTATTCTCCGCGTACGAGCGGCCGCAGCCATTTGAATCGTTTTGGCTCGAGACTTCCGGTCTCATTCACTTCCATTCATTTTTAGATGTTAAAAACAGCTCGTTCTGCTGCTTGATGTTGCAAACTGAGGTTTTCTTATTATATTATTCTATTTTGTCTGTATAGTCATGCAAACACTTGTTTGTAGAGCGAGTAGTTTGACCATTTTCAGCCGTTTATTATTCCTAGTCATATCTCCCATAGGCAACTGAATCGGAAGTTGTAAAACAATCGCAAAAACGAGCGCACTTCCGCATTGAAGAATAAGGTCAATAGACAAGTAGTACTACTTTAAAATCTATTCTGTTTACATAATGTAAACAGAAGACTTTAGCTTTAGAAACTTGTGCTGCTCACTTGGCTTTTGAAGAGAATTAACAATCTCTCCTCAACTTTTTTTTTAACTTTTCGACCTGATTGTGATATTGATCAGATGACACGTCAAACAGACACAGTGCTCCTGCTAATTTTACACTCGTTTTTCCTCCATTCCTTGGGTCCAAATAAATAAAAAATGAGCGCTTTTAGCTTCTCCTCCAGCCTCCCGGCTCCCGCTGGCCTGCAGGTACCCGTACAAGTGAATGCTGGTCTCTCATTGGCTGTAGGTGATCGCGGATATTATTTTCAGTCAGAACACATTCACACGGCATGATTTGAATCGCTGACAGATCCAAATATTTAGCATGCCAAATATCTCATCGGCATCTGAGACTCATCAGCGATTCTCTCAGATCGTGTCCTTGATAGTTCACACTGTGTGATTGTCACTCGCGTGCACGAGCATCGATTTGCTTGTGATTTCAGGCATTTGTCGGCGATTTCTCAAAACCTGTCGGCGAGTCAAAATCAGGGCTAAAATCATGCAGTCTGAACTCGGCATTAAACCATGTGCCCAAATTGGTTTCCTAAAACCAGTGGTATAAAGTAACTAATTACAAATACTCAAATTACTGCAATTGAGTAGTTTTTCTCAGGAAGTTTTATGCCAAGTTCAGACTGAATGATTATAGCCCTGATTTACCGACAGGTTTTGAGAAATCGCAGACAAAAGCTAAAAGCGCTCATTTTCAGTTGATTTGGACCCAAGAAATGAAGGAAAAATGATTGTAAATTTGGCAGGAGCACTGAGTCTGTTTGACGTGTCATCTGATCAATATCACAATCAAGTCGAAAAGTAAAAAAAGGTTGAGGATTGTTAATTCTCTTCAAAAGCCAGGTGAGCAGCACAAGTTTCTAAAGCTAAAGTCTTCTGTTTACATTATGGAGTTAATAACGAAAGATATATTACGTGACCTCGCGTTGTTTCCATGTCACTTCTCGCGTTTGTTTGGCTGTGAGACGTAGTTTGGACAAAGTTGTCTGTGATTCTTCCTATTTTAAAGTCATGCAGTGTGAACTCTCCTGTCGCCGATCCATCCTACAGTGTAAACACAGCGCCGACAGAACACTAGCCCAGATAGTCATGCAGTGTGAAAACGTCTGTGACACGACTACTTTAAAAATCATGCAGTTTGACCGCGGCATTACTGGGTAGTTTTAAAAATGTGTACTTTTACTTTTCTAACCTGCAGTCACTACTTTATTTGTCCATAGGGATTAGAGAAATCAGTCCTGAGATTCCTGTCCAAATTAAACAATGGAACATTATGTAAAAATTCTTAAGACTACAGGCTAAATAAAAGCGCCTCGTAAATCATCTTGCCTGTCTTTTAGAGTCGTTTTTTTGTGATTGACTTCCATGTTTAATTTTTTTTTTTTGCTGTGACCGGCATGTCAATATCTCCAGGCCATGTGCTTAATTAGTTCTGTATTTGTGCGTAAACCTGACCAGCTCATAATGAGCTTCTTACTTTTCATTAAATCTCCAATTCCTCAGTTAAACTTTCAGACGAGGCCTCAACGTTTTAATTAAAGCTGGCACAATTCTGTTGTGGTATTTAGTCAAATAAGGACAATATGGAGAGGGGCTGGGTGCGATTGAGATGTCAGTCGAGATAATGATGTCACAGACCAACTGTTTCCTGTGCCGAGAGGATGACTGCATCTGCCTGTCATTACACTGAGTGTGTGTGAGAGCGAGTGTGTGTCTGTGTGTGTGTGATTTCAGATGTTTTTTTTTCCTGTTTGGGTCCAAGAATGATGAACTGCAACTTCACAAGTTCACATTCTTGTGGGGACACTCGTACTAAAATTTGGCAGTATTATTTATAAAATATTTAGTGTCTAAGTTGCATATTTTCTCGTCATTGTAGAGCTGTATTTATTTATTATTTATTTTTTGCTAGAGAGTATATGTGTATGTGTGTATATACAGTATATAAACTCACTGGCCACTTTATTAGGTACACCTGTCCAACTGCTCGTTGCAAATTTCTAATCAGCCAATCACATGGCAGCAACTCAATGCTTTTAGGCATGTAGACATGATTAAGACGATCTGCTGCAGTTCAAACCGAGCATCAGAAAGGGAAAGAAAGGGGATTTCAGTGACTTTGAGCATGGCATGGTTGTTGGTGCCAGACGGGCTGGTCTGAGTATTTCAGAAACTGCTGATCTACTGGGATTTTCACGCACAACCATCTCTAGAGTTTACAGAGAATTGTCTGAAAAAGAGAAAATATCAAGTGAGCGGCAGTTCTGTGGGTGCAAATGCCTTGTTGATGCCAGAGGAGAAGTGCTAGACAGTAACTCAAATAACCACTCGTTACAACCAAGGTCTGCAGAAGAGCATCTCTGAATGCACAACAAGTCCAACATTGAGGCAGATGGGCTACAGCAGCAGAAAACCACACCGGTGCTATTCCTGTCAGCTAAGGACAGGAAACTGAGGCTACAATTCACACAGGCTCACCAAAATTGGACAATAGAAGATTTGAAAAACGTTGAGTCTCGATTTCTGCTGAGACATTCGGATGGTAGGGTCAAAATTTGGCACAGACAACATGAAAGCATGGGTCCATCCTGCCTTGTATCAACGGTTCAGGCTGGTGGTGGTGGTGTAATGGTGTGGGGGATATTTTCTTGTCACACTTTGGGCCTATTAGTACCAATAGAGCATGGTGTCAAAGCCACAGCCTACCTGAGTATTGCTGCTGACCATGTCCATCCCTTTATGACCACAGTGTCTCCATCTTCTGATGGCTACTTCCAGCAGGATAACGCACATGTCATAAAGCGCAAATCATCTCAGACTGGTTTCTTGAACATGATAATGAGTTCATTGTACTCAAATAGCCTCCACAGACACTAGATCTCAATCCAATAGAGCCCCTTTGGGATGTGGTGGAATAGGAGATTGGCATCATGGATGTGCAGCCGACAAATCTGCAGCAACTGTGTGATGCTATCATGTCAATATGGAGCAAAATCTCTAAGGAATATTTCCAGTATCTTGAATCTATGCCACGAAAGATTAAGGCAGTTCTGAAGGCAAAAGAGGGTCCAACCCAGTACTAGTAAGGTGTACCTAATAAAGTGGTACAGTGAGTGTACAAAGTTTAAAGCATAAAAACCATTATGGAAAATATATTTTTAGAACAATTCATACAGTGAGGGAAATAAGTATTTGATCACACTGTGATTTTTCAAGATCTCCTACTTAGAAATCATGGAGGGGTCTAGAATTTTCAGTATAGGTGCAATTCCACTGTGAGAGACAGAATCTAAAAATAAAAATGCAGAAATCACATTGTATGACTTTTTAACAATTTATTTGTAAATTACTGTGTGAAATAAGTATTTGATCATTTGCTTTTCAGGCAAATATCTGACCCTCAAAGACCTGTTATTTTGCTTTAAAATAGTCCAGCTACACTCTGCTCATGATTCTAATTTAGTAGCACTTGTTTGAGGTCACTGGCTGTCATAAAGACACCTGTGCACCCCACAATCAGTCAAAAGTCTAAGTAGCAACATGGCCAAAACCAAAGAGCTGTCAAAAGACACAAGAGATGAAATTGTAGACCTTCATAAAGCAGAAACTGCTACGGGGCAATTGCCAAGAAAGAGCAACTGTTGGAGCAATTGTCAGAAAATGGAAGAGGCTAATGACGACTGTCAATGTCCTTCAGACTGGGGCCCCACGGAAGATTTCTCCTTGTGGGGTATTAATGATGCCAAGAATGGTCTAGAATCAGTCCAGAATTATGCGGGAGGAGCTGATCAATGCCGTGAAGAGAGCTAGGACCACCGTTTTCAAGGGTACTATCAGTAATACAGTAAGATGTCATGTTTTAAAACCATGCATCGCACGGAAGGTTCCCCTGCTTAGGTTAGCCCATGTCATGACCCATCTGAAGTTTGCCAGGGACCATCTGGATGGTCCAGAGTATTCGTGGGAGAAAGTCCTGTGGTCAGATGAGACCAAAGTAAAACGTTTTGGTCTTAACTCTATTCACTGAATATGATGTGTATCATCCCAACAATACCATACCTACAGTGAAGCATGGGGCTGGAAGCATCATGCTCTTGGGTGTTTTTCTTCACAGGGGACAGAATGACACTGTATTAAGGAGAGGATGAACGTGGCCATGTATTGTGAGATATTAGGCAAAAACCTCCTTCCCTCAGTCAGAGCATTAAAGATGGGTCGTGGCTGGGTCTTCCAACATGACAATGAACCAAAGCACACAGCCAGGAAAACCAAGGAGTGGCTTCGTAAGAAGCATAACATGGTTTTGGAGTGGTCTTGCCAGTCTCCATATCTATATACAATAGAAAATCTTTGGAGGGAGCTGAAACTCCATGCTGCTCAGCGACAGCCCTGAGACCTGACAGATCTAGAGAAGATCAGTGGGCAAAATCCCTCCTCCAGTGTGTGCAAACCTGGTTAAGAACTACAGGAACCCTTTGACCTCTGTAATTGTTAACAAAGGCTTCTGTACTAAATATTTAAAATGCTTGACTCAAGTGATCAAATACTTGATACAGTAATTTACAAATAAATTGTAAAAAAAATTATGTAATGTGATTTCCTGATTTTTTTTTTTAGATTCTGTCTCTCACAGTTAAATTGCAATTATGCTGAAAATTCCAGACCCCTCCATGATTTCTAAGTAGGAGATTTAGAAAAATCACAGTGTGATTAAATACTTATTTCCCTCACTGTATATTATATGATATATAAAATGTAGAATGTAGTTTTCACACAAAATAAAGGGGTCGTTGTGTCAACATTTACATGACTGAATGTTTTTAAACACACTGCATCAATTATAAATGTGTGTATATATAACAGATTGACATAATTATCTTGTGATGCTTGTATATGTAGTGTTAGAGCACTAATTAAACATGAGTGTCTAATTTTATTTTCTAGATCCTTTAAGCAGAATAAATCACACTTGTGTGTGTGTGTGTGTGTGTGTGTGTGTGTGTGTTTTCCTGTTCAACAGATCATTCCTAAATAGCATTACCGGCAGCATGTTGTAGCCGCTGAACCTGCGTATCTTTTCTCCGGTGTCTGTCTCTCGGCTCGTCCCCACAGGCCAGGAGAGTCGCCGGCAGTTGTTTATCTGTTGTCCTTCATCTTTATGGCTTTATCAGAGAACAACAGAGCGAAACAGTGAGAGATAGAGAGAGGAATTACAGGAGTAGATTATGGCAAATGGCTAAATGAATAGAGTATTGCGCTGAGTGGAAGAGTGAAGGGAAGGATACAAAGATGGACACTGGGAAAGAGCAAACACGGGAGAAATGACGAGAGTGAACGAGTGAGTGTACGGCGGATGACTATGAGCCGTTATGAATATGACAGAGGAGAGGCCGACTGACCTTTAAGCCTCCATTAATCACCGCACTAATGGGCAAATTGATTGGGAAAGGGCTGTTCACACTTGGCCATTTACACACACTAAATGACTGGAAGCCATTTATTTACACTAAGAGGGAGATTCTCACTGACATGCAGATCACTGCCAATGACACAAGCAGATTATAACTATATCTATATCAGCTGTCTGTCCTGTCATCTGTCTATCTGTCCTGCCTCTCTGTCTACTGTATCCTGTATCCTGGTATTATCTATCCTATCATGTCTACCCTATTTGTCTAAAAGTAACTTGTGGCGTACTGCAGGGGTCTGTCTTAGGTCCTGTTTCTATTTCAGGTTCATTTTTATTTCATAATTTGAGGGGTTGGTCAACATATATCCATACATCTATCTGTTCATTCATCCATCCAAACATAAATTGTGGCATACCACAGGTTTCAACAAGTGAGTTTCACCCTCATTTCTTTCACCCTCATTAGAATATTCAATCTGATTGGCCTAGAATTACATGGCTGTATTTCTTGAAACATAGGTGTGCTTCTATCTATCTATTGTTCATCCATCCATCTATAGCTTGTGGCATACCAAAGGGATCTGACTAAGACATTATTTCTGTTTAGGAAATAGATAATAATTTTAGATGTTGGTGAACATCCATCAATCCAATCCATCCCAATCAAGTCCATTCATCCATCCATCCATCCATTCCAATCCATCCATTCATCCATCCCAATCTAATATAGTCCCATCCATTATCCATCCATCCATCCATCCCAATCCAATCCCATGCATCCCATCCATTCATCCATCCATCTCAATTCCATCCATCCATCCATCCCAATTCATCCATCCCAATCTAATACAATCCCATTCATCCCAATTTAATTCCATCCATCCATCCATCCATCCATCCATCCATTCATTCCAATCCAATCCCATTCATCTCATCCCTCCATCCATCCATCCATCCCAATCCAATCCTATTCATCTCTCCATCCATCCATCCCTATCCAATCCCATTCATTCATTCATCCTTCCATCCATCAATCCCAACCCAGTCCCATTCACCCATCCATCCCAATCCAATCCCATCCATCCATCCTAATCCCATCCATCCATCCATCCATCCAATTAAATCCAATCCATTCCCATCCCATCCATTCCAATCCCATTCCATCCATCCATCTATCCGTTCATCCGTTTCAATCCAATCACAATCATCCATCCATCCCAATCCCATTTATTCATGCATCCCAATCCAATCCCAATTATGCATCCTTCCCAATCCACAATCACAACTCAATCCCATTCATCCAACCATCCATCCCAATCGAGTCCCATTCATCCATCCATC
>CAIGQZ010035066.1:6592128-6609084 GCA_903798205.1 Danio tinwini
CATCCATCCATCCATCCATCCAAATCCCATCCATGCATCTATCCATCCCAATCCATCCCATTCAATCCCATTCATCCATCCCAATCCACAAATTAGTTGAAACCAGTTGAAACCTGATTATTGTATTAAGTTAAAGTAACATATAAAAGTGTTTTGTCATATAGTTATGCTGCACTGTAGAATACGAAGGTGATGAAATAATGTTGAAAACTGTTTATAAAGTTACAAAGCTGTGCTATAACTGAGACAGATGCAGTTTGGATGCAGTAGAAAGGCTTTTTCTGTCCCAATAAAAGCTTTTTTTCAGATTTGAAGTAAAAGTTTTGAGTTCCTAAAGTTAAAGCGTGTTTCACAAAAGATGAAGAAAATATGATTAACTGGCTGTGGATGTCTGTTCCCGTCTCCTCCATCAGCCGTTGTGAGGACAGCGGTGTACGGGTCACATGTGGGTGTGGGTCAGTGCAAACGACGCTTTCTTCTGCCATTTTCTTCATCCAGTAATATGGGATCAAATGTCCGGTGGCAGGCAAACAGAGCGGACAGCTTCACACATTCACACAGTGTGCTTTGGTGTAGATAAAAAGCTTTAGCCTCGGCCTAAAGAGAGATTTATATTGCATGACCTGAGAAACTGAAAACCTCAGTCTCTCTGTCTTTCTCTCTCTCTCTCTCTCTCTCTCTCTCTCTCTCTCTCTTTCTCTACTTCCTTCCCAGACGACTCCGTGAAAATGTCAACCGAGGCTTAAAACTCATTCGTGAGATGATCAGACTATTAAACGGAAACAATCGCAGCCGTCATTGCATACAAAAAGCCGCTAACTCTCTGTGTCATATCTCCCCCATTATGTGGCGCGTTGAAAAGCTTTCATTACGGTCTTTTGTGCTTCTGCTGATCAGTGTTGGGAAGACACTCATCACGCCACATGCTACTCATCATTTAAAGCGGTTCAACTACAGTCAAACTATAGTCATGCTTTTCAGTAGTGCTTAGCTACACTTCAGTTTATACAGTATACCAAACACATGATGGACAAAAAGCTGTATGGAACTAAAATAACATCGACAGAAAAGATGTGAAACGCTGTGTGCAGGCTAACACACACACACATTACTGTTTATACACTCAGCGGCCACTTTATTAGGTACACCTTACTAGAATGGGGCCCCCTTTTGTTTTTAGAACTGCCTTAATCCTTCGTGGCATCGATTCAACAAATATTCCACAGAGGTTTTGCTCCATATTGACATGATAGCATCACGCAGTTGCTGCAGATTTGTCGGCTGCACATCCATGATGCGAATCTCCCGTTCCACCACATCCCAAAGGGGCTCTATTGGATTGAGATCTGGTGATTGTGGAGGCCATAAGTAGTACAGTGAACTCATTGTCATGTTCAAGAAACCAGTCAACCACTCACTGGATATTTTCTCTTTTTCAGACCATACTCTGTAAACCCTAGAGATGGTTGTGCGTGAAAATCCCAGGAGATCAGCAGTTTCTGAAATACTCAGACCAGCCCGTCTGGCACCAACAACCATGCCACGTTCAAAATCACTTAAATCCCCTTTCTTCCCCATTCTGATGCTCGGTTTGAACTGCAGCAGATCGTCTTGACCATGTCTACATGCTTAAATGCATTGAGTTGCTGCCATGTGATTGGCTGATTAAAAATTTGCGTTAACAAGCAGTTGAATAGGTGTACCTAATAAAGTGGCCAGTAAGTTTATGTAACGTACACTGTAAAAAAAATTATTCCTGCCATAAATTTTTTATAAATCATAAATAAAATGTGCAAAAATGCCAAAAATATATCACATTTTACTTATTTAGAGTTTTAGAAATAGTTTTACATTAATATATCTTGATATGTTAATATAATTCTGCCATATTTTGCTATATTAATTTTTTTTTTCATTTATTTATGCCTATATTTTGTAGAAATATGATTAATACATTTCCTTTAGTCATATTTTAACAAAATAATATATTACAATGGGAAAAAATTATAATTGACTAATCTTTTCTGTGTAATAATATTAAATTTAATCTAATATTGACAGCTCTGTCATGACTACACCTAAACCCAAAAATGACTGTAAAAACAACCATTTAATCCACTTTACACCTCCACCTCCACAAGTCTGACTAGAAAAATAACTAAGTGCTTTTATTAATATACGACTATATCATTTTTGCTTTAAATCCTTAAAAAAACAGGCCAATTTGCCACAGCTTGAAGCATGTGAGAGCAGATGTTTGTAGTTACGCAGCAAAAAGTGGTGAAAAATGTCATGTTTCAGCCACACAAACAAAGAAAAGGGGTTTAAGTGTAGCTACCTCAGAGGCAAAAGAAATAAATAAATAACTACACGTCAGATTTGAGTGCGTAAAAATTGCTCTGTCAGATTTTCAGCTCTTTCTCTGTCATTTGCGGGTCATGCGATATTTCAATTTGCTGCGCTAATTCACTTTATCTGTCTGAAGGATTTGATAATGGAGTAAATTACAGTGAGGGAGACAGAAAGCAGAGAAGGTGAGCCGCTAAAAACATCCAGCTGCTAGTCGTGTTAGCCGCTACGCTAACAAGCCAGAGCACTTAGCGCTGGCGCTCTGATGTAAACGGCTGGTTCCTCTGAAATATTCATGCGCTCCAGTTTGTCCAGGCACTTGTGGCTCTCCAGCGTAAAATGAGCGGAAATTAAACAATAATAAAGTGCAATATAATAACAGCAGCCATTTTATTAAAATTGAGGAAATTCAGTGTTGATATTATACATAGCCTATGTTTTAGACTGTTATGGACACCTTTGGCTAAGTGGCTCCACGCTGGAAGGGCCTCACAGCAAGAAGGTCTTTGGTTCAAGTCCCAGCTGGGCCAGTTGGCGTTTCTGTGTGGAGTTTGCATGTTCTCCTCGTGTTGGCGTGGGTTTCCCTTAGGGTGCCCCCACAGTCCAAACACATGTGCTATTGGTGAATTGATGAACTAAATAGTAGTGTTTGAGAGTGTGTGTGTAAATGTGAGAGTGTATGGGTGTTTCCTAGTACAGGGTTGCAGCTAGAAGGGCATCCACTGTATAAAACATATGCTGGAATAGTTGGCGGTTCATTCCACTGTGGTGACCTCTGATAAATCAGAGACTAAGCCGAAGGAAAATGAACGAACGAATTAACTTTTTCGAAATTGGTCATTTAATAAATTTGTACGTGTGTTTGGGGGAGGGGAAATATATGAAAACAGCATATTGCATTTTTATCAGCGGAAATATCAATATACAGACGCACCAGTGTTGATGTCTTGCCAATATTTTATTATAACATTATTGTAAGAAAGGCAGAATTAGTGAATTAGAAGAAGATACGTTTCTGCTTAGTTTAGTTTTCTGTCTGGAGCATAACTTGAAGCTGGAATAAGGAAATAAATTGCAGAATTTAGCAATAATATGGACCTATACATATTGGGTTCTTTTGGGGTTAGTATTACTATTGTAATATACAGTTAGACAGTTCAAATGTATAAAAAAATAGACTTTTATGGATTTTATAGATTGTAATGTATTTTACAATATGCCGTAATGCTCTTATTGTTAACATGTATACAGTACATGGAACATTCAGGAATATTTATCTGAAAGTGTCGGAAAATATTTTTTGTAGTAAAAATATGCACAAAACCTAAAGAAACACTAAATTAATTACTTTTTTATTGAGAAAAAAAAGATAATGTTCTGTTTATACTATTCACCTTATTCTTCGCGTACGAGCGGGTGCATCCATTTGAATCATTTTGGCTCAAGACTTCCGGTCTCATTCACTTCCATTCATTTTTAGACATTAAAGGGAGTGCAGAATTATTAGGCAAATGAGTATTTTGACCACATCATCCTCTTTATGCATGTTGTCTTACTCCAAGCTGTAATTGTAGCAATTAAGCATATTAGGTGATGTGCATCTCTGTTATGAGAAGGGGTGTGGTCTAATGACATCAACACCCTATATCAGGTGTGCATAATTATTAGGCAACTTCCTTTCCTTTGGCAAAATGGGTCAAAAGAAGGACTTGCCAGGCTCTGAAAAGTCAAAAATAGTGAGATATCTTGCAGAGGGATGCAGCACTCTTAAAATTGCCAAGCTTCTGAAGCGTGATCATTGAACAATCAAGCGTTTCATTTCGTCAAAAGGGGCGCAAGAAGCATGTGGAAAAACCAAGGCGCAAAATAACTGCCCATGAACTGAGAAAAGTCAAGCGTGCAGCTGCCAAGATGCCACTTGCCACCAGTTTTGCCATATTTCAGAGCTGCAACATCACTGGAGTGCCCAAAAGCACAAGGTGTGCAATACTCAAGACACATGGCCAAGGTAAGAAAGGCTGAAAAACGACCACCACTGAACAAGACACACAAGCTGAAACGTCAAGATTGGGCCAAGAAATATCTCAAGACTGATTTTTCTAAGGTTTTATGGACTGATGAAATGAGAGTGAGTCTTGATGGGCCAGATGGATGAGCCCGTGTCTGGATCGGTAAAGGGCAGAAAGCTCCAGTCCGACTCAGACGCCAGCAAGGTGGAGGTGGAGTACTGGTTTGGGCTGGTATCATCAAAGATGAGCTTGTGGGGCCTTTTCAGGTTAAGGATGGAGTCAAGCTCAACTCCCAGTCCTACTGCCAGTTTCTGGAAGACACCTTCTTCAAGCAGTGGTACAGGAAGAAGTCTGCATCCTTCAAGAAAAACATGATTTTCATCCAGGACAATGCTCCATCACACGCGTCCAAGTACTCCACAGCGTGGCTGGCAAGAAAGGGTCTAAAAGAAGAAAAACTAATGACATGGCCTTAACTAATGACTAATGGAAGTGTCCTTGCAAAGAAAGGTGGCTATATTGGTCACTGATTTGTTTTTGTTTTGTTTTTGAATGTCAGAAATGTATATTTGTGAATGTTGAGATGTTATATTGGTTTCACTGGTGAAAATAAATAATTGAAATGGGTATATATTTGTTTTTTTGTTAAGTTGCCTATTATTATGCACAGTAATAGTCACCTGCACACACAGATATCCTCCTAAAATAGTTAAAATAGTTATTAATCAGGGCGACCCCTGATTAATAAAGGGACTAAGCCAAAAGGAAAATGAATGAATAAACAAAAATATATATATTTCATAGGGGCGGCACGGTGGCTCAGTGATTAGCAATGTCACCTCACAACAAGAAGGTAGCTGGTTCAAGTGTGGAGTTTGCATGTTCTCCCCGTGTTGGTGTAGGTTTCCTCCGGGTGCTCCGGTTTCCCCCACAGTCCAAACACATATAGATGAATTGAACAAACTAAATTGGCTCTAGTGTACGAGTGTGTGTGTGTGAGTGAGTGTGTATGGGTGTTTCCCAGTACTAGATTGCGGCTAGAAGGGCAGCCGTTGCATAAAGCATATGCTGGAATAGTTGGCAGAGCTCATGTGATCCGCAGCATCTTCATGTATATCTGTTCAATAATTTATCAGACACACACATAATGAGGTCGCGCGGAAAAATGTAGCATATCAAAAATTACAGTACATCGATTGGTCAATATAAAAGTGAATAAAGGGGTTGACTGGCTGCTGCTCCCCAACTTAGGCTATGTCTATACTAATATGTTTCCATTAAAAAACAAATATTTTTTCCAACTCAGGCTCATTCTGAAAACGCACCACTATATACATTTCTGGAGGGAACCAAGTACATCCTAGGAGGTACTTTTTTGCAACCCAGGCTCATTCAGAAAACGTACCTCTATGTACATTTCTGGAGACAGCGAAATACTGGGTGGGCTATTTATATGGATACACCTTAATAAATTGGGAATGGTTGGTGATATTAACGTCTTTTTTGTGGCACATTAGTATATGTGAGGGGGCAAACTTTTCAAGTTGGGTGGTGACCATGGTGGCCATTTTGAAGTCGGCCATCTTGGATCCAAATTTAGTTTTTTCAATAGGAAGAGGGTCGTTTGACACATCAAACTAATTGGGAATTTCACAAGAAAAACTATGGTGTGCTTGGTTTTAACATAACTTTATTCTTTCATAAGTTATTTACAAGTTTCTGACCACTTATAAAATGTGTTCAATGTGCTGCCCATTGTGTTGGATTGTCAATGCAACCCTCTTCTCCCACTCTTCACACACTGATAGCAACACCGCAGGAGAAATGCCAGCACAGGCCTCCAGTATCCGTAGTTTCAGGTGCTGCACATTTGTATCTTCACACCATAGACAATTGCCTTCAGGTGACCCCAAAGATAAAAGTCTAAGGGAATCAGATCGGGAGACCTTGGGGGCCATTCAGCTGGCCCACGACAACCAATCCACTTTTCAGGAAACTGTTCATCTAGGAATGCTCGGACCTGACACCCATAATGTGGTGGTGCACCACCTTGCTGGAAAAACTCAGGGAACATGCCAGCTTCAGTGCATAAAGAGGGAAACACATCATAACGTAGCAATTTCAAATATCCAGTGGCCTTGAGGTTTCCATTGATGAAGAATGGCCCCACTAACTTTGTTGTCTGTGGTGTAAAGATACAAGATGTGCAGCACCTGAAACTACGGATACTGGAAGCCTGTGCAGGCATTTCTCCTGCGGTGTTGCTATCAGTGTGTGAGGAGTGGGAGAAGAGGGTTGCATTGACAATCCAACACAATGGGCAGCACATTGAACATATTTTATTGATTGACCTGCCCAACCACCCACTTCCCTAAACCCATCCAACAATTTTCAAAAGCAATCCAGAAAAAGAAAAAGCCCCCGTCTGATTTTTACCCCGTTTTCAGATTTTACCACATTCTCACCCTGTTATTTACTTGTTTATTTTATTTTTTGGATTCTGTTCTTGTCTTACTTGCTTTCTAAAATCGTTCTTCACCGGACTCGAACCCCGTTGTCGTGATCAACTCCTCTCTGCATCTCAAATCCGCCGGTGTACATGGTGAGCTCACGGGGCAAACTGGTTACAGCTGGAAAGCTGTTCATATGGAGGTAATTGTTCGACTGGTAAGTGCGAAAAGGAATGGTGTCATACCGCCCCGAATTATTTGTTTAAAAAAAGAAATGCAGCCATACGTACCTCTGGATACATAATTTGCACTCTCCAGAAACATATATAGGACTACATTTTCTAAGCTGAGTGATCAGGGGAGAAGAGCCTTAGTCAGGGGGTGATCAATAACCCGATGGTCACTCTGTCTGAGCTCCAGCGTCCTTCTGTGGAGTGAGGAGAACCTTACAGAAGGACAACCATCTGTGCAGCAATCCACCAATCAGGCCTGTATGGTAGAGTGGCCAGACGGAAGCCACTCTCCGCCTGGAATTTGCCGAAAGGCATCTGAAGGACTCTCAGACCATAAGAAACTAAACTCTCTGGTCTGATGAGACTAAAGTTGAACTCTTTGTAGTGAATGCCAGGCATTACGTTTGGAGAAAACCAGGCACCACTCATCACCAGGCTAATACCATCACTATAGTGAAGCATGGTGGTGGCAGCTTCATGCTGTGGGGATGTTTTTCAGCAGCAGGAACTGAAAGACTAGTCAGGATAGAGGGAAAGGTGAATGCAGCAATGTACAGAGACATCCTGAATGAAAACCTGCTTCAGAGTGCTCTTGACCTCAGACTGGGGCGACGGTTCATCTTCCAGCAGGACAATGACCCAAAGCACACCGCCAAAATATCAATGGAATGGCTTTACAACAACTCAGAAAATTTCCTTAAGTGGCCCAGCCAGAGCCCAGACCTAAATCCTATTGAACATCTCTGGAGAGATCTGAAAATGGCTGTTCACCGTCGCTTCCCATCCAACCTGATAGAACTTGAGAGGTACTGCAAAGAGGGATGGGCAAAAATTCCCAAAGACAGGTGTGCCAAGCTTGTGGAATCCTATTAAATAAGACTTAAGGCTGTAATTGCTGCCAAAGGTGCATCAACAAAGTATTGAGCAACGGCTGTGAATACTGATGTACAGGTGATTATTCAGGGTTTTTATTTTTTATAAATTTGCAACAATTTCAAAAAATCTTTTTTCACATTGTCATTATGGGGGATTGTGTGTAGAATGTTGAGGAAATAAATTAATTTAATCCATTTTGGAATAAGGCTGTAACATAAACAAATGTGGAAAAAGTGAAGCGCTATGAACACTTTCCAGATGCACTGTATTTATAGTGTTTTAATCGGCATACTTTTTCCAGCAGAGCAAAGATCCGTGATGTCTACCTGCAAAAATATCTCATTCATCTCAGCTCCGGTTATAACTCACTCCAGTTATTAAATTAATTACCTTATTACTGCCAATTACAGAGCCAAATGAAGTGCACTACATAACTTCATCTGCAGTCTGACAACAATAACGTTTCCATGCATCGAAAAAAAAAATAATCTAAATCGGATTCCACCCTCCTTGTTTCAACTATGCACACTAGTAAGGGTGGACAGTTTGAGGATTGGAACACTGAACGAGAACTCTATTTTTATTACATTGGCTGTCAGTCAGAAGTCAGCAGCCGTTCCTCAAAACGCCTTCATTACTGGAGAAGCGGCTTTTATATCAAAAAGTGGTGAGCAGAACAAGAGGTCTTCTTCAAGCCCAAGACAGCATGTAATTATTACAGCGCTCTACACACACACACACACACACACACACACACACACACACACACACACATCACATCAGAGCCTCAGCAGACTTCATTAAGGATTTTATGGCAATGGCTGTGTCCCCTCGACATCTCATTTACCCATTCAATCCAGCTTTGCTAAAAAAAAATAAATAAATAAAAACTAAAACAATAACAAAACATGTTTTACCTCACTAACACATTAGGTCAACTTCAGAAACCATCAGTGGTGTAAAGTAACTAATTACAAATACTCAAATTGCTGTAATTGAGTAGTTGTACTTTACTAAGTAGTTGTATAAATGTTTACCTTTACTCACCCTTGAGTTCATTTTTAGTGCAGTATCTGTACTTTTTCTCCACTACTTTCCTTTAACCTGCAGTCACTACTTTATTCTTGTCTGTGGAGATTAGAAAAATCAGTCCTGTGATCCTGTCCAATCAAATCGCACATAGAAGGTCTCCTTAAAATGAACTACCTCATAACATGTGTGGTTTATAATTGCAGCATTAAACATGTCCAAGAAGATGTCCAAAATCTTTACACGTATTGACCCAGAGACTGTTTAGATGCATGTCACTGATGACAAGATGACAGATGTTTACTGTATGATGACCGAAATGGCCTTAAACAGTCAACTGGCACAAGATGTCAGCATGACGTCTGATTGACTTTGTATCCTAGTGGAGTCATTCAGGTTCCTGGGCACCACCATCTCTCAGGACCTGAAGTGGGACACTCACATGACTCCATTGTCAAAAAAGCTCAACAGAGGCTGTACTTTCTTCGTCAGCTGAGGAAGTTTAACCTCCCAAAGGAGCTGCTGAAACAGTTCTACACCTCCATCATTGAATCAGTCCTCTGCACTTCAATAACTGTCTGGTTTAGCTCAGCTACCAAATCTGACCTCCGAAGACTACGTCGAATAGTTTGGACTGCTGAGCGAATCATTGGTACAACCCTCCCTACTCTCCAAGAACTGTACTTATCCAGAGCGAGCAGAAGGGCTGCTAAAATCACTCTGGACCGCTCACACCCAGCACACTGCCTCTTTGAACGTTTACCTTCTGGTCGACGCTACAGACCACTGCGCACCAGAACAGCCCGACACAGAAACAGTTTCTTCCCTCAGGCAATCCATCTCATGAACACTTGATGATGATAATAATTGTGGAACCAACATCACTACCTGCTATACACGTTTTTTATGCACACATACACTTATTTAACAGCACACTTTACATGCCAATTTGCACATAACACCTGCACATATTATGTTGTATATAGTAATACACCTGTACATACACTTGTCAATTTGTATATTGCATTTACTACTTTTTAAAATATATTTATTATCTGTTTTTTAGTCCTCTGTAATTCTGTTGCACTGTAGAAGCTCTGTCACCAAAACAAATTCCTCGTATGTGTGAACATACCTCGCAATAAAGCTCTTTCTGATTCTGATTTTGATTCTAATGTCATGCGGACGTTGCATTTCGTTTGGAAATTAAAATCAGGTTGACGTCAGAACCCAACATTAGGCCAATATCAATGTCCAACCTAAAACCAACCAAATATCAACATCAATTGGTGTTTGCTTGACATTGTGTAGACGTTACCACCATAACGTCTATCAGACGTTGGATTTTGGTTGCCATACCACATGAATAAATGTTAGTATTTGACAGTATTTTCAATATGATGTTGGTTTAAGATGTTGGCTCGACGTTGGATTTTGGTCACTTTCCAACACAACCTAAAATCAACCAAATATCAACGTTGTTATTGACAATCAAAGTGAGATTGTCCTTAGACGCTGGCTAGACATTGAATTTTGGTCACCTGACATCACAACATAAATCTAACCTAATATAAACGTCTTATGACGTTGCTTGCTAAGCAATAACTCGTTGTTGCATGTTACGTTTACACACACATGTACAAATTACAAGCAAACGCGTCAGCTTTTAACAGCATAATATTCACTACTCTTGAGTACTTTTGAAAGGGCTACTTTTTACTCATACTTTAATATTTACAACAGATATTTTTACTCTACTCGCACTACATTTTAGGCAAGTAATGGTACTTTTACTTGAGTATGATTTTTCAATATTCTTTCCACCACTGTAAACCGTATCAGTGTGTATATTGAAGAATCTAACTAAGGATCTGAGAATCCTTGTAGCAAACTTATGTGTGTGTTGTTTCAAGAAAGCAACCATTCATTTGCGTTGTGTTTTATTTTCACTTCTTTATATTAATTTATTCTTAATTTAATTATTTTATTTAATCATATGATCATTAGCAGGGCTTTACATTAACACCCGCCAACCCGCCAAATGCATGACCAACAAAAATAGCATTTGCGCGCGCAAAGGAAAGCAAGTGAATACCGAATGAGAGGATGATCACTCGCACCACACGCACACGTGATGTGATGCGCAGCTGTTTTAAAAGGCATGTGCGCTCCCGTTTACTGGCGTGAAGCAACCGTGCCTAGAGGAAATGCTGCGATCGGTTCTCTTTCAAATAGGCTGGACAAAAAGTGATGCTCGTGCACACACGGTCCTGCAGCTTCCAAAAGCTCTGGATCATTTTAAAAGATGTTTTTTTTTGTAAGAAGCAGTGGTTGCTTCATTATAACATGGTATGTTTTTCACCTGCTTTCTTTTGCTTATGGTCGTTTTTGTTAATATTGTTTAATTATCATTGTTACAATAACATCGCTTTAATAGGAGATTAACTCCCCATGTATGTGTAGCTAACTAGTGATCTACGAAACCTTTAGCCTGGACAGACTAGGCTACTGTGCATAGTTTTAGATACATGGCAATAATTATTTTTTTTAAATGTAATTGTTTTTTTAAGAAAGGTTTTGTTGAATAAAAAGAGCATGTATACAGCTATATTTTGCATGTTTTGACAAATTATTTAACATTTGTGGCTAAGAAATAATTATTTATTTTTTGGTGTGGTCAGAGATACATTTGGTAAATCCTCAGTGGTGAGCTCTGAAAAGTCCTGTGAAATAAAAACAAATTGCAATGCGACACTGTGAAACCACAGCCCATTTGCTCATGCACATTGAGCAGGGTCAAACACAGAAAAAAAGTGAAATGAATGAGGAGGCATGTGGACATAACACAAAGTCTAAATCAAGTCATTTTAGCATGCCAAAGTCAAATTTATACAAATGAAATATGTTTTCCCAACAACAAAATTTTGGCTAGTGAAAATGGAGAGTGGCTAGTAATGTTGGAAAACTACTAGCCACAGTGGCTGGTGATCAAATAAGTTAATGTAAAGCCCTGATCATTAGTCATTTATATAATTATCATTATATTATTTGATGGATTGTTAGTTAATGATTTAATGATTATTATCAATTATTATTTGTCATTTTATTATTTTTTTATATTTTATTATGATTATTTTCCTATAATTATTGCATTATTATTATTTCTATTTTTTCAAATGATTATAATCTCATGACTATGTGGATTTAAACGACACTTGTTTTTAAGAGTAAGAGAAATGTCTCCATTTCCAAGTCCATATTGGTCAATGCTGTGCAGCAGTAATTTTCCATCGCTGTTGCTTGTGGTATAATAACACTTGTTGGATTTATCCTGGTGAGACGAAGTCTGAGCATTGAATCATGCAACTAAAGCCTGGTTTATACTTCTGAGTCAAGTGATCGCTGTAACCCACGGCGTATGCCTCGCGCGTAGCTGTGCATTTATACTTCTGCGCGCTGTTTCTGTTTTTTCTGCAATACACTTCCGAAACGCTAGCTGGCAGTAGGTGTTTATGTTTTTCTGTATCGAGTTTCTTCGCTGGTGTTTTGTTTTTTCTGAACACTTCCTTAATGTACAAGTGGCTCAAATTCGCTCATTTTGAGGCGGGAACCGGCGGACGTGCAACAACTTTAATCATAAGGTAAACACTAAACAACAGTCTCCATCCAGAGCTCTTTTACGGGACTCCACACTTGTAAACACTCGCTGCATCGAGCGCGTGGCTCTCACATCAGGGGCTGGATCTTACTTATCTGGCGTGAAAAGTGAGATCTAACAATATGTACAAATTTAAATAATTAAAATCAGGTTTGCTAAATAGGGCGTCACGGTGGCGCAGTGGGTAGCGCAATCGCCTCACAGCAAGAAGATCGCTTGTTCGAGCCTCGGCTGGGTCAGTTGGCATTACTGTGTGGAGTTTGCATGTTCTCCCTGTGTTGGCATGGGTTTCCTCCTGGTACTTTACCATTAAGCCACCATGCCACCCTAAACATATCATATTCCCTATACATTTTCCTAATTCTTCCTAATATTAAGATAATTCCAAGGTCTACAATGAACAGTCAATTTTTTCATTTGATCCCAACATGCTGTAAATACCTCTATTCTCTTACTGCATGACAACTATTGATTTTCTCAACTATTTTCGGTTTAATCATCTCAGCCATAGTTATTGTGTCTGAATGAAACATTACTACGTCTTCTGTGTTTTGTAGGAGTAATAAAAGTCTCCTCCGGGAATGTCCAGCAGGTGTAAAATGAAGCGACAGACATGCCTGAAACAGATCGAAAAACTACAGACAGCAGAATATGAAAATATCAAACCCTAGTGTTTGTCCTGTTTGTCCTTGACTGAACGGAGTATGATGTTTCTGTGTCTCTGTCTGAAAGTCTGCCTGTCTTCCTGAACGCTGGAGAAGACAGAACCTGATCCCTTCAACCAAACCCCACACACAGCAGAAATCAACTAGTCGCTCACACATTTGGACAATTCTGTTCGCTTCTTTCAAAGTCAGAGTTTGGAAGAATCATACAAAATTCATAGCAACACCCTAACAGAACATCCGCAAAGCAGCACATTAACAACACCTTAGCAATCTCATGGCAGCAAACACAGCACACCATGGCAACTATATAGCAACATGTTGACAACAACGCCCACAAACATCTTAACAACCAAATAGCAACACACAGACAAACCTGTAACCTACTTAGAAACTTCATAGCATCAAACTAGAACACCGTGGCAACCTCAAAGCAACGCATTAACAACAGTTATAAATACCTTAGCAACATCATGGCATCCAACCCAGAACACCATGGCAACCATATAGCAAAATTTTAACAAAACCTCTAAACACCTTAGCAACCTCATGGCAACAAACCCAGAACACCATGACAACCACATAGCAACATGCTAACAACAACAGAGACAAACATCTTAGCAACCAAATAGCAACATACAAACAAAACGTTAAACTGCATTGAAACCAACAAACTAACACTACTCAAAATCCTTTGGCAACTCCATAGCAACACATTATGAACACCTCTAAACACCTTAGCAACATCACACCAAACCCAGAACACTATGGCAACCACATAGCAAAACAATAACAACACCCACACACATCTTAACAACCAAACAGCAACACAGGAACAAAACTGTAATCTTCTTAGAAACTTGAGAGGAACAAACAAACACAACTCACAACAACCTTGGCAACTTCATAGCAACACATGAACAACACAGCTAAACACCTTAGCAACCTCATAGCAACAAACGCAAAACATCATAGCAACCACATAGCAAAATGTTAACACCCACAAACATCTTAGCATCCTCGTGGTAAAAAACTCAGAACACCATGGCAACCACATAGCAACAAGATAACAACACCCACAAACATCTTAACCAAACAGCAACACACACACAAACAAAACGGTACAGAACTCAGAAACTTCATAGCATCAAACTAACTCTACTCAAAACATCTTGGCAAATGCATAGCAGCACAGTAACAACACTTCTAAAAACCTTAGCAACCTCATAGCAACAAACCTAGAACATCATAGCAACGAAATAGCAACACAGTAACAACACCTCTAAAAACCTTAGCAACCTCATAGCAACAAACCTAGAACATCATAGCAACGAAATAGCAACACAGTAACAACATTTCTAAAAATCTTAGCAACCTCATAGCAATAACTTTGAACATCATAGCAACGAAATACCAACACAGTAACAACACGGTACAGAACTCAGAAACTTCATAGCATCAAACTAACTCTACTCAAAACATCTTGGCAATTGCATAGCAACACAGTAACAACACTTCTAAAAACCTTAGCAACCTCATAGCAACAAACATAGAACATCATAGCAACCAAATAGCAACACAGTAACAACACCTCTAAAAACCTTAGCAACATCATAGCAACAAACCTAGAACATCATAGCAACGAAATAGCAACACAGTAACAACATTTCTAAAAATCTTAGCAACCTCATAGCAACAACTTTGAACATCATAGCAACGAAATAGCAACACAGTAACAACACTTCAAAAAATCTTAGCAACCTCATAGCAACAAACATAGAACATCATGGCAACCACTTAGCAACATGTTCACAACAACACCCACAAACATCACAACAAACAAAAAGCAACACACAAACAAAACTGTAAACTACTTAGAATTGTCTTAGCATCAAACTATCTCTACTCAAAACAGCTTGGCAATTGCCTAGCAACAGAGTAACAACACTTCTAAAACTATAGCAACAAACTTAGAACAGCATAGCAACCAAATAGCTTTGTTAACAACACCCACAAACTTCTAAGCAAACTCATGATAGAAAACGTAGAATCACATGACAACCACAATGCAACATGTTAATGACAACACTCACAAACATCTCGGCAACCAAGTAGCAACACGCAACCAAAACGTAACACTGCATAGAAACTTCATACCAACAACAAAATAACACTACTCAAAACACTTTGCCAACTGTATAGCAACACAATAATAACACCTCTAAACACCTAACAACACCTGTAAACCTCTTAGCAACACATAACAACACACAAACAAAACACTGCAAGTGCATAACAACATTCTCAAGTAACTCAAAACACCTTAGCAACCACAATGCAACATCCTAACAACTAAACATCTTAGCTACTGCACAGCAACAACATCGCATAACTTGAAACAACCAAGCAACCGCACAACAACATATGAATAAAACACCTTAGCAACACATGACAGACAAACCTAAACACCATATCATCTGCATAGCAACACCCCCCCCCCCCCCCACACACACACACATTCTGGTGACAAACTGTTAGCCTTCCTTTAACAAACATCCATCTAACTGCTCAATTTAACAGAGGTGACCCGTACAAGCTTAATGAGGCAGAGACTGGTGCAGCTTCCTGCTGAAGTGCAGGTCACTTCCTGTCCAAGCTGATGAATACAAGGTCACAAAATGTTCTAAGAGCCAAGACGCATACCTACACTGGTTTAATTAGCTATCAACAAAAACGGTATAAGCTAGCTTTTAGGCTGGTTTGCTGATCTTAGTCATTTTCAATCTGGTCTGATGGCTGGTTAGTAACTGGTTACTACAGTTGCTGGTGGTTGCCAGGGTGTGGCTATGTAGTTGCTAAAGTGGTTTTCAGCACACTATTCATTGGTCCATTCAATGTGTGGTTGCTAGGGTGTTGCTATACAATATTTTAAGTCTTTTTATTTTAGCAAAGTGGTCGCAACAGCATGGTACATTGTTTGTAGTTGCTACAGTATGTGGTTGCTAGGGAGTTTCTAAACTTTATTTTACTTCAGCACACTATATGGCTGTTGCTAGAGTAATTGGTTGCTAACGTGTTGTTTTAAAGTTGCTAAAAGATTGTAAGTGGTTTTCAACACAATGCCAATGGTTGGAACGGTATGTGGTTGCTAGGGAGTTTCTACGCAGTATTTTATGATCTTTGACTGTTGTTAGAGTAATTGGTTGCTAACGTGTTGCTATGGAGTTGTTAAAGCATTCTAAGTTGTTTTCAACAATGCCAATGGTCAGAACAGTATGTAGTAGCTAGGATGTATCTATGCAATATTTTACATGTTATTTAGTGTACAGTTTAGTTGTTAACGTGTTATGAAGTTGCTAAGGCATTCTAAGGGTTTTTAGCACAATGTCGATTTGTCAGAACAGTATTTGGTTGCTAGGGAGTTTCTATACAGTATTTCACATGTTCTTCAACCCACTGGTTGTTGCTACAGTAATTGGTTGCTAACGTGTTGTTATGAAGTTGCTAAAACATTCTAATGGGTTTTCAGCACAATGTCGATGGTCGGAACAGTATGAGGTTGCTAGGGAGTTTCTACACAATATTTTACAAGTTCTTTAGCATACAGTTTGGCTGTTGCTACAGTAATTGGTTGCTAACGTGTTACTATGAAGTTGCTAAAAGCATTCTAAGTGGTTTTCAGCACAA
>CAIGQZ010035066.1:6609094-6629094 GCA_903798205.1 Danio tinwini
TGCAGTATTTTACATGTTCTTCAGCACACTATATGGTTGTTGCTACAGTAATTGGTTTCTAACGTATTGTTATAAAGTTTCTAAAGCACATTAAATGGTTTTCAGCACAATGGCGATGGTCGGAACAGTATGTGGTTGCTAGGGAGTTTCTATACAGTATTTTACATGCTCTTCAACACACTGTTTGGTTTTTGCTACAGTACTTGGTTACTAACGTGTTGTTATGGAGTTGCTAAAGCATTTCAAGGGATTTTCACCACAATGTTGATGGTCGGAACAGTATGTGGTTGCTAGGGAGTTTCTATGCAATATGTTACATGTTCTTCAACACACTGTTTGGTTGTTGTTACAATAATTGGTTGCTATCGGGTTACAATGGTACAATACGTCATTGCTAAGCACAGATATGCAGTATTATACATGTTTTTCAGCTAACTGGTAGGTTGTTTATAACCTTTTGCTAATGTGTTGCTATTTGCTTGATAAAAGTATTCTAAGTGGTTTGTATCACTGTTGGTGGTTGCCAAAATATATGGTTGCTTGTGCGTTGCTATGTGGTATTTTACGTTTTTTAGCAAACTGTTAAGTAATTGGATAATATGTGACTGCTAATGGTATTCTAAATGGTTATGTATGTGGTTGCTAGCGCGTTACTATGGTATTTTAAGCAGTTTCTAGCTGTGGTCGCTACAATATGTTGTTGATAGTTAGAGCATTGCTAGGTGTTCTAAATAACGTTATATTGTCAGCACATTATATTTGAGTTGTTAAGATGCTGCGGCAACTGAAACAAATAATTTATTCATTCATTCAATTTTTTTCGGCTTAGTCCCTTTATTAATCAGGGGTCACCACAGCGGAATGAACCGCCAACTTATCTAGCATATGTTATCACGCAGTGGATGCCTTTCCAGCTACATCCTAGCACTGGGAAACACCCATACACTCTTGCATTCACACACATACACTACGGCCAATTTAGCTTATTCAATCCACCTGTACCACATGTGTTTGGACTGTGGGGGAAACCGGAGCACCCAGAGGAAACTCACGTGAACACTGGGAGAACATGCAAACTCCACACAGAAATGCCAACTGACCCAGCTGGGGCTCGAACCAGCGACCTTCTTGCTGTGAGGCGACAGCACTACCTACTGCGCCACCATGTCGGCCAAATAATATATGTGCTTTTTACATTTGTACTTATGAGAGCACCTCCAAAAGTACAGCTAAGTAAATACCCATTCCCTCAAGCACACACACACACACACACACACACACACACACACTCACAAACACACACGCACTCAGAATTCCTCCCCCACAATAACACACACTTAATATGCTTGTGCACATCCTCACTAACCAAACCACACATATACACGCAGTGGTTCAGAGGGCACATATGAGCTCAGTGACCTCATGACACCAGCCTGTGGTCAGGTTTTTTTTGGGGGAGGAATAAGGTCAAAGATCACATTCAGTTGCGCTTAAGGACATCTGACTGAATTTCCGATTATGTGGACGTGCGAGATCTCCTGGCATGTTCAATTAAGTATTTCGCTTCTGGTGGTATAAACGGGAAATTGTCCTTTTACTGTGAAACCCTATTTAGGTCAATCAAGGTTGTTCCAATCAGCGCTGCCATTTAAACGACTGATCAGGGTCCAAAATTACAGGTCTGTTGATTCAGTCTTCAACTGGTGAAAACCCTTTTAGCTACTCCCATGACATCACAAAGGAAACACACGGAATGTGTGACATCAAACAGGTTTGCATGCACAAATCTCAGGTGATTGCTAAGACGTTGGTATGTAGTTGCTCTGATGTTCTATGTAATTGTTATGGTGTTGCTATGCTTGCTATCCAGTTGCTAGGGTGTAGCTATGATGCTCTATATAGTTTCAATTGTGTCATGCAGTTCCTATAATGATATCTGTGGTTGTTAGGGTGTTGCTATGCTGTATGATGTTCTTTATGGTTGCCAGGGTGTTGCTATGCAGATGCATTGTATGATGCTCTGTGTAGTTTGTAAGGTGTTGCTATGCTGTTTCCAGGATGCTCTGTGTCTTTGTTAAAGTGTTGCTATCCAGTTGCTGGAGTGTAGCTATGCTGTCGTTGAGATGTTCTATATAGCTTCAATGGTGTCATGCAGTTCCTATAATGATATTTGTGGTTGTTAGGGTGTTGCTATGCTGTATGATGTTCTTCATGGTTGCCAGGGTGTTGCTATGCTGTATTTTAGGAGGTTCTATGTTTGTTATTGTTCGGTTGCTGCAATGTTCTATATAGTTTCCATGATCTAACACAGTTGCTAGGATGATATATGTGGTTGTTAGGGTGTTGCTATCCAGTTGCTAGGGTGTAGCTATGCAGTTGCTGGAATGATCTATATGTTTTCAATGGTGTTGTGCAGTTCCTATAATGAAATCTGCGGTTGTTAGGGTGTTGCCATGCTGTATGATGTTCTTCATGGTTGCTAGGGTGTTGCTATGTGGTTTCTAGAATGTTCAGTGTCTTTGTTAAAGTGTTGCTATTCAGTTGCTAGAGTGCAGCTACTGCTGTTCCCGGGATGTTCTATATAGTTTTAATAGTGTAACGCAGTTGCTAGGATGATTTATGTGGTTGTTAGGGTGTTGCTAAGCAGTTGCTAGGATGTTCATTGTAGGTGGTATTCACCTTGATGCCTAATGGTTGCTAAGCTGTGTGGTGGCTAGGTGTTGCTATGGTGTTTCTAGGATGTTCTGTGTGTTTGTCATTGTTGTTGTCCAGTTGCTAGGGTGTAGCTATGCAGTTGTTGGGATTTTCTATATAGTTTCCATGGTATCATGCAGTTCCTAGAATGATATCTGTGGTTGTTAGGGTGTTGATATCCAGTTGCTAGGCTGTAACTATGCAGTTACTGGGATGTTCTATATAGTTTCCATGATGTCATGCACTTCCTAGAATGATATCTGTGGTTGTTAGGGTGTTGCTATGCTGTATGGTGTTCTTTATGGTTGCCAGGGTGCTATGCAGATGCACTGTATGATGCTCTATGTAGTTTGTAAGGTGTTGCTATGCTGCTTCCAGGATTTTCTGTGTCTTTGTTAATGTTGCTATCCAGTTGCTAGGGTGTAGCTATGCAGTTGTTGAGATGTTCTATATAGTTTCAATGGTGTCATGCAGTTCATATAATGATATATGTGGTTGTTAGGGTGTTGCTTTGCTGTATGATGTTCTTTATGGTTGCTAGGGTGTAGCTATGCTGTTCCTTGGATGTTCTATATAGTTTTCACATTCTAACAAAGTTGCTAGGATAGGTTGTTAGGGTGTTGCTAGGCAGTTGCTAGGATGTTCATTGTAGGGGGTTTTCACCTTGATGTTTGGTGGTTGCTAAGCTATGTGGTTTCTAGGTGTTGCTATGCTGTTTCTAGAATGTTCTATGTGATTGTCAGTGTTGCTATCCAGTTGCTAGGGTGTAGCTGTGCTGTTGCTGAGATGTTCTATATAGCTTCCATGTTCTAACGCAGTTGTTAGTATGATATATGTGGCTGTTAAGGTGTTGCTAGGCAGTTGCTAGGATGTTCATTGTAGGGGGGAGGTTTCACCTTAATGCTTGGTGGTTGCTAAGCTATGTGTTTGCTAAGTTTCAGGACACTGTTTGAGGAACATTCTAAATGCCGTACAGACTACAACACATATACACCAACAAGAACATGCAACACATACAACTGACTCAATCTCTGGGGTTCGAGCACACACACGACACATTGGGAATCAATTACCTTGGACTCACAAAAACAAGCCAAACAAACCGGTAAAGGGCTGTGCGGCACAGTTCCACTCTATCTGTCTAATGAGCTGTGGGACCGTCCTAATCGATCAGCCTTTACACTGATTAACTGGCATGGAGACCACCTCCTTATTATTGCACATTTTTAAAGGTTTTTAACAAAACCCATGTTACACAATTCACATATGAGTGGGAAAAAAGACGAGGATGGCAACTACAATTTCCATCACAATCAATACGTTTTGGTACAACATAAAGTATGAAAACTGTAAACTCTAGACACACTTGGCTGAAAAACAAACAAAAATGCTTCGTCATGGTTATTTATTTTTATTGAATTTTTTGTTTATTATCAACTCAACAATTTACATTATACTTATTCTTAAAAACACAAGCTATTAAAATAACCACTATCTGCACCATTTTACCAGTGTTGCCATGTGCCAAGCAAGCGGCAACCTCCCGCTCTCCCTCAGGAAGCCAATACAGAAGTAACTAAAACTGCAATTCATCGACTCACCTTGGGGGGCTGGCTTCAGGAAATCCAGATGATTTCTGACTGCATTGGTAAATTGGCCATTTTTACAGCTGATAAAAACATGTTTACAGCCTGGTACAAACAATGGCTTTGGTGCATATAGCTATCCTTACCCTACATGACAACTGTAAGGGGGTGAATTTTTTTTAAAACTCATCCCATTTTTTTAAATTAAGTTATATTAAGTCTGCATCATTAAGTGCGTGGTCACTTGAGTGACAACTAGGTCTAGCTGCTCGCTGTCTCGTCACCTCAGCTGATTCCAGCTGATTAGCCACTGAGCTCGGCATATACATCATAGTTTTGTTTTGGTTAATGTTTCTTTACACAATCATTTGCGTTTTGGGATTATTTCCTGCAATTATCAGATGATATGGCATGCTGTGTGCACTTAATTGTGCTCACAAACCATTCAAGTTGCCTCCGTTTCCCAGGTGAGTGAAAGTATATACTTGTATACCATCTCTATAAATGTATTTGTTTTATTTAAGGTCATTTATAATGTTCTTAAGAGCTGTAATGCACTCTAGAATCTGACAGATTGATTAGCTGTAGGCTCTAGAACAGTCATCTGAAGCGTTGTCATACAGTTTTATGCCTGGATTTCATCAATAGCCTTGCATTCACTAACACAGACTATATCTGAAGTGTTTGGAAGTAATTTACGTTTTCCTCCTGTAGAAAAACATCATAAGAACAATGTTTAGTGGCTCAATGTATTTCAACAGTGTTTTAAAAGTCTAAACACTTTATTGATATAGTGTACAAACACAAACGAGTCACGGGTAATGAAGTATTATGCATTCTCCGAAAGAAAAGCCTATCTAAGCCAGGCCTAAGCAAAATGCTGAGAATCCAGCATGCGTCTGTAGCTTCGCTTACTCTCCGCCTCTTTGCCCTTATTTGGTATCCCGCAGTCGGTGGGATGACATGCAAACAAAATGTCGACGGTTGGCCGCGCCTACTTGTAGCTTCTTTTCCAGTGTTCAGAAACCTATGGGTGACATCACGGATAATACGTCCATATCTTTTA
This sequence comes from Danio tinwini, assembly GCA_903798205.1. Lineage (NCBI taxonomy): Eukaryota > Metazoa > Chordata > Actinopteri > Cypriniformes > Danionidae > Danio > Danio tinwini. The sequence continues at coordinate 6,614,441 of CAIGQZ010035066.1, forward strand.
CAGTCTATGCTGCCAACCTGATTTCACCTAGTAGAACATGTTCCTGGATTAACATCTATGTTGATCCTGGATCAACATTCCAATCAGAATTAAGGAATACGTTTTCAGTTTATGTTAAGTTTAGGCTTTTGGTTAGGTTTATGCACTTCCACATGATTGTTATCCAACTATTATTTCCCTCTGATTTTAGTAATACTTTACAGTTATGATTAAATTTAGAAGTAGGGAATAAGTATGGATTCAATTTCCAAAAAAAAAAATATGTTCCAGGATTATTATAGATGTTAATATTCAATTCAATTCATCTTTATTTGTATAGCACTTATACAATGTAGATTGTGTCAAAGCAGCTTCACATGGAAGTTTATAGTGAATTGAAACAGTGTCAGTTCAGTTTTCAGTTTAATACAGGATCCATCCTACTTATCAAAATAATGATGTGCGTTGCCATGGCAGCAAAGTAGTACAATTGCAAGCAGCAGGAACAAGTATACTAAATAGAAATGTCCTGTTAGCATGTTTTTTGAGCAGACTTTGTTTTTTTGGTGAGCATGTGAGGTACAGCCTTTTGTTGACCAATATGGCCGTATTTCTCTTTTGGCCGAAAACTTTTCACCCTCAAATTATTGTCAGACAAAATTTCTGTGTATCCCCAATGAATCCTGTTGTTTTGGAGTGTTTTCTGAATCCACGTACATTAATGAAAACATGTTTGGGCAGTAGGGAGAGATGAGGTGGTGTTTTGTGACTGTTCTAATGCATTCAACAACATGAGTGTTTCAAATGTGAAAGCAATCTGACCAAATGGGTTTTCCAAAACAGCGAACAAGCTGAAAACATTTTAATTTAGACCAATCTAATATTGTGTCATCCACTTGTATAACAAAGCAACTCAAACACACTTGCAGGAAGATTCTGCTCTGGTGTTTTCAGGTGTTTTTTAATTAGGGTTAAAGTCTGTGTGAAACAAAACCGTACAATCTTTATTTTGCGAGCGCACATTGTTGTTCTCGAAACTAACAATTACTCTGCGCAAGTTTTTTAACTGAAAACATATTTGTTTTGGTAATCTTCAATCAAGTCTGAGCATTTGCTTCTGCGTTTGGATTGGCTGCTTCTCTGATGACATCAGTATGACGCTTCCGCCACAATGTTATTAACCACGCCACTCTTGCCATTAGCTTGCTATGAGGGAATGAAGCAAAACTAAAGCCCCGCTTCATACTCAATATTCAATTTCAGTTGGAAGTACATCAACAAACTGAAATAAAAGCAACCCAGGCTCATTCTTAAAAACCTACCGCTATATACATTTCTGGAGAGCGCCAAATACGTCCCAGGACTGTTTTTGCAGTTTTTGTTTTCTCAAATCCACCAGAGACCGCTGTGTATGCTTTTTCAGATCTCAAATTTCTCTAGCGAGTGCCATTCGTGCCTGCTGTTCTCAAGGAAATCCACCAGAGGCCGCTGTCGACTGACTGACTGATCGACCGACCCACCCTCCTCCTTCCCTAAACCTAACCAATAGTGTTTTCAAAAGCACCGATTGACCCACTTCCCCTAACCCAACGCCTGATTTTTACCACGTTTTTCAGATTTGACCACATTCTCACCGTGTTCTTCACTTGTTTATTAAATTTTTTGGATTCTGTTTTTGTCTTATGCTTTCTGAAACCGTTCTTCACCAGACTCAAACCCCTGCATTGCGATCAATTTCTCTCTGCGTCTCAAGTCTGCTGACGTACATGGCGAGCTACTGAACAAACTGGAAACCGCGGAAAATCCGTCCACATGGAGGTAAGCGGTCAGGCAGTAAGCGTGAAAAGGAACAGTGTCATACGCCCCATAGTGTTCATTTTAAAGACAAATGCAGCCATACGTACTTCTGGCTACACAATTCGCAATCTCCAGAAATGTATACGGAGGTACGTTTTCACAATGAGCCTATTGCTGAATGAAAGACAACTTCCAATTCGCGCGGACTTTAAAATTAAACTTCACTGCACAGTGACCCTTCAAGAACAGTTTTGGACACCCTTGTAAAACAAATCCATGTACATGATTATTTTAAAATATTTGCCAGCAACAAGTTTGTGTGTGTGTGTAAAACTCACCAGCTTGCGTTGACACCATCCACAGACGCCACAGAGAGCCACCAGCCAAACCCCACACACAGTTACCGCCAACGACACCAGCAGCACGCTCAAAGAGATGGAGCCTGTGAAACACACAAACACACACACACACACACACACACAAAATGTTAATATCTGAGCAGAGGGGGAACAGTCTGACATTTACTCTGACGCGAACGCTAAGAGTTTATGAAGTCTCTGAAGTCCTAAAGATGGATCAATATTTTTCATGATGGGGACAAATGTGACTGGAGAGCAAATTCAGAAAGATGGAAAAAGACATTTGCGGAGGGAATGAGTAAGAGAGAGAAAGAGAGAGATGCCATTAAAGTGTTTTAGATAATGATTCTAATAATAATAATAATTTATTTATATAGTGCATTTCTAAACACTCAAAGCACTTTACACATTGAGGGGAGTTTCCTCATCCACCACCAATGTGCAGCATCCACCTGGATGATGCGATGGCAGCTATATTGCGCCAGACCACACACCAGCTGATTGGTGGAGAGGAGACAGAGTGACGAAGCTCATTATGATATGGGGATCGTTAGGAGGCCATGATGGACAGAGGTCAGTGGGCAAATTTGGCCAGGATGCCGGTGTTAAACCCCTTATCTTTTTCAAAAGACTTCCTGAGATTTTTAATGACCACAGAGAGTCGGTTTAAAGTCTAATCTGAAAGACGGCACTCACTGCGCGGTATAGAGTCCCCTTCACTGGGGAGTTAGGAGCCACAAAGACCACAGGCTGAGCGCCCCCTGCTGGACTCACTAACACCACTTCCGGCAGCAACCTAGCTTGTGGTCTCCCATCCAGGTACTGACCAGGCTCAGCCCTGCTTCGCTTCAGTGGGCAACCATGTGAGAGTAGCAGAGAGCTAGCTGCCGGTTAAAATGGAATGCACCAACTAATGGTCTCAAACAGTTACAAATGCAAGACCAACATTGTTTATTTGGTAAATATAAAAAGCCAACGTTTATAAAACGTTTCAGCAACTGGAATTGCTATTCAGCTGCTCTAATATGGTTGCCAAGGTGTTGCCATGCAGTTACCAAAAAAGTGGCATTGATCTACAGTTATAATCAAATCATGTTTATAGAAAAATTAGTCATGAACATTTATACACAAGCATTTAAGTGTGTAAAGCATCTGTATTGTGAGAAGTGCTTCTCATATGATATGTGAACGACCCATACAGCTGTAAGTTGATTGCCTGGAGTGAGAATGACGTTGACTAAAACCATTGGTACCTTTTGGCAGTGGAAACGCAAGCCTGATAAAGATGACCCGTACCAATCCATACAGTACCACTCAGTGGAAACGGACCAAAAGAGTCTTGCTAGAATGTTATTATTGGTTGCTAAGGCATTGCTATGCAGTTGCCAAGGTGTTCTAGAGGGTGTTCAGTTGCTAGAATGTTCTTGTTGGTTACCAAGGCCTTGCTACTTTTCAGCTTGGTGGATATTATGCTAGGGTGTTCTAAGTAGATTGCACTACGGTTGTAATTAAATTGTTCTGAGTGGTGTGTTGCTAGGATGGTTGGGGGATTGCCAAGGCATTTCTATGCCCTTGCTAAGATATTAGAAGGGATTTTCAGTTAGCTGCTGAGCAGTTACAAGAGTTCTGGGTTGCTAAGTCATTCCATTTAGGTGGCAAGATTTTCAGCATGTTATTTTGTGGTCGCTACACTATGCGGTTGCTGCAGTACAATGACATTCAAAGTGATTTTTTAAAAAAAAAAGGCTGTTTAATGGTGCAATGGTGGTTGCTATAGTATTGCAAGATATTCTGTGTGGGCGTTTCAATGTTGTTAATCAGATGCAGCCAGCAAGAGGGTTGTTGCGATGTTTAATTTGGTTGTCAGGGCATTGCTATGTGGTTACCACAAGGTTGATTGATTTTTACCTCAATTGCTATGTTGTTGCTAGTATGTATACTCAAGTATGTATGCTCATACTCAAGTAAAAGTATCAATACTTGCCTAAAAATGTAGTGCAAGTAGAGAAAAAGTATCTGTTGTAAATATTACCTAAAGGGCACCTAGGTTACTTCTTTTTCCAGATTTAATATAAGTCTTTTGTGTCCCCAGAATGTGTCTGTAAAGTTTCAGCTCAAAACACCCATCAGATTATTGATTACAGCTTTCACTAGTTTGTGTTTTATAGCTCTCAATAGATTTTTGCTGTTTTTGTGTACTGCGACTTTAAGGCTAGTCCTACACGCCCCCCGTTTCTACGTGCATGCCGCGCGTGCCTCAGTCTCCGCCCTCGGCTGCCTCAGACAACTGACACAGACATAAAGGAAGCAGATCTCACGTAACGTTTGTGACAAACACTACACTAAGTTCACGCACACACACAGCGCAGACACACACGCACATACATACAGCACGAGCGTTTAGCTTTGCATGCAAATGTGACAGGATAAGGTTAATTTCCACTGCTGTATGGATATCTGTTATGTTAATGTACAAAATAAACCTGATTTAACGTCCACAAACCGGGATTGAAGCGTCTTTTATTATTGTTCTGACATGCGGCTGTGTTGATGACGTAAATCTGAAGTAAATCGCTGTAATTCATTACACACATGCACTGTTTTAAAACATTTTAAACTTGTTAAACTCACTCTTGATCACATTTGATGATGATTGATGATCCTAAACTGAACCGACCTTTTATTTAGGGTTGATTTGCGCACGTCCTGTCTTGTGGATTACAAACGTTACTATGGAGACATGTTAATACGCAGCTGTCAATCAATATTGGTGGGTGGGGAGACCACACTCCTACGTCAAGTTGCGGTCGGTCTGAAAACAGCTCCAATTGGTCCATCGTTTTTTTTGTTGTTAAATTGAAAAAAAAAGGACTGGGTGTGTTTATATCACCCCAATATGACGGTCTATACACTATACCTACACATATGTCTGTCCAAACAGCTTGAAAAGTAGATTTTTCACCATAGGTGCCCTTTAAAGTATGAGTAAAAAAGTGGAAAGTACTCAAGAGTAGTGTGTAGTGAGTATTACACTGTAAAAACCTGATGCATTTACATGTAATTTGTGCATCTGTTTGTAAACGTAACATTCTGTAGTGCATCTAGTTATTGCCCAGCAGGCACACAACGTCAGAAGACGTTAATATTAAGTTAGATTTAGGTTGTGATGTCAGGTGACCAAAATTCTACGTCTAGCCAGCGTCTAAGGACAACAATATTTTGATGTCCAATAATGATGTCAAATGATGTTGATATTTGGTTGATTTTAGGTAGTTAGAAAGTGACCAAAATCCATTAATGAGACAACATCTTAAACCAACATCATATTGACACCAAATACTGACATTTACTCGTCAGGTATGGCAACCAAAATCCAACGTCTGATAGACGTCATAGTGGTAACGTCCACACAAGCTGTAACATCATTAGACGTTGATATTTTGGTTTCAGGTTGGACGTTGGACATTGACGTCAGCCTGATGTTGAGTTCAGACGTCAGCCCGATTTTCATTTTCAAGCAAAATGCAACGTCCCCATGATGTTAGGGTATAACGTCAATCTGACGTCTTGTGCCTGCTGGGTGTTTAAGGCCATTTCGGTCATCTTCTCATCAGTGACATGCATCTAAACACAATGCGTGTAAAGATTTTGGACATCTTCTTGGACACTTTTAACACTTCCAAACAGTTTGCTGCAACTATAAATCGCCCATGTCTTGAGGTAGTTGATTATGAGGCAATATACCTTCTATGTGTGATTTGATTCTGTCTTTCGGTTGAGACGTTAAACCGAGGTCCTGACTTTCTGTGGTGTGGGAATATAAATTTATATAATCTAGTTTCAAATGAACAATAATTTACATATAACTGAAAAGTTATATTCTTTGGTTTTTAATGATATCATTTCATGAACAGCTCAGCCATGCGGGACATTTAACCTTTGTCTTTCTGACTACTGGCTGAGAGAATGTGATACAAATGCTATGGGCAGATTTTAACCACTCAGCCTTTGTCTTAGGGTGATACTTTCAGGCCAAAGAAACCCCTTTTGTTGATGAACTTGTGTGGCAGGTTTCTAACACCTACATGCCGGGTATCTTGCTGACTTCAATGCTGAATGTGCATGCTTTGTTTAGCCATCTCCCCTCCTCATAAGAAGACACTATAGACAGGACATCTTTGTCTCAAATCAGACTTGTGATAAAACTAGCAGACTGCAGACCTCCAATAGGCTCCTGCAGACACATGAACTTCTTGAAGACGTTGTATGCAGATTAACCAACACGTCTCAATAAAGGAATTCTGCTTGTTTCGAGTCTCCTGGACTGGGTTCTCTTTTTCTATCCATCATTTATTTTTTTACAACAGTGGTCATAAAAAATCCCATGGCACTTCTCGTAAAGAGTAGGGGTGTAACCATGGTGTCCCTCAATCGGCCCTTACGATCATGGCCTCCCAATCATCTCCATCCACAAAAAATCTGCTCAATCACCGTCTCTTCACTCCATCTGTAGCTGGTGTGTGGTGAACGTACTGTTCCATTGTCCTGTGGCTGCCATCGCATCATCCAAGTGGATGCTGCACACTGGTGGTGGTGTGGAAAGACACCCCCCCACCCAATATTGTGAAGCGCTTTGGGTGTATGGCCATACACAATAAATGCGCTATATAAATACACATTACATTTACATTTGATTGGACGGGAATCACAGGACTGATTTTTCTAATGCCCACCGACAAGAAAAGTAAAGTAGGGACTGCAGGTTAAAGAAAAGTAGTGGATTAAAAGTACCAGCTGCATTAAAAATGTACTCACGGGAAAGTAAAAGTACACATTTATACAACTACTTAGTAAAGTACAGCTCCTGAGGAAAAATACTCAATTACAGTAATTTGAGTATTTGTAATTAGTTACTTTACACCACTGGCATAGAGATATTTGATGTTTTCTAGGTGGTTTATAGAGCACTGCCCTTTAAATTGGTGCTCATCCATGATAGTAAGCGAGCTGAAAGAGAAAACCGACTGTCGACTGTTTAAGCTTAATGATCACAGTCAGACACAACAACAACTAAAATCAATATGCGGCTGGAAGAGTCTGCATTTACATGCTCACTATGGATTGTGTTTCAGACGATGACACCTAAAAACTGAGCTCAAGCGAGAAGTGTCTCGTTTTCACACATAATAAGGGAGTTTCAGGTATAGGCACTGAGGGGCTGTAGATGGAAGATAGGGAGAGGCAGAACGAGATGGGGAGAGGCAGGAAGGAAGCTGACAAAATATGATGAATGGACACATCTGCTGATGGAGGTGTAGGGAGGAGATGGAGGGATGGATGGATGAAGGAAGGGAGGGATGGGAGTAAAGAGTGATAAACGCTTAAGATTGATCTCTCCTATGAAGTGAAAGGGACAAAGCGTGATGCACTCATGCAGTCTGTCTCTGTGTGTGTGTTCATGTAGTATACAGACTTTCTAATCCGCTGCTCCTAGCGCAACCTTGTGAAATGAAAGCAGAACCAAGCCTTTTCATATCAACAATGCACCAATTAAATGAATTAATTTCTCTCCAGTCCTTTACAACAAATGTGTAAAAACTACAAATGTGTATTTATTATATATTACCTACATAAAAAAACTAAGGATGCTCCGATCGATCGGCCGAAAATCGGTATCGGCCGATAATCACATTTTATGACTCGATCGGTACTTGCTAACTTGGCCGATCTTACGAACCGATCACAATTGATGACGTCAATGCGTGAGAACGTACACGATGAGTGGGGACGTAAATGTTTTGTCGCCGAAGTCATGTCATCAGCAGTGTGGAATTATTATGACGTTTCGAGAAACAATGAAAAATTCGCTAATTGCCATTTATGTTCCAAGGAAATCTCACGTGGAGGAGCATCATCCAAAACATTTAATACAACAAACCTGATTCGGCACTTAAGAACGAGCCACCGCGAGTCCTATGGTAAATACGAAAAACTGTCGACTGCAAAAAAGGCAACGGTAACTAGTAATGCGACTCTCACTTAGCCATCCATTACAGACATTCTGAAAAAACACGAACTGTACACACCAGACAACAAGAAAGCTAAGGATATAACCGCGAAGATAATGGAATTTATACGCATTGACAACCAGCCTCTGTCAGTCACAGAAGACATTGGATTTAAACGCCTCATTGAACATCTTGAACCATCTTGGCCTCTCGTTAACATTGGACAATGTTTAATTAAATCTAATGAATTGCATCAAACTACTCAAATTTGTTCATTTATATAAGTTTACTTTTTTTTGTTCGTTTGTTTTGTTTTTATTTTGTCCTGCTCATGCTTGTATTGGACAATGTTTAAGTTAAATCAGACTTCTCCATTTTAGGAGATGAAATGTTTATTTTGTCCTTCACCGTTCACTGTACTACTGGACAATGTTTAAATAAACCTGTGGGTTGCATCAGCCTGCTCAATTTATTATTTTTTGTCTCTTATTCAGTATCCTGATGTGCATAGTGTTATGCATTAACCCCATTGTAAAAGCATTTTAAAATATTTACTGTATAATAAATACTTATTTGTGATTATTTAGTACTCTGTTAAAACAATAGTTTTATTACATATAGTGTTAAAATGTAAATATAACAAAGGCAACAACAATAGTATTACTTTATCTGAAAAAAAGTTCAGATAAAGTTATGATCAGAGAGCTTACATATCAGTTATATAAACTTGAAGCATCAGAATCGGCATTGGTAACGGCCGATCAGCATGACAAAAAATCGGTACTCGGTATCGGTGGCAAAAATCCTGATCGGAGCATCCCTAAAAAAAAACATCTTACTAAACATTCATATTAATAGGATAGTTCACCCAAATATAACAAATATGGCCTTTTTACTAATGACAAGCCTGTTTGAGTTTCTTTCATCTGTTGAACAAAAATGGAAGATATTTTGAAAATAGTTGGAAACATGTAACCATTGACTTCCATGGTATTTGCCTCCTATGGAAATCAATGGTTACATGTTTGCAGCTTTCTTCAAAATATCTTCCATTGTGTTCAACAGATGAAATAAACTCAAACAGGTTTAAATAGTGAGTGAATGCCATTTTTTTAGTGACCTGTCCCGTAAGGTAATCTAACTATAGTAAAATTACTTCTTTCATAAACACAAGTGCATACATTATCCCTTATATTAAGTAATATATATATATATATATATATTATTTAATCATTATTTCACTTATATGCAAGAAGAGACAGTCATATTATGTTTCATTTAAATAAAAAATATATATATACACTTACTGTCCAACTGCTCTTAAATGCTAATTTCTAATCAGCCAATCACATGGCAGCAACTTAATGCATTTAGGCATGTAAACATTGTCAAGACGATCTGCTGCAGTTCAAACCGAGCATCAGAATGGGGAAGAAAGGGGATTTAAGTGACTTTGAACGTGGCATGGTTGTTGGTGCCAGACGGGCTGGTCTGAGTATTTCAGAAACTGCTGATCTACTGGGATTTTTACGCACAACCATCTCTAGGGTTTACAGAGAATGGAAAAGAGAAAATATCCAGTGAGCGGCAGTTCTGTGGGCGCAAATGCCTTGTTGATGCCAGAGGTCAGAGGAGAAGGGCCAGACTGGTTCCAGCTGATATAAAGGCAACGGTAACTCAAATAACCACTCGTTACAACCGAGGTCTGAGGATGAGCATCTTTAAATACACACAACATGTCCAACCTTGAGGCGGATGGGCTACAGCAGCAGAAGTTTCCACTCCTGCGGGCTAAGAACAAAAAAACGTTGCCTGGTCTGATGAGTCTCGATTTCTGCTGCAACATTCGGATGGTACGGTCAGAATTTGGTGTCAACAACATGAAACCATGCATCCATCCTGCCTTGTATCAACGATTCAGGCTGGTGATGGTGGTGTGATGGTGGTGTAATGGTGTGAGGGATCTTTTCTTAGCACACTTTGGGTACCAATTGAACATCGTGTCAACACCACATGAGTATTGTTGCTGACCATGTCCATTCCTTTATAACGCATCATGTCAAAGCGCAAATCATCTCAGACTGGTTTCTTGAACATGATAATGAGTTCACTGTCTTCAAATGGCCTCAACAGTCACCAGATCTCAATCCAATAGAGCACCTTTGGTATGTGGTGGAACGTGAGATTCAGATCATGGATGTGCAGCAGACAAATCTGCAGCAACTGCGTGATGCTTTCATGTCAATATGGAGGAAAATCTCTGAGGAATATTTCCAGTACCTTGTTGAATCTATGCCACGAAGGATTAAGGCAGTTCTGAAGGCAAAAGGGGGTCCAATCCGGTACTAGTAAGGTGTACCTAATAAAGTGGCCGGTGATTGTATGTAAAATTTTAAATATTCATTCAAATTAGTTAATTCAAATGTAATTATTATAGCCACTGTGTGTTTTTAGGTATTGAATGAAAGACCAAGAGCCAGTTAAGCTACATAAGTTTCATAAAATGAGTTGGTTTGGCGTCTGACTATAAACCTGTGGCCTTGACCTTCATCAAAAAAAAAATAACAACCTTCACCTCTATCTGAGGAAGACGCACAGCAGTGGATTGTATTTCTTTCTCTCTCTCACACACACACACACATAGTTTTTATGGTCTTTTATCAGAGTGTGTGCCAGTGTAATCGTTCCTGACCCCGGGGAACAGAGGAGAGGAACAGCAGGATGAAGGTAAGTTACGTCTGTCTCTGACCCGAGCACCAATACAGTGATGACATCGAAAAAGGCGACAGAATTGTCCCTGCTCAAGGACACACACACACACACACTTCCACAGCTGTCTTTATGAGGACTTTGTCAACATTTACCAGCATTGCTATACTTCTGGGGACATTTGGAGATATCTATATATATAGATACATATATATATATATACATATGCCGTAGGGGAAATAAGTATTGAACATGTCATGTTTTTTTTTCCTGGAAATAATATTTGTAAAGGAGCTACTGACATGGAGTTGAACCAGATTTTGGTAAAAATCCAAACAACACAAACATAAAAATAAAACAAACTACCTCCATATCTTTTACAGTCTATGGCTAGATACATCTAACTATCGCGATAGTTTCTTTTACGATAGTGTATCGATAGTCCAACCTCAAGTATCGATTCAAGTTGTGAATACTCCTCCACTACTGTAGATATCACTAACTCGCGATCAACAAAACGCCAAGTAGTACGGTATCAGAAGTAAGCAAGAGTGAGCATGGCATAAAATATAAAGGTGCCTCCAGCTTTTAGAGCTGACGTGTGGCTGCACTTTGGTTTTAATGTTATAAGGGTTGTGTCGATAGACGATGCCATCGCCGATGGTCTATAGACATCATGATGCTGAGGCGCCATCACTGATCCTCCACACCACCCCCGTTGCAAACCCGCTCGTGAAAAACACACACTCAGGCTCCGTTTACACTGATACAGCTTAGTTTAAAATGGCATTTTAGAACGAAAATGATCCACATCCAAACTGGCGTTTCACCAGGCATTTCTGAACAGCCCTCCGTCTGCTGAAAACACATCACGTGACCACACACACACACAGCCACAGCCCCCCCCCCACACACACATACACACACACACACACACACTGTCATGCGCTCGTCTGAGCTCCAGAGAAGTGTACGGACTCTATATTTTATACAGTTATTGCATTGGTACGAACAGTTTATCAAGGATGTACCGCTGGATTGCGTCTCACTATAATTTAGTTGTTAAACGTGATATTTAATTAATCCTGTCTTTATCTAACGACTCTTCAGTCTTTTGATTCTCTCAGGTAACATGTCAGCGTCAGTACACTGCTTCAGTCTTTTGCTTTCACGCTTGTGTTTAGTAATTTTAGTGAAAACCTCAGATACTGTTGGTTAGTTCCTGTTGGTTGTGCAGCTTTTTTACCAAGCAAGTGTGTGGACGCCATAACGGCACGGTTCACTCTGCCTAGTCATGCCAGAGTCCCGCGGAAAAAAGTGATTGACAGGTGGTAATTTGTGTGTAACTTCTCTTTATTTATTTATGATTTGGTTATGAGTAAAACAAAGGCCATGCAGGTCAGGTAGTTGAAACGGTAGGCTACAAATAATTAATTAGGTATGAATTTATTAATTATTCATAAATAATTAGTTCACCTCCCCCTATGACGATGATGCCATGGTCCATCGCCATGTTTCACCTTAGACACCGTATGATGCCAAATTGGTCAACATAGCCCAACCCTAAACGCTATACCAGGGAGTACTGAATTAGACAAAAAATAAATGCCATTTGTAAGCTTTGCAATATACATAGATCTCTGTTCAATCACAATGTGCAGTTTTAGTGAATTGAAATGGATGGAAAATAAATTGGAATTTTAATTTGTCTGCTGACTTTATCAAGTTGTCAATATAATGTGACACACATACTAATACAAACTATTACAATATATCACAATATTTATTGTATCGTAACCCATGTATCGCGATATGTATCGTATCATGAGGCCCTTGCCAATACACAGCCCTATATTATATAGTAGTATAGTTTAGATTTTACCATCACTGCTGAGCTTAACATACTGTAAAAAAATTGCCTCGATTTAAAATTGTACGCACTTGCTGCACTTTTTGATTTGACTCAACTTAATGTAGCACTTGATAAAAACTAACTAACTTTGCCATCTAAATGAACATACAAAGGGCACAGATCTCATACACCTACCAAATCTGTAGTGACAGGACAACCAACACAAACTGGAGCCGTGTCTTTTTTAAAAGGAGACGAGTGGCAAATGTAGATTTGATCATTTCCAGATGCAAAAACAATAAAAATATTGTACAGCAACTTGCTGCATTTTTTGAGTTGACTCAACTTTTTATCGTGTCGCGTGCACTGTAATCCACACGCGAGTCCAGCTGCGCTCTGGAAAACAAAACCTTTGTTGCAACACATTAATAAGCGCAGCACATTAATAACTGCAACACTGATGATCCATGTCTCCAAATTCCCGTTCTATCACTTGTTTTGGCAACACAACGTGGCGTCTCTCTGTCATCTGAACACTGTAACAGGTAAAAAACAGTCTTCGAAGCTGTCATGCATATTAATGAAGTTGCACCGCATACACAATAGAGCGCGCTGATTGGTTTGAACCAAGTCTTTCTCATGAATTGATGCTGCACACTCAGAGACGTCACGATGCAGGTACAGACATCTAGTCTCCATGCTTGAATACACACAAGTATCTATTCGCCGTGACCCAGCTTCAAAATTTCGTTTCAAACTGGAAGAACAAATTTGCTCAAAATAATGTGAAATATATGAAATATGTGTGTCCTAATAGTGTTTATGGCAGCGTGGGACACATATATGACTGTCAACTGTTCAAAAAATGTGTTTTTGGTGTTTTGTGATCCTTTAGGGGGGGCGAATAATTTTGACCTTAAAATGGTTGTAAAAATAATGTTATTCTAGCTGAAATAAAACAAATAAAACTTTCTCCAGAAGAAAAAATATTATAGGAAATACTGTGGAAAAATATGTTAAACATCATTTGGGAAATATTTGAAAAAGAATAAAAAATTCACAAGAGGGAAAATAATTCTGTTATAATTCAATTATATAATATAATACTAACACATTAATATTAACAGGCCCCAAAAAAAGTCATGATTTCATGGGGACTTCAAATGTAACACACACACACTCATATTTGTTGAGCTAAACAGTGTGCAGTTCGCAGGAGCGGACGGACGGAGGGTGATAAGGAGAGCTTTGGTTATTGTTTTGGCGTCTGCAGATAGCGCTGCTCTCCGTGTGACGCTTTCTGTGATTCTCATCTTGGACATATTAAGGAGTCTCGCTGTAATATTACAGTCGGGCCGTATGAAACAGACAATAACTCGCTCGCAGCCTCTGAAGAGCAGAAATGGACAAAACATCGCAGCTTATTCCGGGAAGTTTTCAGCGCAGACGTGCGAAAGAAAAGCCCACGGGAAATAAACACATCAAGCTGGATTGTGCTTCAGACAACAGCAGGATAAATTTTACTAACATGCAAAAGCCATTTATTACTGTTCAATTGTAGAATTATTGTTATTATTATTATTATCATTATCATCATTATAATTTTAGATCAATTATTTAAATAGTTTTACATATTATTTTGGACAATTTAAAAATTTATTTTTTCCAATTCTACCAAATAAACATTATTATTTATTAATTATAATATTAATTATAATTACCTTTATAGTATTATGAATAAAATATATTAATATAAAGCAATCACATTTATTAGTAGTTATATAATAATAATAATAATAATAATAATATAATTTTATATTATAAACTTTATAAATATATAGTTTATATAATTTATAAAAAGTTTATTGTATTATTATTATTGTTATTATTAATATTATTATTATTATTGTTAAAGCTTGACAGAAAACATATTTTTTATGTAATATGAGG
>CAIGQZ010035066.1:6668187-6697820 GCA_903798205.1 Danio tinwini
TGGATGTACTTTATCCTGCTTATTACTAAGGGTGGGACTCACAGATACTCACGATACAATATTATCGTGATATTTTGACCTCTGTTGTTTAAGACTGAATGGTTTTATTCTGCGAAAACAATCATGCTGGATGTACTTTATCCTGCTTATTACTAGGGCTGGGACTCACAGATACTTTGATATTTTGACCACTGTTTAATACGGTGGCCGGGAAGTGCAAAACAATATCACAAAGTGTGAAACACTTTTACAAAGCTTGGGACAAATTTACATTTTGAAAAACATTTTTACCTATCATAAAACACAATGACATAGAAACAACAATTTTACCAAGGACAAAACAAATTTACATTTTAGAAGGAAATTAACAAAACGCAAAACACTTTTACTAGTCCCGAAACAAATGTACAATTACAGATTCTTACGGAAAGGGAATGTACCACACACCGGAAGTGACGCGGAATGTACCACACACCGGAAAATATCAGCTCGCGTGACTTTGTTGACACAGGTTAACATGAGTCTACAACTATAAAAATCATGGTTTGACCAAGACTGAATGGTTTTATTCTGCGAAAACAACCATGCTGGATGTACTTTATCCTGCTTATTACTAGGGGTGGGACTCACAGATAATCACGATACAATATTATCATGATATTTTGACCACTGTTGTTTAAGACTGAAGGGTTTTATTCTGCGAAAACAACCATGCTGGATGTACTTTATCCTGCTTATTACTAGGGGTAAGACTCACAGGTACGATATTATCAAGATATTTTGTTCCCAATAATGACATATCTTGATATCAGCGATTGTGCCATATATATATCACAAGAAAACCATCGACAGTAGGTCACAATATCTGTAAATAAAGAGAAAAAATATGTTTTTTTTATTACCAGCACATTTTATAGAATCGCAACACTGCTCAGCTGTCAAACAAGCTTAAAATGCTGATGTGCAGAGAGCATTTTGTGTCTAAAAAAAGATCACATCTCTAAATTAGTCTACGAAAGCAACCGTGCTGGATGTACTTTATCCTGCTTATTACAAGGGGTGGGAATCACAGGTACTCATTATACGATATTATCATGATATTTTGCTCTGATAATAATATTTCATGATATCAGCGATTCTGCAATATATCACAAAAATATCTTCCACGATAAATCACAATATTTATAAATGAAGAGGAAAAATGCATCAAAAGTTGTACAAAAAAAAAGAAAGATGTATGTATCTGGTACTTTTATTACCAGCACATGTTATAGAATGTCTTTAAATTAGTCACAGCAGGGGCATCTCAATTTTATACAAATTATATAATTTCAACAAAAATTGTCAAGTTAGCAATTTATTGCTTTCTAGTTTCCTGTAAACTTTAGCCACTTATTGTTATTATGCCTTGACTGTTGCTCAGGGAAGTGATTGGTGGTCTTTGATTGGTGAGTTGTTTTTCGTTTATTTGAATATCTTCAATACAAACATACAAACATGTGACATAACACATCTATATCTCAGCAGGGTCCGTCATGGTTTTGGGTCCCCTTGAAACATTTCCGTTGTGTTGCGTGGATATTTGCTGGTGGTGTGACTAATTGCAGCGCGTTTCTTCAGTTGTTTGTGTTGTGACCAATTGCTGTGTGTTTCTTCGGTTGTTTGTGTTGTGAGAATTTGCAGCAAGTGTGCTTTGTTTCTTTATTTGCTGGTGTTTTTGTAATTGCATGTGCTTTCTTAAATTACACAGCGTTAAGCTCTCTCGGCCACCGTAGTTTTTAGGTGCGTGAATGTCTCCTAAATACGCACATGTGGTGAACATTTCGCAGGGAAAACTGGTCGCACGGCAACAATTTTAGGCACTTGCACAAATGCTCCCAAATATATTTTGAGGTCTCATAGATAAAATTTTGGCCGCATATGCGATCAAAACGATTGAAATTTCTAGCCCTGACCATCTAGTCAAAATAATTATTTTTTTGTTATTCAAGCAAACAGTATAATAACATTTTGCCAATATATCAGTATGATCATTTATGTAATATTGACACAGGTTGTTTTTGCGACAACTATTTTCTGCTCTCTAAACTGTATATGTTTATTTGATCAGTTGTATCTTCATGTATTTTTTTTTAAAGATTTTTTCTCAAAAATACAATGAATCTCTAAATACAAAATAAAAATGTAGGCCAGTACTTGGATTTGTTTGTACCTTTCCATGTCTGCATGCAGAGAAACACAAGCACTCGGTGAACTCAGACCGTGTCCTTGCTCAGGGAGTTTCCTGTAGACACGCAGCCCTCAACCAATCACTGCGCAGTTTAGGCAGCGTGTCATAACTGCTGGCTAGCGCTAATGATCCTCCTGCCCTCCGACCCCAGTGAACCTCCGGCCGCGTCCGCAGAGATGCTACAGCAGCAGCCCACGGCCTCCTCAGACGACAGATCCGATCAGACACCAGCACTGGCAGACAGAGGTTTTAACTACGCTAAAACTGGCTCTACAGATGAGCCCTCAGAAGAGAATGATAGACTAGACCTGTCTTGACTGTTCTTAGCATTTTTTGCAGTGTTGTAACTGTGAGATATGCTATTCATTTACTAATAAATGCACATTGAATTATATGACTAGGGAGGGACTTTGTGCAGCATTGAACAGAACTTTTTATGCTGTTTGTTCAAACTACTTATTTAAAATGAACTGAAATTCTTGAGATTTTTTTTTAAGGACAACCTAATTTTTTATGTTCAATCTACTTAAATTTGTTTGTGTTGGGACAACATGAATGAATTGTGCGGAACCCTGCATTATTTACGGTGTAATATTGTTCTTTTTCGTTTTACAAATGCCTAAAACATCTAGTATGTTAACATTCAGTATGTTACCACTGGGGGGAGGGGTGTGATCTGAATGAACCCGCAAGAATCATGTGGACTTTGTAATATTACACAGATTGCCCCCCAGTGGATAAAGATTGAATTTCCATAATCTTTTAAAACAGTAAGGACATAACAAAGCCCAGTTTACTGAAATCATTTGACCTTGCCAATTTGATACGGGTTCTGAACTACTGATTTAAAACTAAAGATTTGTAAAATTTTAAAACTTCTCAAGTGGACTATAGATTAGTAGACTAATGCAGAGAATAGTAAATAAGGGGAAAAGGGGTGATTTCAGATACATCATATGTGTTTATGTGCTACTCAAATAGGCTAATGTGAAACAGGTGGCACAATAATCAGTACAATGGGTTGTGGGAAATGTAGTCTTGTGTTTTTGTCAGATTTTCATTTACTTTGTTATACTTTTCAATTCAATTCAATTCATCTTTATTTGTATAGCGCTTATACAATGTAGATTGTGTCAAAGCAACTTCACATGGAAGTTTATAGTGAATTGAAACAGTGTCAGTTCAGTTTTCAGTGTTTAAGTTCAGTTTAGTTTAGCTCAGTTCAGTGTGGTTTAATAATCACTACTGAGAGTCCAAACACTGAGGAGCAATTCCATCGATGCGCAGCTCTACAGATCCCGAACCATGCAAGCCAGAATATACAAAATTGTTATACAAAATACAATACGTCCAGATTGAAGGTGCTGGGATAAGGTCTGCATTAATGCATGTGGGCTGTGTCACAATTGTCTCTAGGAGGTTGTTTATGGAGTGTAGACAAGTGTGTACATGAAAGAAATCAAAATACTTTGTTTCTTTACTAATAGACAGCTTGCTAAGTATTAAACAACTATCAAAGGCTCTGACCAAGAAGTTTAAAATCTAAACTGTCTGAAGGGTTTATCAACCAACAAAGCATAAACAAAGCAACATCCTGTCTCTTTACGTTCACTTCTTTAAGAGGAATATGTTAGTGGACTAATATAGGGAATAGTAAATGAGTGTATAAGAAGTGATTTCAGATACATCATATGTGTGTATGTGCTACTTAAATAGTCTAATTTGAAACAGGTGGCTCTATAGTAAGTACAATGGGTTGTGGGAAATGTAGTCTTGTGTTTTTGTCAGATTTTTATTTACTTTGTTGCTTCAAATCAAGGTTTGTAATGATGTGATTCCTCTTGATTCCATTTAGTTTGGTTCATGGCTTATAGCAATTTTTTAAAAGACTATTTTTGAATGGATGACTGAAAATTATACAATACGTCCAGATTGAAGGTGCTGGAATAACGGCAGCATTAATGTGCTTCAATTGGAACTTCTGTTGCATGTAAACTTGAAGCCTGAATGTGGGCTGTGTCTCAACTGTCTCTAGGAGGTTGTGTATGGAGTGTAGATTATTGTGTACATAAAAGAAATCAAAAATCTTTGTTTCTTTACTAATAGGCAGCTCGCTAAGTGCTAAATAACTATCACAGGGTTTGACCAATATGTTTAAAATCTAATATTTCTGAAGGGTTTATCAACCAGCAAAACATAAACAAAGCAACATCCTTTCTCGTTTACGTTCACTTCTTCAAGTGGAATATATTAGTGGACTAATATAGGGAATAGTATATGAGTGTATAAGGGGTGATTTCGGATACATCATATGTGTTTATGTGCAGCTTAAATAGGCTAATGTGAAACAGGTGGCACAATAATCAGTACAATGGGTTGTGGGAAATGTAGTCTTGTGTTTTTGTCAGATTTCCATTTACTTTGTTGCTTTAAATTAAGGTTTGTAATAATGTAATTCCTCTCGATTGCATTTGGTTTGATTTATGGCTTATGCTACTTTTCAAAAGACTTTATATTTGAATAAATTACTGGAAAATATACAGTATGTCCAGATTGAAGGCGTTGGGATAAGAGCAGCATTATTGCTCTTCAATTTCGAACTTCTGTTGCATGTAAACTTAAAGCCCGAATGTGGGCTGTGTCACAATTGTCTCCAATGGGTTGTTTATGGAATGTAGATGTTTGTGTACATGAAAAAAATCTAAACACTGTGTTTCTTTACTAATAGACAGCTCGCTAAGTATTAAATAACTATCACAGGGTCTGACCAATAAGGTTAAAATCTAATCTGTCTGAAGGATTTATCAACCAGCAAAACACAAAGCAACATCCCTGCTTGTTTACATTCACTTTTTCAAGTGGACTATATTAGTGGACAAATATAGGGAATAGCAAATGAGTGTATAAGAAGCGATTTCAGATACATCATATGTGTGTATGTGCTACTTAAATAGGCTAATTTGAAACAGGTGGCTCTATAATCAGGTCAATGGGTTGTGGGAAATGTAGTCTTGTGTTTTTGTCAGATTTTCATTGACGTTGTTGCGTCAAATCAAGGTTTGTAATGATTCGATTCCTCTCGATTCCATTTAATTTGGTTCATGGCTCATACCACTTTTTAAATAACTTTATTTTCGAGCGAATGACTGAAAATATAAAGTACATCTAAATTGAAGGTGCTGGGATAAGGGCAGCATTACTGCGCTTCAATTGGAACATCTGTTGCATGTAAACTTGAAGCCTGAATGTGGGCTGTGTCATAATTGTCTCCAAGAGGTTGTTTATGGCATGTAGACGTTAGTGTACATGAAAAAAACTCAAAACACTTTGTTTCTTTACTAATAGACAGCTTGCTAAGTATTAAACAACTATCACAGGGTCTGACTAATAAAATTAAAAATGAATCTGTCTGAAGGATTTATCAACCAGCAAACATAAACAGGGCAACATCCCTACTCATTTTTCAAGTGAAATATATTAGTGGCCTAATATAGAGAATAGTATAAATGAGCGTATAAGTGATTCAGATACATCATATGTGTGTGTGTGTGTGCTACTTAAATAGGCTAATTTAAAACAGGTGACACAATAATCAGCACAATGGGTTGTGGGAAATGTAGTCTTGTGTTTTTGTCAGATTTTCATTGACTTTGTTGCTTCAAATCAGGGTTTGTAATGATGCGATTCCTCTCGATTGCATTTGGTTTGATTTATGGCTTATGCTACTTTTTAAATGACTTTATCTTTGAATGAATGACTGGAAAATATACAGTATGTCCAGATTGAAGGCGCTGGGATAAGGGCAGCATTAATGCGCTCCAATGGGAACTTCTGTTGCATCTCAACTCAAAGCCCGAATGTGGGCTGTGTCACAATTGTCTCCAGGAGGTTGTTTATGGAGTGTAGAGGCGGACAGCGATGACTTGTATGGAGGGTTTCCACAACGCCACCTACTCCTCCAAAAGACAATTTCTGTCATTCTGTCTCTCCCACTCTTCCTCGCTGCTAACCCGAAAGCTAAATTGGCCATTTCCATGTAAATATGAGGCTTTGTTGTGGTTTAATTACTATGGAGAAGACTGAAGATGGAGCATGTGATTTGAGGGAGGAGAATGGGATGCTGGGTAATGTTAGATGTGCTGAAGTTTGGATCATTCGGGATTGACCTTTTTGTGTGTTTTTGTGGTTTAGGGGAAGAGGAATAAACCCGGAGTGGAGTCCGTCGGGTCTCCAGATTCAGGAAGAGGAAGAGGAGAGAAAAAAGCCATCAAGTAGGTGCAGGGATATTTATTTTGTTCATTGGAGTGTGTGTTTTTTTGTAAGATTGTTGTGTTGGAGTGAAATCTGAATGCGCGGATTACATGACTATATAGCTGTTATCTTCATATAACAGTGGAAATCAGTTTAGTTGTTGAATTGGTGGTGGTCCGTCAGAGTAAGCAATGAAGGCTTAAAATATGTATTTAAAAGGAATAATGGTGAAATAATTTTTGTTATTTACACTTAAATGTATATAATGGGAAAAAATTTTCTAAATAAAATGGTGTATTATATTATTATATAATATAATACATATATAATAATTATTTATTGTACATAACATTTATTTATTATTTTTTTCTTTTTTTCTTTCATATTTATTCAACTAGGTTTTTTAGGAAAGTAATCTAAATATTAAGTTTAAGCTGATTTCCCTCTGATTTATATATTGTTTTCATAATGTAATGTTATTATTACTATTATTACTATTATTACTATTATTGTATTATTATTATTATTATTATTATTATTATTATTATTATTTACATAATAGCCTAAAATATGTGCAAAAATTATATAAAAATTGTATGGTTTAATAAATTAGTAATTCAAATATTTTGCTTTGTTAATTGGCCTTAGATTAATATAAATTATTAATCAATTAATATCAATTATGAATTAATACAAACATCAATTAGTTAATAAATAAATTAATAAATCAGTTAATTTGTTCATTGATCCATTCAAATGAAACATTTTTAATGGACAAAATAACACCAGAAAACCTTTTAATTCATGAACTGAACTCTGATTTTCAAAATTAATTAATTAATTTATTTATGATGAATGTTCTAAGGTGTGCCATTATTTTTGTATAAACACACAGCTAAAATAGTTCTGGCAGGTTTTAAGTGGATTCTATATTCATCTATTATAAATACTGTAGTAATACTACATTTCTTTTAAGTGCTTGATTCTGATTGGCTGATGAGCATTCTAAGGTGCGCCATTATTTTTGTATAAACCCACAGCTAAAGTAGATCCGGCAGGTTTGGAGTGCATTAGAATACCATATGACTAATTTCAGTTATCCCACATGAAAAAATACTATAGTAATCTATTATAAATACTGTAGTAATACTACAGCGCTGTTGAGGGCTTGATTCTGATTAGCTGATGAGCATTCTAAGGTGCGCCATTATTTTTATATAAACACACACATTGCAAAAAAAAAATCCATAATTTTACGGTTTATTTTTGGCAGCTGGGGTGCTGGGAAAAAAAACTTAAAATGACGGCTGTTAAATTTCAGAAATTTACTGTAAAATACCGGACATTAAATTACAGAAATGTCCTTAAATTTTAATTTCTGTAATTCAACCTCTGTTATTTTACAGTACCGTTGTTTAACTTTTTTTTTCGGCACCCCAGCTATTGTGTTGCTTTGGTAATACAACAACTATATTAATATATACTAATGACTAGGGCCAGACAGAAATTTTTTGCTATTTATTATTTTTTTTTAAATCTGTGGGTTTATGCTGAATTATTTTGGGAGTATTGTTACTAAAAACTTAATATATGAAATTTTTAAATAAAAGCTTTTTAACTTTTATTTAATGTTTACAATGCAAATCCATCTAAATCCACTTAGCAAGTCTCTCATATAATATATATACTAAAGGACAGAAAATACTACTTTACAAACTGTATTGTAAATAAATCAAACAAACACTTTCATATTAGTCAGTAATATTGCTGGAATTAATTTAAAAACTGAATAAATATAAATGTACACACATTTACACAAATAAATAAATCGACTCGAAGGGCTAAAAATCTGCGGAAATCTGTGGATTTCTGCATGCGCAGATTCGTGTGGGCCTACTAATGACCCAATACTGTGAGTTTTCTACTGTAGTTATCTACAACTATAGGGTATGTAGGGTATTTAATTATTAATTTATTTGTTCATACATTCATTAAAAACAAATTGTGAATTGATTTCTGATTAATAATTAATTTATTACATTTTAATTTTAATATAATTTTTTAAAAAATGTGCATGAATCTTACTGATATTTGGTGTTCAATGTTTTTCTATAAATAAGCCTCTGAGAAAAGTCCCTCTCACGGATCACTACCGCCTAATAATCATGATTTCCATTTCATTCACCATCAACAGTCTAGACTTGCTTTGAAGAGACAAAAAAAAAGACCCTACAAAAGTACAAGACCAATTAACTGCATTCATAATGAGCGGCGCTCTCGGCTGCTGGCATTCAGGACGCCTCCATTCAGGCTCTTTTGATGGCGGGTGACTCTGAGGAGCCTTTGATTGAGGATTCGGGACGTTTCAGCTCTGCGGGACGCTGCGTTTTCCATTGTTTTGCCTGTCAGATGATCACATGCATTTTTTGTTTACGACACGGTTATTCCTGAAGACGCTGTGAAAGTTGTTTTTGATGCTGATGCTGTTTTGGACTAACGAGTGCACTGGATTTGAAGCTTGCAGGTGCTTGTGGATATCTGTGTGTGTATTAATAACATAAATGATGTTTTCTTTCCAAAAGCAGGTTCACCAGATATCTTCGCATTTCCATTGTCCGCTAATCTGTTCTGTTTGTTGAACATTGATTTTAAGCATCTGATATTGTGTTCAATAATGAATTTTTAGTCAAGAACAGCTTTCTTTTGCTCTCTTTCTCTCTTGAATCCTAACAAACGCGCAGGTTGAACTCGATTATTCTTCATTTGGCATAATGTCTATAATATCTGTGGGTGATATTGTTCTGTTTCCTCCTTTTTTTGACACTGCCTGTCCTGGATGGAGACGAGCAGATCGCCTGTATGTGATGAAATGAAGGTTTTTTGTTCCTCTGACTTGTGTGTGTGTGTGTGTGTGTCTCTTCAGTGATTTAGACAGAGACTTTTGGAATAACAATGACAGCAGTTCAGTGCAGCAGCGCTGGAGCTCATACCCGCCCAAGGAGTTTGTACTAAACATTTCTCCTTATGCCCCTTTTGGAGACCCGCGCCTCACACTCAAGTGAGTCTCTGTTCAGGCTGGTAAGAGACACAAACCCCCCTGACCCACAACATACAGTATGTCTCACCCGAAACCCTCCCTTTAACCAAATTCCACCCCAGATCTGTGTTACCAGAGTCAACCAGCAGCAGCAAATTACCCCGCTGAGACAGGAGAAGACCGTCTGATGCTTTATTTTTTTAAAGTTATATTACAGCGCTGTTCAATGCTTGAATCTGATTGGCTGATGAGCTTTCTAAGTTGTGCCATTATTTTCGTATAAACACACACAGCTAAAGTAGTTCCGGCAAGATTTGAGTGCATTATAATTCCATATCGCTAAGCTATTTTTACTTATCCCATACTATATTAACCTATAAATACTGTAGTAATACTACAGGGCTGTTGAATGCTTGATTCTGATTGGCTGATGAGCATACCAAAGTGTGCAGTTAATTTTGTGTAAACACACATCTAAAGTAGTTCTAAGTGCGTTAAGTGCAATATAATTCTATATCGCTACGCTAATTTCAGTTATCCCTCATGAAAAAAATACTATAGTAACCTATACTGTAGTAATACTACAGAGCTGTTGAATGCTTGATTCTGATTGGCTGATAAGCATTCTAAGGTGTGCTGTTATTTTCGTATAAACACACAGTTAAAGTAGTTCCGGCATGTTTTAAGTGCATTAGAATTCTATATCACTATGCTAATTTCAGTTAATCTGTGTTGCTATGGTAATACAACAGCTATATTATTATATATTAATGACCCAATACTGTAGTTTTCTACAACTATAGCAAATGAGGACAGAAACCTGACAAATGTCTGAAATACCACATTGGAACAGTGTATTAAAGTGTGGGAGTCAGCGCTGTTAAATTCTTGATTCTGATTGGCTGATTTGCTTCATTGTAAGGTGTTCTGTTATTTTTGTATAAACATGCAGCTAAAGTAGATCCGGCAGGTTTTGAGTGCATTAGAATATCACATCACTACGCTAATTTCAGTTATCCCACATGAAAAATACTATAGTAATCTATAGTAAATACTGTAGTAGTATTACAGTATTTTTGAACCATACTATAGTAAGTATGCAGTATCGAGTTTGATATCAGTCGATACGGAAATATTAATGTTTCCCTCTAACATTTGAGCACTGTTGAGCACGTTCTTAAACACTGATTGGCCACTGAGTTCAAGTGCTCAACAGAAATGGCTGTGATTGACCGTGAAGGTCATCGGTTTAATTTGAAAATTTACGTACTGATACCGAAATCGACACCTTTGACAGCCCTAGTGTGCATTATTTTCTACTAACTCAATGGACTGTTGTCAATTAATCCTTTCATATATTATACTACAGCGCTGTTAAATTCTTGATTCTGATTGGCTGATGAGCATACTAAGGTGTGCCATTATTTTTGTGTAAACACACAGCTAAAGTAGTTCCAACAGGTTTTGAGTACATTCGAATTTTATATTACTATGCTAATTTCAGTTATCCCACATGAAAAATACTAAAGTAGTCTATAGTAAATACTGTAGTAATTTTACAGTATTTTCAAAGTACTTGAATTAATCTGTTGTGTTGCTATGGTAATGCAACAAACATATTAACATATACTAATATATACCCAATACTGTATTTTTCTACAATTACCTGTCAAATGCCTGAAATACAACATCTGAACAGTGTATTTAAATGTGGGAACCATAGTAAAAGCCCAATAATTGACTATGGTCTGTTGAAATATTAAAAATTAATGCATACCTGAGTGTAAACTCTAATTTGTGCCATCACGTCACTACTTCCAGTGTACATTAGGATAGTCAAAAGTATCGAGTTCGGTATTATTTGGTACATAAATTAAACAAAACGTCCATTTCCCTCTAGCATTTGAGCGCTGTTGAGCATGTTCTTAAAAAAACACTGATTGGCCACTCAAGTGCTCAAGAAAAATGGTCATGAAGGTCATTGGTTGATTTATTTTTTATTTTTTTAATGTAAGTACCAGTACCGTAATCGATGTGCATTGTTTTCTGATAACTCAATGGACTGTTGTCAATAAATCCTTGCTTATATCATACTACAGCGCTTTTGAATTCTTGATTCTGATTGGCTGATGAGCGTTCTAAGGTGTGCTGTTATTTTTGTATAAACACACAGTAGTTTCCATATTGCTACACTAATTTAAATGATCCCTCATTAATAATACTGTAGTAACCTATAGTAAATAAGGCAATATTACTACAGTACTTTTTAATCATACAATGGTAAAGTACTTGAATTAATCTGGTCTGGTAATTCTATTGTTGCTATGATAATATGATAAACTATATATAAACTAATGACCCAATAGTTTTCTACAATTATAGAGTATGAGAACAAAAACCTGACACGTGTCTGAGACACTAAATGTTCTATTTGACCTTTAATTTTAGCATTCACAACACAATTAGTAGCAAAACAGAAAGTGTAAACAACTTTTAATACAGAGAACAAGATTCAAAACAAAAATATAAACAAAAATGGAAACTTCTGAGTTTATCAAGAAGCAAAATGGACATATAAAAGGCTGAAATGAAAAATGCATTTCATTTTAACATTCAAAATAAGTCAGATTGTAAAATATATGCACTATGCTAAATGCTAAATTCCTTGCTGCGTTTTATTTTCAACCGAATGAGGAGCAAAACAAAGCATTACCACTAACATACAAGTTGTATTTTATTCTAACATTTAGATCAGAACAAGAAACAACCCTCAAGAAAGAAACAACAGCACAAACCGGCATGTTTTCATAACCACGGTTGGTGAATTTGTTCATTTCCCGAAGAATCATTCATCTTTACGCCAGTCCATCAGAGTTTCTCGCTGACACAGACAAACAACTTGCGTTCTGCTGCACTTACTGTTTTTTGTGTGTGTATTTCACAACAGGCTAATTCAGCTGTGTAACTAATTTTAGTGGCTGCATTTGATGAGTAGGCTCTGATAACAAAACTGTCCAGTTAGCAGTGTTAAAACTGCCCTGTTTATGGTTAGCATAGCATAGTTTGAAGGGATCGCTCAATCAGTCAATCAGTTAAGAAAGATGATATTTGTGTATTTATTCTTAAAGTATAAAGCGATACTGCATTTTCTGATATAAATACATAAATGTTAAGTATTAATATTATCTTTTTTTAAAAATCTGTTAGCGTTCATTATTTGTTAGCGCAGTATGTGTCAGACGGTCAGTTAGCGGACTGTGGGCTTAGACTAACCCATATATTACTGTGCCCATCTCACCCGTTTCCCAAATCCATTAAACCCAAATCCCTGGCAGGGCTGTATGATGAGGAAATTTCCCATAATCAACTTTCCAAAACAAATATGAAGTCAAACTCACTGATTGTGGTCTATCATAGATGATATACTCTAGTACTACTGTAAATATGTGAAGTGTGTAATTAAAAATTCATAAATCATCCCCCCCCCCAACCAACCAAACACACGTACACACACATGTGCACTATTATCTATCAGGTATTACTATCAGCTATTACAAGGCTTGTGATTAATATTGGCAATTAATTAGTTATCGACTGTATGGTAATAGTAATGACTAAATCATTGATATAATCTAGAACTCATGGTTACATCAAGTATAATTTTGAGGACATAATGTCTTCATATCTTTAATATTACAGCTTTTATATTTTTGTTTTCAGTTTTAGTAATTTAATTTTAAAATCAATTTAATAGATTTTTTTCAAAATCTTTAGTGATTTTTGTTATTTATACACTTATTTATTTAATATTTTACATATATATATATATATATATATATATATATATATATATATACATACATACATACATACATACATACATACATACATACATACATACATACATACATACATACATACATACATACACACAATATTATAAAATAAATAAAATATATAATTCATTCATTAATTTTCTTTTCAGCTTAGTTTCTTTATTAATCTGGGGTCGCCACAGCGGAATGAACCGCCAACATATCCAGCATATGTTACACACAGCGGATGCCCTTCCAGCTGCAACCCAACACTGAGAAAATAATATATAATATAATATAATATAATATAATATAATATAATATAATATAATATAATATAATATAATATAATATAATATAATATATTACATAATATTATATAATATAATATAATATATAATATAATATTACATAATACAACATAACATAATATAATATAACATAATATAACATAATATAATATAACATAATACAATATTACATAATATAATATAATATAATATAATATAATATATAATATAATATAACATAACATAATATCATATAACATAACACAACACAACATAACATAATATAATATAATATAACATAGTATTACATAATATAATATTGCAAAATATAAGATTACATAATATAATATAATATAATATTACATAATATAATATATAATATAATATAATATAGTGTTTTTAGCATTTAATTGATATTACAATATAATGTTATCGTCAATAAAAAAATGAAAAGATCCAACATTGTGACAACCCTTTCATTTATTTTATACATGTAAATTAGTTTTTCGTAATGTGAATATTTCAAATCAGTTAACCAAAGTGATTTTCTAAAAGTTGTAATTTTCAGCCCTAGTGGCACCGAACGTTACTACAATCTGTTTATTTGATCAGCTGATCTGTGTGGATCAAAACAATTACACACTTTACAATTAAGCTTATTATATAAATGAAAGTCATTATGCAGATCTTAAGGCCCGTTCACACCAAGCATAATTCAAACCACAGCTACAGTATAACGATGAAGATGTCGAGAAACGATGTTTCATATATACACTTTCATAATGATTTCGAATAAACTATGAAACACTTACAGATAGTCAGAATCCATTAAAATATAAAGTGCTCGTGCAATTTAAAGCTACAGACGACATTGTGAAGCCAGCCTGACCTCACAAGGAAACAACTATTTTACGTTTTGTCAGTTTAGCAGCTAATTCGTACAAGTTCAATTTTACGAAAATGCACGATTTTAAAAAGGAGGCGTGACACCTATCCCCACCCCTAAACCCAACTGCATTGGGGGATATACAAATAGTATTAAATTGTACAAATAAGATTGTATGAATTCATACGAACTAGCCAATAAAACAAAAAGTTACTAACTGTCGTGATATTGTGTCGGTGGAGCAGCCCAGCTTGATGTTTAGCCTTCCATTCAAAAATTATTTAAAGATAATGCCTATCTAACAATTGGTTATTATTAAATACATGAAAGCTTTGCAAGCCAGGTTAGCAAATTGAATTATAAACAGTTTCTCAGGTATCCATTGCTAGTTTTAGCATCTTTGTGTTTCCTCCTTTAAAAATGCTTTTAAAATAGTCAAAGTTTTTATTTCACTTCACTGACTACGATCGATACATTCGTTTAACTATATTAGTACATTTTAAATAAAGATTTACTGGTCAGTAGTGCTAGTAGCACACTGAGGACATCTGCTGGTCGCAAGTGGTTAATACGTAAAATAAACATTTGTATTGTTCGTCAGTGTGGACACAAATATATTTATCATTAGGTTTATAGATATCATGCTTGATGTGAAGGGGCTTTTATTCTCAATGTTTTCGAAGCTTTGCAGGACTGCAGGGACATTCGCTATGTACAGTTGAAGTCACAATTATTCGCTCTCCCGTGAATTAGATTTTCTTTTTCAAATATTTCCCAAATGATGTTTAAGAGAGCAGGGAAATGTTCACAGTATTTCTGATAAAAAAAAATAAAAAATTCTGGAGAAAGTCTTATTTGTTTTATTTCAGCTGGGGTGCTGTAAAATAACAGATGTTAAATTACAGTAATTTGCCGTAATTGAAAAGGACATTTCTTTCAAAAATAACCTACACTCTCAGAAATAAAGGTACGCTACTTGTCACTGGGGTGGAACCTTTTCAAAAGGTACAAGTTTTTACCTAAAAAGTCCATATCAATACCTCAAGGGTACATATTGGTACCTAAAAAGTACAAAAGTGTTCCTCTTAAAATTTGTAGGTATTAATATATACTTTTGAGGTACCAATATGGACCCTTCAAGTACAAATGTGTACCTTTTGAAAAGGTACCACGCCAGTGACGGATCTCTTACCTTTATTTCTGAGAGTGTACCTGATAATATGAAGGAGATAAAATGGCGGTCCTCTGTTTGAAAAAAATAACCGTCACTCTCGAGGCTCCTCCTCAGTCCACCAAATGCATGGATGAAGCAACACATTTTCACCACCAGGGGTCAGTTTTAAGATTAATTGGGTTTAATGATTAAACCAACACCATGACACTGGTCTGAAGACAACTGGTTAGTTTATTTATTTCAAAAAATAATATGTCAAAAAAATAAAATATTGTGTTATGAAATATATAAAATATGGAAAGTCCCCATAATTCACAAAAACACCTTGTGTGTGTGTGTGTGTGTGCTGATATATTGGTATTAGGCATGGGCTGGTATAAGATTTTGATGGTATGATAACCTTGGATAAAAATATCCCGATTTGACAATATTGTGATTACTGCTCTAAAATATATTCTTTTTAAATGTCTGGGTAAAAAAAAAAAAATTTCCCTTTTGAACACAATATAATTTATTTTGAGAAACATTTCTAAAATAACTTAACAGTTAACATGTCAGGCTAAATAATTCAAATGAAACAATTAACATACTGAGTGTGCAAATTACATATTGACAATAGGTTGGGTCAACTTTTTCGGTAGTAGTTTAGTAATACATGCTTTAGTGAATCAAATTCATGAATGTATTTAAATAACATCTAATTTATTAACAAAATGTATACGTTTTCAGTGTTTTAAGGGATATGTAGTGACTATTTTAGAGATACTGTAGGTCAGACTATAAATTATGTGTCTAAATTATATATTTTTTAGGCTACATGCAGGTATAAACACCTATTTTACAAGAAACATGATTTGTGTATACTTAAGATGTCTATCTTGATGGTGAGTGGGGGGAGGGGATCAAATGAATATTTATATTGTACATTTTAAATATTGATATTTAAGATATAGATCAGAGACCAGAGAAAGCTACCACCATACAGAATGCACCCCCCCCACCCCAATACATCTTGTTCACATGTCCTTTAGAGGGGATCAAGCGTTAATTACACTGTAAAACCCAACAGTCAATTTTATTAACTGAAATGAGTGTAGTTAACTCAGAGTTGACTGAAAGTTAATTCTACTCATTTGAAAAGAGTTTTGAACTCAGTGTTAATAGTTAAAGGTAATGAGTTAATTAAATAGCTCATTACTTCAACTTACATAAAGTAAGTTCATATAGATTTGTTTTTTTACTCAAATGGTTTGTAGCAATCGGTTTCCTCAGACGGTTTGAGTTGCCTTAACTCATTGGGTTTTACAGGACTCATTAGGTTTAGTTTTTGAACTTAAATGTTTTGTTGCAATTGGTTTCCTCAAATGGCTTGAGTTACCTTAACTTTTTGGGTTTTACAGTGTAGGGGGCTCAGTCCCCCCCAACTAGGCATGGGACGATAACTGTTTTCAAGGTATACCGCGGTTTGGAAAAGTCAAGGTTTTAAAAACGCCAACATTTTCTGTAATACCATTCCTAAAGTATATGTTAGATTTTTTTCAGTAGTGTTTGTTTGTTTGTTTGTTTGTTTGTTTGTTTGTTTTTGAGACAACAGTATTTCCAGCAGAAAAGATATCCAAAGATGCCGTTTTAAATTGTAAAGAAATCTTATTGAAACTAATGAAGACAGCAGAAGTCAGTGATTCATTTGAATTATTTGGCCTGACATGTTTAACAATAATACTTTAAATTAGCTCCAAAATACTTTAAATGTTTCTCAAAATAAAATGTATTGTGTTCATTTATTGTGTTAGTGTTTTAGCCAGACATTTAATAGGAATATATTTTAGAGCAATAAAAACAATACTGTCATACCGTGGAAACGTGATTTTTTTTTCAAGGTTATCATACCGTCAAAATCTTACCATGACTACCATGCCCCCCCCCCCCCCCCGGTAATTCGCACCATGCCTTCATTACTTTCTAAAACACAGATTTCTTTACAATTTTAAATATTGGATATCTGTTCTGCTGGAGATACTGTTGTCCTAAAAAACTACGAAAAAATGTAATAAAATAAAACGTAAATAAAAAAAACTTGACTTTTCCAAACTGCGATATACCTTGAAAACAGGTTATCGTCACATGCCTAATTGGTGTAATGTAAAAAAAAAAAGCTTCGTAAATATTTACACACATTGACGTGATTTTTACACTGGATATGTAAATTTACTGTGTTTTATTTCAGAATAATGTGAAAAAAAACGTGAAATAAAACTTTTTTTTTTACAGTGTAGTAAAATATTATGCACTGTCATCATGGCAAAGACAAAAGAAGTCAGTTATTAGAAATTAGTTATTCACTATTAACTATTGTGTTAAAAATGTGTTCAAAAATCTTTTCGTTAAACAGAAATATTGAGGAAAGCTAATAATTCTGACTTCAATTGTATATTTCGAAGTTTGCAAATTATAGCAGTGACTATCTCCAGATATTATTGTTCAAATGGTACAAATCTGGACATCCCAAATTACTCCCTACAGCCCTGCTTGTTTGTTTTTAGCATTGCAGACTTTTACCTTTCACCCCTCCCCCACTGTTCCTCCCCCATGGGGTGTTACCATGGAGACGGACAACCCTCCTATTTCAGCTATCGAGCAAACAGCAACAATAAACAAACAAACTAAATGCCACTTGTGTAACCCTCATTTCCATACAGTCCCGTCGAGGGTTGACCGTTACAGTCTGATTGTGGCGTGGTAACCCCCTTTTCACATTGTTTTTACGACAGTGTTGCCTCTTTCCTGTGCTCTGGATGTGTCCCTCTAGCTCTCCTGAATCTTCCAGCCTGTTTAGCAGCGGTAAAAACCCACGCCGACGTAATCCAGACAGGTTTCGCTAAAAGAGCCTCCGTGGGAGCGTTCGATAAAGAAAAATAATGGTTTAAAACATGCTTGTCCGTCAAATGCGGATGGGGTTCAGATGGGACGGCCTGTCTTGAAAATGAAGAATTGAATAAACGTGTTAGCCACGGCGGCTCAGGTGATTGAATTTTTCCTCCCTCTGGATGCTTTCGGACCTGCTGGATTAAACGGTGTGGGTGAACACAGACCGCTGCACTAAAGCGCTGCTGTTTGAGGCCAAAGCTGCAGATTCAAGCAAAACTCAGAGGAAAAGCAGCTTTTTTATTAAATTTTTTTGAAATTATTATTTTTTGTATGTTTGTTGTAATCTAACATTTAAAAGTTAATGTTTAATTACACATTATTATTATTATTAATATTTTTTGTATTATTATTATTATTATTATTATTATTATTATTATTATTAGTAGTAGTAGTAGTAGTAGTAGTAGTAGTAGTAGTATTATATAGAGCAATATCTAATAATTGTGTAGTTATTTAGCACTGAACATCACAATTTAAAATGTAATATTTATAATTCTCAAAATTAACAAAAAGTAGCTTTTTATTGAACACATGGCCATTTTTATTTTTGTCATATAACAACAATGTTTAGTTACACAAATAACTGGATAAAATAATAACAATAATAATATACAATAATTCCTAATAATTCAATTATTTAATAATAATAATTATTATTTATACATATGTTAATAATTATAATATTAATTAATGTATTAATCAACACTGAATATTACTGTCTAAATATAGTCTTTATCAAATGTCAGAATATTAAAAACTATACTAAACATCAAGATTTATACATATAAATTTGTTATTAATTTTTGTTCATGTACTTATTAATGTATTTCTTCAGTAAAAAATACTCTTAGAATTTTACATGTATTTAGATATTAAATATTATTATTATTATTGTTGTTTTTATTATTATTATTGTTGTTTTTATTATTATTATTATTGTTGTTATTATTATTATTATTATTATTATGTAGAGCAATATATACTAAATTATCAAAGTCAGCTTTATTGTCAATTCAACCACATGTACAGGACATACAGAGAATCAAAATTGTAGAGTAGTAAAAATAGTTCCTTATATAGTTAATTCAGCACTGATTATTGCAATTTAAATGCATTATTCACCAATTAACAAAAAGCTGCTTTTCATCGAACACGTGGCCATTTTTTTGTTTGTCATATAACACTAGAAATTAAATGACAGAAATATCTCGATAAAAAAGTAGTAATAATATACACTAATACTTAATAATTCAATTATTTAATTAATCAACACTGAATATTACTATGTAAATGTAATCATTAGCAAATCTCTCTATTTTGTTCATCGATTTTTTTTATTTATAAAAAAATTGTGGAGTTTTACATGTATTTTGATACTAAAATATAGTATTATTATTATTATTATTATTATTAGTAGTAGTAGTAGTAGTAGTAGTAGTAGTATTATTGTTGTTATTATTATTATTATTATTATTATTATTAGTAGTAGTAGTAGTAGTAGTAGTAGTAGTAGTAGTTGTAGTATTATTGTTGTTATTATTATTATTATTAGCATTAGTATTGTTGTTGTTATTATTAGTAGTAGTAGTATTATTGTTATTGTTATTATTATTATTTATAGTAGTAGTAGTATTGTATTATTATTATTATATTATTATTATTATTATTGTGTTATTATTGTTATTATTATTATTATTATTAAATTAATAAAATAATTTAATAATGATTTAAATATATAGTTAATTCAGCACTGAATATCGCCGTTTAAATGTAATCATTATCCATTCTCAGAATTAATAAGAACGCTGCCTTTTATCGAGCACGTGGCCAGTTTTATTTTTGTCATAACACTTAAAGTTAAATTACACATATAACTAGATAATAATATCAGTAATGATAATAATAATAGTATAGAGTAATACCTGATAATTAAGTTATTCAATTCATTCAACATTGAGTATTACACTTTAACTGTAATCTTTAGCAAATCTCAGAATGAACAAATATTAACAACCATACTGAACATCAAGATTCATCAATGTTTTAAATATTATTTTTGGTTTATTAACTTATTAATTTATCTAATAAAAAATACTTGTGGAACTTTACATGTATTTAGATATTAAAATGTATTATTATTATTATTGTTAATAATATTATTTATTTATTTATTTTTGGCTGTAATTTGTACATCCCTTAGTATTCATTTGTTTATCTCTTTTAGAATGAACCTATTAGAAATATATGGATAATAAAAATGTTAAAGTATATTTAAGTTAACATACTTGTGTGTGTGTGTGTGTGTGTGTGTGTGTGTGTGTGTGTGTGTGTGTGTGTGTGTGTGTGTGTGTGTGTGTGTGTGTGTGTGTGTGTGTGTGGGTGTGTGTGTGGGTGTGTGTGGGTGTTTAATCAAATACAAACATTTTTTTTTATTAACATATAATATACAATGAATCAGCTCATTGTATAAAGTCAAATCCTATTCCTCGTCTGGTTTTGTGGCGATCTGCAGCCGATGGCTTTGTCACTTAAAGCTCTTTTTGCTGTTTCCCTGCTGTTGTTGTTGGTGTCGCTGTGTGTATATCGTGAGTGTTTGAGCGGTGCAGCTCTGTGCCTTCAACCTCCTGCTAACTGCATGATGACTTTCACCAGGACTTTCCTGCAAAACTGACATACTCTTGACAAAAATAACCCCTGTATTTGTCTGTATGAAGCCTGTGTCAATTATTGTGGGATCAAAGCATCATTTGTAAGTCAAACCCGGCTCTGTTACGCCCCCTAGAGGTGGTGCGCTGTATCTTTAAAACTCAGGTTGACTAATGCTAGTGTGTATATTCGCACACAACTCTCACAGCAGAAATGATTGTGTTTATCCATGTAACCGTTTCTTCTCTCCCAATGTTTCCTTCTTTCTCTCATTCCTTTGCATCTCCGCGGCTCTCTTTCTCGCGGACCCCTCAGTGGGACGGTTCCCGGGGGCCAGAAAGGGGCTGCGGGGTGTGTATTGGGGGACGGAGGGGGTCCGTCGCGCAGTGACAGCGTCAGGAGCATGATGACGGGCGGCATTAAAGCCGGCAGGTGGCAGACGGTACAAAGCCGCATGCATTCAGGAGACTTCAAGAACGGCAAGTGAGTCAACAGGGGACCAGAGTGTGTGTGAAATGTTTAAGAAAAGTTAAAAACGTCTTTGTGTGGGTCTGCGCTGTGCTGAGATTTCAGGCAGTCTAATAATAGCAGCTTCTGTACGACTGACTCACACACACTTAGAAACACTCAGAAGCGGCGATCGCACATTTTTTTGCTCCATTATAAAACACAGCAGCTAAAAGACGGCGTAATTGGTCATATCGTGCATCTGAATCAGTCTGCAAATATGATATGTGAGGAGTTAGAAATATAATTGCAAAACCGAGAACTCTTGAATCAGTAAACATACAGACGGGATTCCTAAAGTATCAGTTTTACCCATAGACTGTAAAGGATATGGATGTAGTATCCGTGACATCACCAATAGGATTATAAAGAACCAAATTGAAGCTACCAGTAGGCATGGCCAGTCGTCGCCATTTTGTTCGCGTGTCATCGCACCAACCGGGGCATACCAAACAAGGGCAAAGAGGCGGAGCGTGAGCGTGAGCGGAGCTACAGACGCATCCTGGCATTTTGCTTAGACTGGCTTTCCTATGGGAGAACGCTTGATACTTCATTACCTGCGACTCGTTTGTGTTCTGACCACATGTGCTTGGTTGTACACTAATCAATAAAGTGTTTAGACTTTTAAAAACACTGTTGTAATACACTGAGCCACTACACATTGTTCTTATGATGTTTTTCTACAGGAGAAAAGTGCGAATTACTCCTAAACACTTCAGATATAGTCAGTGTTAGTAAATGCAGGGCTATTGATGAAATCCAGGCAGAACACTGTATGACAACGCTTTAGACGACTGTTCTAGAGCCTACAGCTAATAAATCTGTCAGATTCTAGAGTGCATTACAGGACTAAAGAACATTATAAATGATAAATGATCTTAAATACAACAAATACATTTATAGAGATGGTATATAAGTATATAATTTCACTCACCTGTGAAACGGAGGCCACGTGAATGGTTTGTGAGCACTAATAAGTGCACACAGCATGCCATATCATCTGATAATTGTAAGAAATAATTCCAAAAGGCAACTGACTGTGTAAATCTACATAAAACAAAACAAAAATAAGATGAATATGCTGAGATCAGCGGCTAATCAGCTGAGGTGACGTGACGGTGACCAGCAAGAGCTAGCTGTCACTCAAGTGACCACGCCCTTAATTATGCAAACATAATATAACCTAATATAAGGGAAATGGATGAGTTATAAAAAAATTCACCACCCTCACAGTTGCCATGAAGGGTAATATTAGCTATACGAACCAAAATTGTTCTTTGTACCAGGCTGTAAACACCCTTTTTTCTGCTATAAAGTTGGCCATTTTAACAGTGGGCTCGTTCTCATCGGTTCTCAACGTTGGCAAAAACATAAATCTCATTGGTCATTACAAAAACTCAGACCTTATTGGTTTGAGCTTCTGCATAACCAGGTCTGAGTTCCTGCAATAACCAATGAAATTTGAGCTTTTACAAGGACCAATGAGGAAAACTCATACCTCATTTTTTATAAGGAAGCTCAAACCTCTTTGGTCCTTGTAAAAACTCAAATCTCATTGATCCTCACTGAATCTCAAATGTCATTGGTTCTCGCAGAAGCTCAAACCTTATTGG
The DNA here is from genome assembly GCA_903798205.1 of Danio tinwini. Lineage (NCBI taxonomy): Eukaryota > Metazoa > Chordata > Actinopteri > Cypriniformes > Danionidae > Danio > Danio tinwini. The sequence continues at coordinate 6,691,565 of CAIGQZ010035066.1, forward strand.
TCTTTGCAGAAGCTCAAATTTTATTGGTTCTTGCAGAAGCTTAAATCTCATTGGTTCTCGACGGAAGTTCAAACCTCATTTATCCTTGCAGAAGCTCAAACTCCGTTGGTCCTCGCAGAAGCTTAAACCTCATTGGTCCATGCAAAAACTCGCAGAAACTCAGACCTCATTGGTTTGAACTTCTACATAAACCAATGAGGTCTGAGTTTCTGCAAGGACCAATGAAGTTGGAGCTTTCATAAAGACCAATAAGGTTTAAGCTTCTCATTGGTCCAAGAAAACCTCAAACTTCATTAGTCTTTGTGCATGCTCAAATGTTATTGGTCCTTGCAGAAACTCACACCTCATTTGTTTATGAGGAAGCTCAAACCTCATTGGTCCTTGAAGAAGATCAAATGTCATTGGTCCTTACTGAAGCTCAAATGTTGTTGGTTCTCGACGAAGGCTCCAACCTCATTGGTCCTCGCAAAAGATTAAACCTCACTGGTCCATATGAAAGCGCCAACCTCATTGGTCCTTGCAAAAACTTGCAGAAACTCAGACCTCATTGGTTTTAGCTTCTGCATAAACCGATGAGGTCTGGGTTTCTGCAAGGACCAAAGAAGTTTGAGCTTTCATAAGGACCAATGAGGTTTAAGCTTCTTATTTGTCCAAGAAAACCTCAAACTTCATTGGTCTTCGTGGATGCTCGAATGTCATTGGTCTTTGCAGAAACTCACACATCATTTGTTTATGAGGAAGCTCAAACCCCATTGGTCCTTATAAAAGCCCCAACTTTACTGATGTGAGTGGAAGCTCAGAAGTCATTGGTTCCCGCTGAAACCCAAATGTCATTGGTTCTCACAGAAGCTCAAACCTCATTGGTCCTTGTGGAAGCTCAAATCTCATTGGTTGATGTAGAAGCTCAGAGCCTTAAAATGCTCATTTTAAATGGATTTACTTTAGCCTTTATATGAACTTTTTGAAGTGTTAAGTTTTGTTGGAACAAACTTTTAATAGTTAGACAGAAATTTCTCAGAAAATGACTTTGTGTTGTAAACACGATCAAATCACTTACCAATTTCGCAAGACCCAAGGGAGAGCAAACTATGAGAGTTTTTCATTTGGGCTGAACTAAACCCATTAAACGATGAACACATTAATTAGCATGAAAAAAGAAGCTTAAAAATCTTATCAACCCAAATGATCGAACAGTGATATACAAAAGTGCTTACAAAATTGCTTCTGTCAACTAGAATGGAGGAATTGAGTAATTTAAAAAAATAACTTATTTCAAATAATTCCCAAAAAAGCAGGCTTTGCAGTCTAGCCCATCTAAAAGCGATCAAAAAGTATTTTTCTACAAGTGGTCTGTTCAATTTTTGTACAGTGTAAGAATCAAGTGTTCCAGTGAGCTCTGTAATAAACTGTAATCATGATTAGATGAGAAAATACGACACATTTCGATGACAAACTTCTGTAATTTGTCTGATGAGTTTTTCAGAAGTCTTAAAGTTCTATACAAAGTGATTTCAGTGACATGAGTGATGGCTGGAGGATGTTTAACACACATTTTCCTCCTTAATGGCAAGTGAACCCATCTAGCACAAAATATTAATGCACTTAAACGCACTTTAATATTTCAGTGAATCCTAATGTGAATCTGTCAGCAGCGTGAAGTCAGAAGGAAATATTATTACGTTGGAAAGCTAGAGGTTAGACAACCCAAATACTGATTTATTTTATCACAATGTAAAAAAAAAGCTAAGCTGTCACTGCAGAATCAAATATTACAGCATAAAATTAAGGTTAAATGGCACTTGGAGATCTCTAATCTGACGTGTTTCTGAAAAGTAGCAAGTTGAAACTTCCCATACTGTGAAAAAAATATGTAAAAATATACAGCTAGTGTTAAATATTTGCAGGGCTTTACATTAACACCTGCCAAATTTCAGCTCTGGCAGGTTAAGGCTGATTTATACTTCTGCGTCAAACGCACTCGTATGTTACGGCGAAGCCTACGCGTGGACGCATAGCCCCTGGCCGTCGGCGACGTTGACGCGCACCTGTCAAAAAATGTAACAAGCTCTTTGATTGGTCGCCTTGGTAGCGCAGACGAGTGTGGGTCCGATGCAGCGAGTGTTTACAAGTGTGGAGTCCCGTGAAGGAGCTTCGGATGGAGACTGTTGTTTTGTGTTTACCTTATGATTAAAGTTCTTGCAAGACGCCGGTTCCCGCCTCAAAATGAGCAAATTTGAGCCACTTGTACATTAAAAAAGTGTTTAGAAAAAACACCAGTGAAGAAACTCGACACAGAGAAACATAAACACCTACTGCCAGCTAGTGTTTCGGAAGTGTATTGCAGAGAAACAGAAACAGCACGCACAAGTATAAATGCACGGCTACGCGCGAGGCTTGCGCCGTGGGTTATGCCGATCCACTTCGACTGGTTGAAGATTATTTTTAAATAGTAGTTTTCTTAAAAGCAGGGTTCGACAATAAGCATGGCCCAATATTCGTGCAAATGTCATGTTAGAATCGAGAGGCAGCACGAGTAAAAGAAAGCAGGTAAATACCGAACGAGAGGATGATCACTCACGCGCCAAAGTGATGTGATGTGCGCGACTGTTTTTTTGTTTATTTATTTATTTATTTTTTATTAGAATATGCAAAAAGGTACACAAATTGGGATCATACAAATATTTCTTTGTATTTGTATGATCCCAATTTGTGTACCTTTTTGCATATTAAACAAAAAAAAAAACAACGAGAAACAAAAACAACAACAATACAGTCAGGTACTGGCAGGCGTGTGCGTGCGTGCGTGCCTGCGTGCTTGCGTGCGTGCGCGCATGTAAAGGTAACATTGTGGACAGGTCAGAGTACATACATAAGGGACAATAACAGTCAATAAATGAAGCAAGTATCATAGATATGAATAAACACGTAGAAAGAGACCAGTCAGTGGTAAAGAGTGACAGCAATGCTAGTAATGTATGATAGTAATAATGACAGTAAAAAGAAAGGACAACAGTAACAACTGACAATAACAATAATAATAAATCCCAAGTACTACACCAACTACTACTACAGAAAGTTACTAATATTAGAACTACTACTGCAGCTGCTACTACAGCCACAACCACTGCTACTACAATGTCTACTACTACTGATACTTCTACAACATCAACATCGACAGCATCTACCATTCTGAATCTACTACTACACTGACGACTACTACTACTACTACCATTAAATCAACACCTTTACTACTTCTGGTACCACTATACCAACGACATCTACTACTACAGAAACTACTACAACTACTACTTCAACAATCCAAACTACAAATACAATCGTTACTACTACAGTGACTACTACTACTATTACTTCTTCTACTACTACTACAACTACAGCAGAGATAAATTTGGTAAATCTTTAACTTTTGAGCCCTGAAAAGTCCTGTGAAATAAAAACTGATTGTATTGAGACTCATTCGCTCATGCACACTGAGCAAGCTAATACACAATACACACAAGAAGTGAAATGAATGAGGAGGCATGTGGACATAGCACATCTAAATCAAGTCATTTTAGAATGTCAAAGTCAAATTTATGCATAGCAAATATATTTTCCCAACAAGAAAATTGTGGCTAGTGAAAATGGCAAGTGGCTAGTAATGTTGGAAATCTACTAGCCACAGTGGCTGGTGATCAAATAAGTTAATGTCAAGCCCTGAATATATGTATAAATTTGTTAATTATTTAATAAATCTTTTATCCAATTATTGTATCTAAATGCATTTATATAGTCTGAATCATCATCACTAACATATTTTGTTATATATTTAGGCATTTAAATGTTTGTAAGAAGTGTCATACTGTATTTGAAAATCATATTTCAGTGAGCCAAACTAGTTACTTAGAAAAAATTTAGTTTGTTATCATTTTATACTACAAATTCTAACATTTATTGTGGCATTTTTTATATAATATATTAGATGTTGTTAAAATATTAATCTTGTTAGAGATCTACACTTTATTAGGTACACCTTACTAGTACTGCGTTGGACTCCCTTTTGCCTTCAGAACTGCCTTAATCCTTTGTGGCATAGATTCAACAAAGCTATTGGAAATATTCCTCAGAGATTTTGCTCCTTATTGACATGATAGCATCACGCAGTTGCTGCAGATTTGTCATCTGCACATTCAGGATGCGAATCTCCTGTTCCACCACATCCCAAAGGTGCTCTATTGGATTGAGATGTGGTGACTGGGGAGGCCATTTGAGTACAGTGAGTTTTATTCATTATGAATTACTGGATTGTGAAAAGCAGATGTTAAATTACACAATTTGTGAAAAATTCTGAGGTGGACCACTGATAAATCATGCTGAATAAAACCAAATATATGTTCTAAGCAGTGTTGGGTATAATTAACTACACTGTAAAAACATGCAGGGTTCCACACAATTCATTCATGTTGTCCCAACACAAACCGATTAAGTTAATTTAACACTTATGTGGATTGAACATAAAAACATTAAGTTGTCCCATTGAAATCTCAAGAATTGTGTTGATTCAGCTCATTTTAATTAAGTAGTTTGAACAAGTATAGAAAAATATTTTTGGATTGTATTTACTTTAACTTAATTATGAAGTATGGGATTACTTTTCATTTTTGTCATTTAATTATAGTTACTTTTAGCATACAGTTTGAAGTCAGAGTTATTAGTCCCCCTGTTTATTTTCCCCAATTTCTGTTTAATTTTGTCAACACATTTCTAATCATAATAGTTTTAATAACTCATTTCTTATAACTGATTTATTTTATCTTTGCCATCATGACAGTAAATAATATTTGACTAGATATTTTTCTAATGTCTTTAACCTGCAGTTCTATACAGCTTAAAGTGCCATTTAAAGACTTAACTAGGTTAATTAGGTTAACTAGGCAGGTTAGGGTAATTAGGCAAGTTATTGTATAACGATGGTTTGTTCTGTAGAAAAGTGAAAAAAAAATTAGCTGAAAGAGTCTAAAAATGTTAACCTTAAAATGGTTCTTAAAAAATTAAAAACTGCTTTTATTTCAGCCGAAATAAAACAAATAAGACTTTCTCCAGAAGAAAAAATATTATCAGACATACTGTAAAAATTTCTTTGCTCTGTTAAACATCATTTGGGAAATATTAAAATCAAAGGGGGCGAATAATTCTGACTTCATCTGTGTATTCCTTAAATATTGTACATAAATTCAACCATTCAATACAAATCAATTCAAAGAAGCATACTTTTTGTTCTACGAAAATATTTTGATATTTCTATTTTTCACCAAAAGAAGCTTACATTTATCAAGATGATTGAACATGCGTAAAGCTTAATGAATAAGGAAATGAAGGATAATATCTGGTATGTATGAAATAGGGTGTCATTACTTTGTGACGTTTCATGATTTGTTACATGCAGTATGATGTTTAACTTTTCTTAACCTCTTAAGGTTTAAGGTGTTTTTTTTACATGCATTTTTAATTTCTCTTTGCTATTTTGGCTTATTCGAAGCTAATTAGAATAAAAAGCATCTTTTGATATGATGTACTTTTAGATAAAAATGATGTTCATATATGTGGACTCGTGGTCCGAATTTACATAAAACACTTTTTCCAGATTTTTTATGCATATATAACAGATTTTTTTTTTTTTACTTGCTTTGACTGTCAAGAGAGTAAAAACAACATTTTTTCCCATTTTTGACTGTTAAAAATAGGGTTTGGGACATTTCATATGTTGCAAAATAGTTGCAGGATGACACTGTATGTCTGTAAAAAAATATAGATCATTCAAAGTATTTTAAATAGCCACTTAGGAGTTAAAATGTGCTGTCCATGTATGTGGACACTCAAGCCCTTAGAGGTTAAAGGGCACCTATTATGCAAGAATCGCTTTCAAAAGAGATTTAAACTTTCTAGTTTTCTTTTTTTCATTCGCTTTCGTTAACTAGAATAACCTTGATGATTATGATTTCATATTAAATACAATAAGACTAACTAACAACACACAGCGAGAGAATGAACAAATAAACAAGACAGGACAAGCAACCAAACCGCACGCAAAGCCTTCAAAACAACTTCGCCAAACCAAAACAAACCCAAGCTGCTACAACGCTACTGTATATGTGCGCCGCTTGTGTGTAGTAGATGTTCACTCAGCCAGTGTTACACACACACACACACACACACACACACACACACACACACACACACACACACACACACACACACA
>CAIGQZ010035066.1:6721223-6731799 GCA_903798205.1 Danio tinwini
CAAAGCTGACAGCAACGAAAACAGCTGATGGAGTATACACTAACCTGCATATTATTCAGACACAAGATGGCGCCAAACGGTCAAAAACACAAAGCTGACAGAAACAAAAACAGCTAATGGAGTATACACTAACGTGCGCATTATTCAATCACAAGATGGTGCCAAAACAGTCAAAAACATGAATGTAGATGTAAGTAAGTTGAAGTTTCTGGATGATTCTGTTATTTAGCAGTTGTTATTTGGGAATAACATAGCCTGGAATGTCGCTACTGACCAATCAGAAGTGAGTATTTCAGACAGCCATGTTGCAAGATAAAAAAATAACTAGTATTCATAAAACAGAATGTGTGCAGTGTTTGTGCTCTGAGGAAGGGGCTGATATCCTAAACTTAGCATAAACCCTAATAAAACCTGCTGTCTACTAACGTTTACTTCTTCTTCTGTTTCCCTCTCGACTCTTCCTCTCTGCACTTCACTTCTCTCTCTTTCTATGTTTGTTTTGTGTCGCTTTTCCTGGTGAAGGGAAGGAAAAATGGTGGTTCTGTCTCTTGCGATTGGATTGGCTGAGCAGGACGACTTTGCCAATCTGCCAGACCTACAGGAAGTACCAGCTAGTCAAGAAACCCCTGAAAAGAGGTACCTGTCAGAGTGTGGGTGCATGTGAATGCCTGTGTGTATGTGTTCAAGAGCTGGATTACACGTTTGACCAACCTACCGCTAGCGTTTGAGCGTCCGCCAAAGAGCACGGCATTGTGGGTAATGTCCAACTTTGGCCACAGGCTCTGGGGCAGCAGATATAGACACTCGCTTTCTCTTTGAGCCGTAATGAGAGACTGGTTCCTCTCAAGATCTGCTCCAAAAATGTTAGCGAGACGTCATGCTAACGGCTGCCAAAGTGGTCAGCCAAAAACTCATAAGCGACTCTTTTGTAGTGCACTTCATAGGAGGCAACTTTGCGTGGCGGGAAAACCACACAACAGAAGAACCAAGTCGTAATTGATTACAGCCAGTTTTGATTTTAATGTTAATTTTAAGATGTTTGACCTTGAATAGGGAAATAAAACACACAGATTTGGGTTAAATTGTTGTCCGTAGGTTTATCTAGTAAGTATTCATACAAAATTATGTGAAAAAACCCTGCTGAAAAAAACAGCTTAAACCAGCCTAAGATGGTTGGCTGGTTTTAGCTGGTCGACCAGCCTGGTTTAAAAGGGGTTTTGGCCATTTCCAGACTAGTTTCCAGCCATTTCCAGCCTGGTCTTAGCTGGTCAGGCTGGAAAATGACCAGCTTAAACCAACCAAAACCAGCTTGACCAGCCTGGTTTAAGCTGGACATGGCTGGTTTTGGCTGGCCAAGTTAGTTTTAGTTGGTTAACTCCCAGCCTGACCAGCTAAGACCAGGCTGGAAATGGCTGGAAACCAGCCTGGAAATGACCAAAACCCCTCTAAAACCAGACTGGTTGACCAGCTAAAACCAGCCAACCATCTTAGGCTGGTTTAAGCTGGATTTTTCAGCAGGGAAGTTGTGCAGTTTTCATTTGATTACAAAAGGTTTAATGTTAGCATGTTGCTAAATGATAATAATCATAGGAACATCTAGTTTTGTTGTAGCATGAACTCATCCTGCTGAAAAAAACAGCATATGCTAGTAAGGTATGTTTTGATGCTGGTATGCTGGTCTTGCTGGTTTTAGTGCTGGTATTGCTGGTTTCAATGCTGGTTTTCCTGGTCTCGTTGCTGGTTTTTGCTGGTCTTGATGCTCGTCTTGCTGGCCTGATTGCTGGTCCTGACCAGCATTGAGACCAGCAGGACCAGCATTGAGACCAGCAAGACCAGCAATAAAACCAGTAAGACCATCAAAACCAGCATTGAAACCAGCTTTGAAACCAGCAAGACCAGCATCAAAACATACCTTACTAGCATATGCTGTTTTTTTCAGCAGGGATATGACACACAGATTTGGGTTAAATTGTTGTCATTAGCTTTATCTAGTAAGTATTCATACAAAATAATGTGGAAACAGTAGTGTGGTTTTAATTTGATCACAAACAGTTTGATGTTAGCAAGTAGCTAAATCAGCTAGTTTTGTAGTAGCATGAAGTAATTTACCAAAAATGCTAGTGGGACATCATCCTAACGGCTGCCAAAGGGGTCAGCCAAAAACTCACAAGAGACTCTTTTGTAGTGCACTTTATAGGAGGCAACTTTGCGTGGCGGGAAAACCACACAACAGAAGAACCAAGTCTTAATTGATGTTTTGATTTTAGCATAATGCTAATTTTAAGATGTGAGACTCGATAGGGACAAAACAAATGCACAGATTTATGTTAAATTGTTGTCAGTAGTAGGTATTCATACAAAATGATGTGAAAAGTGGTGCCGTTTTCATTTGATTTCTAAAGGTTTGATGTTAGCATGCTGCTAGATAGTGATAATAATAAGAATACTACTTTTTTAGTAGCATGTCATGACGTACAGATTTTGGTTCATTTGTTGTCAGTGGGTTTATCTAGTAAGCATTCATACAAAATTATTCGGAAAAAGTTGTGCAGTTTTCATTTGATTACTAAAGGTTTAATGTTAGCATGTTGCTAAATAGCAATAATCACAAGAACAGCTAGTTTTTGTAGTAGGATGAAGTCATGATGCACAGGTTTTGGTTAATTTGTTCTCAGTAGGTTTATTTACCCTGCTGAAAAACAAACGGCATATGCTGGTAAGGTATGTTTTGATGCTATATGCTGGTCTTGCTGGTTTCAATGCTGGTCTTGCTGCTGTCAATGCTGGTTTTGCTGGTCTTACTGGTTTTAATGCTGGTCTTGCTGGTCTCAACTCTGGTCAGGACCAGCACTCGATCAGGCCAGTAAGACCAGCAAAACCAGCATCAATACCATCAAAACCAGCCTCGAGACCAGCAAAATCAGCATTGAAACCAGCAATACCAGCACTGAAACCAGCAAGACCAGCATACGAGCATCAAAACATACCTTACCAGCATATGCCGTTTTTTTCAGCAGGGTAGTAAGTATTCATACAGAATGATGTGAAACAATCACGCACTTTTCACTTGATTACAAAAAGTTTGATGTTAGCATGTTGCTAAATAGCGATAATCAAAATACGTCATGCTAACGGCTGCCATCTAAGTAAGAATTAATACAAAATTTGGTAAATTAGGTGGAAAAACATGGATTAAAATATGTTACACATACAATAATGAGTAAAATAGTACTTTTTTATTAGTTTTAACAATTGTATAACTATACAGTATAGATATATATAGAATTAACAATGTTTTTATAGCTATTATTATCTAACTATTATAACAGATTTTTTATAATAGTAAAAAATATATATTATAATATTACAGTAAATACTTTAATATAATAACTGTTTATTAAAAGATATTTGAATTGTATAGGTTTTGTTGCTTAAAATACATTTTCTATATAATTATTAATATTTATTAAAGCAGATATTTATAAATCTAAATTTATCAAATGAAATTCCAAATTTAAACTCTAAAATTGTAGGAAATGATGTAATATAATAAAATATAATAGTATATAAAATAATATAATATTGTTTCAAACTATAATTGTGATTTATTTTAATATCTTAGAAACGTGTATTCATATTTCCTAATATATTATTTATTTAATGTATTTTTTATTATCTGGAGGACGCAGTGGTGCGGTAGGTAGTGCTGTCGCCTCACAGCAAGAAGGCCTCGGCTGGGTCAGTTGGCGTTTCTGTTCTCGCATAGGTTTCCTCCGGGAGCTCTGGTTTCCCCCACAGTCCAAAGACATGTGGTACAGGTAAATTGGGTAGACTAAAAATGTGTGTAGTGGATGAGTGTGAATGAGTGTGTATGGATGTTTCTCAGAGATGGGTTGCGGTTGGAAGGGCATCCGCTGCATAAAACAAAAATGCTGGATAAGTTGGCGGTTCATTCCGCTGTGGCGACCCCAGATTAATAAAGGGGCTAAGCTGAAAGAAAATGAATGAATGAGTTTATTATCTGTTATTTATGTACAGTTTTTTTTTAATTACTGCTATTCAGGTCTGCATTAGTTATATAATATTTTTCTTTTTAAACTATTGTTTATTATATATTGTTATTATTTATTTATATTTCCTAATACTATGTCAATGTCATTATTAATTATTGTTTATATTTATTATAATTTTTTTTGTTTTGTCTATTTACTGTTTTTTTTTACTACTATTCAGGGGTGCATTTCCCAAACAGTGATGTAACTCGCGGCTGAACTATCTTAGTACGATGCATCGTTTGGGAAAAGAACGATGTAGTGTCAAGTGTTTCCCAAAACCTGTAGTTTCTCTGTCGTAGATCCATCGTTTGAACCACGTTAGTTATAACGTAAAACGCCCATAATGATGCTCTAAACGGGGTGGAGTAAGAACTTCTTTAGAAAAGAACCCCATCGTTTATTTGTGCAAATTATATTATTTTACGCGCACACGCATCAAAAAAAAAAAAACTATATTAGTTTTGGTTAACACATGCACTCGTTTTCCATATTAATTTAAATATATGTAAATGGCACATACAGAGCCCATGTTTCCTTTACAAATATTATTGAGAACTTTACATATTCTATACTAAAACAAAATCACCTAACACCTATTCTAATATCATATATAAATCATATAAATAAATAAATAAATAATGAGGCTATTTATTAAGAAATGATATTTAATATTTATTATTTATTAGGAAATTAAATACTTTAATAATATTAATGATGATGATGATTATTATTATTATTAAGTAGGATATTGTTTATTTTTAATTTTTTAGTTGAAAAGTCTACTTTTACAATTTGACACATGCAAACCAGTGCAGAAATGTTCTACCCAACAGGCTGCTAAGTGCACTGCGAAGGGAGCGCAATTGGGGAGCGCAACTTTAAAAATACTTTGAAAGCAAATTACATGTAAGAGAGATGACCTTAATGCTTAAAAAATCATTCCAGGTTTAAATGTTAGAATGTTCTAAACGAATAGTGCATGGGGGGGGGGGGGTTTACTGGGAATAGAACACAGACCGGAACTATGTTTCTAACTACAGCTCCAGAGGTGTAGTAGCAAGCATGGAAGTTTGCGACACAATTTACGAATGTTTGTTGGAAAGACGGATTTGGGAAACACCAAATCAACAAACTATGTTTGTAACGACACAACCTGCAACCTTATTTGACTAACGATGGTTTTCAGAAACGCACCCCAGGTCTGCGTTAGTTATATGGATTTTCTTTTTTAGTCTATTGTTTTCAAAAAATAATTGTGATTATTATTAATAATTGTGAAAATGTATTAATATTTCCTAATATATTATTTATTATATTTTACAGTATTTATTTGTTCAAATATGGGTTTTGTTTAATTAATACTATTCAGGTCTGAGTTAGTTATATATATTATCTTTTTTAGTCTACTGTTTAAAAAGATAATTGTGATTTATTTGAATATTTTAATAATTTATTCATATTTATTTTTTACATTTATTTATTTTTGACATTTTTTTTTACTACTTCTGTTTAGGTATGCATTATTTAAACTCGTGTACGTACAGTATGCAGACTGCAGGAATAGCGCAATATATTGAACACAATCCCAGTGTGTCTGACTTTTTTTAATCTATAGATTGATTCCTGCCATAGACATTGATTAATTAGCTTGTTGTTCCCTGGATGACTGGAGGGAGACCCTCCATGGTGCTGAATGTGTTCTGCTGTGGAAAATGGCAGAAGAGTGTTTGATGACTGATCAGATGAATTTGAGACGCAGCAGCGGTGAGCGTCTGTGTGATGTTAGGTCTCTGTGTGTGTGTGTGTGTGTGTGTGTGTGTGTGTGTGTGTGTGTGTGTGTGTGTGTGTGTGTGTGTGTGTGTGTGTGTGTGTGTGTGTGGTTTAGTGCTGTGCCAGATTCATTTACAGACGCATGAGTCAAGTGGCCCGAGTCTCCTGAGACACACACACTTATCGGAAACACACACGACACACACACACACGGCACACACACAGTCGATGGCTCTTCAAACAGGAATAAACACACCTGTAGTTTCTGTGCTGCTGGTGCCTCCTCTGGTCAATTGAAGTAGTGTCGGTTTGAAACAAAATAAATTTTATTTAACCAATTATTTTAAGACTTTAAATATAAATTTAACAGTTTTAAATTGTATAAATTTAACTATAAAACTTGTAGTGTCACTGGAGTTTTGACGATTTATTGTCTTTTAGTAGACAATAGTAAATAATATTTCATATTTCCGATGTCAGTAGTACAGGAATCTGCCACGGCAGGCAGTATTAGAAATTTGGAGTTCATTATAAGTGGTGTTTTATAATTTATAATTGTTTATAAAGAATTGTTCAATGCCTAGTTACTTTCACCCACATGAGAATTAATGAATTACATTCAATGTATTTCATTGTAAATATTTAGAATTTTAGTATAAAATTGATTAATGTTAATACAGAAATATGACATTTTTACTTAATTGCAGTGGTTCATATCCACTTGTTTATTATCAATACAGTACATATCTGTGTTTATGATCACTTCTTTCATTCGAGTATCAGTTTTATTACTGTACTGTACTGAATTTTTGTAGAGTTTAGCATTTTGTACATTCAAGTTTAGTGCTTATACCTAGGCCCACACGGAATCCGCGCTCGCAGAATTGTGCAGATTTTTAACCCATCATTGATTCTGTTTATTTACTTGTGTAAATGTGTGTACATTTATATTTATTTAGTTTTTTAATTAATTTCAGTAATATTATTGACTAATATGAAAATATTCATATGATATATTTTACAATACAGTTTGTCTTTTAGTAGATCTATTATATGAGAGACTAGCTTTTTTTTACCAAATAAAGTAGATCTAATTAGATTTTCATTGTAAACATTAAATAAAAGTTAAAAAGGAATTACTTTTTATTTTTTTATATATTAAGGTTTTAGTTATGATACTCCTAAAATCATTCTGCATAAATCAGCAGATTTTTAACAAAATTCTGCGCAGAAATAGCAAAAAATGTCAGCAGATTCAGTCTGGTCCTAGTTAAACCCAGGGCCGGATTAACCAATGGGCATTATTGGCACAGGCCTAGGGGCCCGTGCGCACTTGGGGCCTCTGCGAGGGGGGTAAAATACAGATTTTGTAGTAACTATTTATGTTAAGTGCAAATAGCGCACCTCGTTGGAATAAATAATAATTCAAGAGTTTACACTTAGCTGATGATTGATTATAAAGCTTGTTTGGCATGCTGTCCCGGGAGAGATCCCTGAGCTCATAAGATCCTCGAGCCCGGGGCTCCCTCCCGTTTGCAAGGCGAGAGGGGAGTTTGAGCTCAGGTAGATCTCGAGAACTCCCCTGCTGTAGTAGCTAATGAACAGATAGTGATTGCTTATAAGATATAACTTCTTACTAGGAGCACGTCTATGCTGCCAATTTAGATTAGTCAATTAACTTAAGTTGCATGTTTTCGGACGGTTTTCGGCATGTTTTCGGGAAACCCATGTGAGCACGGGAGAACATGTAAACTCCACACAGAAACGTTGGCTGGCTTGGTAAGGACTAGGACCAGTGATGTTCTTGCTGTGAGGCAACAGTGCAAACCACTGGGCCACCGTGCCACCCATCTAGGAAGGGAGGAAGAGTAGGGGTGGAAGGGGGGATTCTTCAAAACGAAGATGGCTGTGATTTGGAACCTAGGGTATTTATAGTGGCTTAGGAATCATCTGATTGGTGAATCATAAATTGAATAATGCGGGGCCGGCTGCAAGCAATCATAAGCACGTGATCCTCTCAAAATTAGTTTATAAATAAACTTCACTAAAATAAATAAGTGATTCACGCCCATCACCATTTGATTGACAGAGACAACATAAGTAATGAGCGCAGTAGTTATTAGCGTGAGTGGCGTACCTCGTAAAGCGCGTGGCATCATGTTTTGACATGATCGATTATGAACCCGGTTCGAATCCAGCGTCTGATGAACTCGTTCTTCTTTTCTTTTCTTTTTTTACTACATATCAGATTTTGCCTACTCTTCATCACGAGGAAGACAAGTAGGAATCATTAATAAGTGTGTGTATTATGGAGGACTCAGATTCATAGAACTGCATTGGAGAGGTGTTATATCCAAATCATATGCATTATAAGTTTGTAGAAGTTATACATTAAAAATACCATTAAATAAAAATGTTTAGTACTGCTTCAGTGAACTTGGACAAGTATATTAATATATACATGCAAACATGCAAACTCCACACAGAAACGCCAACTGACCCAGCCGAGGCTCAAACCAGCGACCTTCTTGCTGTGAGGCGACAGCACTACCTACTGCGCCACTGCGTCACCTAAAATAATATTATATTAATCTTATTTTTTAATTCAACTATAGGGGTGCAGCCAGGTAGGGCGCCTATAAGACATTGTGCCCTGGGGCCTCGGAATCCTTATTCTGGGCCTGGTTATACCCTAATTCAGTGCTTAATTTGTGAATTGCGAGGTCCCGGAACAGATCGGGGTAACGGATCCGGCATGTTACCTGAGGATGGAGGTGTTGCGCACGAAAATCGAGAGGGGGGAGGTGCAATCGCAATCGTTGGTGTTAAATGGTGAAGGGGTGTCGTGGATGAAAGACGAAAGTAAGGAGGAGCAGGGGGTGTCGCGGAGGAAAGTGAAGAGGTTTGGGGAGTCGCGGAAGAAAGTGAACAGCGGACGGGGAGGAGAGCGATTAAGGAGGGGGATCAGTAAAATGAGGTGCCGGATCAGATTTCAGAGGTGCCAGCACAAATTAAGCCCTGCCCTAAATCAGTGTTTCCCAACTCTGTTCCTGAAGGCACACCAGGAGTCCACATTTTCAACCTCTTCCCAATCAAACACACCTGAATCAACTCAGAACACCAGAAGAGACTCCAAAACCTAAAATGAATGGTTCAGAGAAAGGAGACATCCAAAATATGTAGCGTTGGCGTGCCTCCAGGAACAGAGTTGGGAAATACTGCCCTAAAAACTATAGTTATTTTCCATATATATTCAATAACTTGTTTTACATTGTAGCGAGCAGTGGTCTTGCAGTGTAAAGCTCTTGACGGTGTGTTCTCTGGATCTTAGCGTCTGCTGATCTTTCCTCAAGCTCCTCTTGACTCCTTCACTGTTTCTCTGATGTTCCGGATGGTTTCTCTTCTCGCTTTTTCTCTCTTTTTCTGTGGTTAATGAGGGCTGGAGTAAAACTGTGGCCCGCCAAACACACACACACACACACACACACACACACACACACACACACACACATGCAATTAACTCAGGCAGGAGGAGCTGGAGGCTAATAAGCAGAAGACGCAGAGAGACTGAGTCTGAATGGCCAAGCCTGCGAGCTGTTGGCACAATCTCCTGACCCGTTCACCGCTTGGGCCTCGTGATTACCCACAATCCCCCACTGAATGAGAATCACACAAGAAGAGTGACACAACTGAGCTGCGCTCCTCAAGATATAACGTGAATAATGCAAACCATCTTAGAGATGGAGATACAGTAATGTGTGTGTACAGACCCACACACACACACAAACACTTATACTTCTGCACAAATACACACATTAAAGCACACAAACTCACATCCATGCATGCACAGACACACGCAAGCGTACTGTACGCACACTCAAACACAGAAACTCACACACTAATGCATGAAACTCCACACACACACACACACACATACACAAACAGATGCACACACACACAAGCATACACACATGGACAAGCATATATGCAAAAACACATGGAAGAGCACATAAACGCACACACACACACAAGCATACGCACAAACGCACGTGCAAAAGCGCAAACAGACACACACATAAGCAAACGCACAAACACACATGCAAAATCACACAAACACACATGCAAAAACAGACAGGCAAACACACACACACACAAACATACGCACAAACGCACGTGCAAAAACAGACAGGCAAACACACACACGCACACACACACAAGCATATGCACAAAGACATGCAAAAACACACAAACACACACAAGCATACGCACATCTGCAAAAGCACACAAACACACATACAAAAGTGCAAACACACACATACACACACAAGCAAACGCACAAACAGACATGCAAAAGCACATAAACACACAAACACACATGCAAACACTCATAACCACACACAAACAAACATGCAAAAAAACACAAGCACGTGCAAAAACACACATGCAAACACACACACACATGGAAAAAAACACACACACACACACATGCAAAAGCACAAACACACATGCAAAAACACACATGCAAACACACACAAACATAAAAAAGCAAAAACATGTGCAAACACACACAGACACATGCAAAAACACAGACACACAAACACAAATACAAACACACACAAACACACATGTAAAAACACACAAACACACATGCAAAAACACAAACACGCATGCAAAAAACACACATGCAAACACACATGCAAAAACACACACACAAACACAAATACAAACACACACAAACACACATGTAAAAA
>CAIGQZ010035066.1:6748432-6774215 GCA_903798205.1 Danio tinwini
ACACACACACACACACACACACACACAAGACACACACACATTAGAAACACACACACAAGAACCACACTCACACACAGACTTCACATACACACTCACACACACATCAGAAACACTCACTCTCACTTACACACATCAGAGACACACACTCCCTCAAACACACATACACAGACACACACTCTCGCCAGCCCGCGGTTGCCATGCCAACAGCCCAGTTTCGAGGTGAGAGCGCTGGAAGAGCTCAGTGCAGATGTGGGGTGTTTTGGACTCTGTTCGCCCCCTACTGGACACTCCACACACCTGCAGCTCCTCACACACAAACACCATCAAACATCTGCTCACCTGTGCGTGCGTGTGTGCGTCTGTGTGTGGACATCAGCTGTGCTTCTCCTCATGCTGTCCTGCACTCATTGTAGTTTAGCAGAGTAGTGAATACAGTATTTAGCCAGAAATACAGTAGTTAAGACACACACACACACACAGAGAGAGAGGTGAATGTCAGGAGTTCTGGTGCAACACAACTGTCATGTGATGTATTTACAACATATAACATAACTATGTGTTAACACACGCACTAATATATAATTCCAGAAACACTAATGAAGCCTAGTGACTGAAATCTCAGATAATTCAATATTAAGCATACCTGACAACATTCCCAGGATCCCGTATTTCAAACCAATCTCCTGCAACCGTCCCATTTTGTTGTTTCTCCCAGAAAACTCCCTTAATTTTACCCCATACCCCTCCCCCCTCTTTTTTTTTTGGTACAGTCTGTAAACACCCCCGGGTCGCCAACTTTGGTACAGTACCTGATTGCAGCGGCCACCCAAAACCCGCTCCATCCTATTCCGGTCCTCAACCAGTGTTGCCAACACAAGATTTAGCAACTTTTCATACTATCCAGGGGCGTCGCTAGACCCAATTTACTGGGGCACGTGCCCCAGTAAAAATCGCCAGTGCTTTGAGATAAAATTTACTTCATGTGCAAAGTGTGTTTATTAAAAGTGGTACTCCTGGATTAAAGACATTATTCTCTGCAACCGAACCAACGCTGGTAAAGCAATATAGTTTAATCTAAAAGCAGACTGATGCATCTCTGCATGTGAGCAGAGAACCAAACCCGCACGACACCCAGAGTCCTGGTTGTTAATGTGCATGCAGAAAAAAAGTACTTGCTGCTCACGCGCCGCTCATGCGTTGTGAAACCGGCGTATAGCCTTTTATGCGGTGGTGTCGGCACGCAGTGAGTTTTGCAAGTCGACAAAACAAAAATTTGAATAATATGAGGGTGATCTTACTAAGCAGGCCTCCTGATAGATTTTTGTATGAAGTAAAAAGGTGGGGTGATGAGTCGGAGAGATAAAAACTTAATACACCTAATTCTCTGCCATGTGTTAAGTCTAATACAGCAGATAATTATATAAAACATCTTTTTTGTATTCCATAGAACTATATACACAATTTCATTCAAATTTCATTCATTCAAGATTTCTATAATGATCTTAGCATTGTATAATAACAATAATACTTTTAATTATTTATAATAAGTATTTTTTGTATATATATATATATATTTTTTTTTTATTATTATTTTTTTTTTTGAGGTGGGGGGTTTCCCAGTAGAGCCTTATGTCTAGCAACGCCCCTGATACTACCCTAGCAACTTTTTTTTTCAAAAAGCACCTAGCAACAAATTTAACAATTTTTAACATTCATTTGGCTACTTTTAGCAATTTTTAAAAAGTGACTCAAAGGAGCAGTGGCGGCAGGCTTCACTCAGTAGAGTAAATTGTTAGCTCAGATTGTTTTTCCTAACTGTTAATTTACCGATATTTGTTAACATGTATAATTGTTGGTAATTTAGGTCGCTATAAATTCCAATAGTGCTATAATTGTTGTCAATTTCACAAATGTGTTAATTTCACAAGTTAAAGAGAGTAAAGGCTCGTACACACCGGGACGCTTTTCGTTTGCGTTTATCGTCATCGATTTCTAAGATGTTTTTCCGGAGTCAAACCCAAGCGATTTTCACAGGCGTCGAGCAGAAGAGTATGCAAAATCACTCCTTGATGTTAGATGGCGCTACACAACCTTTAAGCTCCTGACACCCGCTTGTAACACAGAGAAAGAAGACAAAGTTGACAGGCTTGTTGTTATGGATGGTTCTAGCAGCAGCTCCAGCTCTAGCGATGAAGAAATTATTATTGTTCACAAGTGCAATAAGCAGCTCCACGTTCATATCGCCTCTGGGCATCTTCTTCAAAGTGCGCTCGCATTGACAGTGTTGCGCTTGAGCGCCTCCAAGTGCTGTTTACTGTAACTTCAGCAGCTCCGTGCACATGAACAAAAGTGGCAATCTGATTGGTGGAGAAGGTTTTGATGCGCCGCGTCAAAACAAAAAAACGAGCATGAGGCGTTTTTTTTTAAATGACGCTTTTGCGCCTGGCGTTTTGCGCGTTGGTGTGCACGATCACATTGACGCCCTTTATTTAGTCACGAGTCATTAAACGTTGACGGAAAACGCGAGCAAAAAAACGTTTCGTGTGCACGGGCCTTTATTTTTGTGATTGTTTAAAAGAATAGTATATATATAATTTTAGTAATAAAACGTATATCTTTTAACATGATATTAGAGAAAAGTGTTCAATGTTTACATCTATTAATGACATTTACACACATTGTTAGTTCATTAGATTCCAGGCGTTTACATTCCATGCTCGCATTAATAATTTAATTTAATTTAACATAATTAATTTTCCATCACAGGTGTGTGCATATTAGTCATGCTAGTTTACAAAGAGGCACATTTAAAGGGACAGTTCACCCAAAAATGAAAATTCTGTCATCATCTACTCACCCTTCACTTGTTCCAAACAAGTTTCTTTCTTGCTGGAAACCTGTAACCATTGACTTCCATAGTATTTGAAGTCAATGGATACTTGTTTTCAGCTCTCTTCAAAATATCTACTTTTGTGTTGTAAACTAGTTTGCAATCGCATGAGGGTGAGTAAATAGTGAGTAATTGTTCATTTTTGGGGGTCAAATATCCCTTTAAGTCCCGTCTCCTTAAAAATGTATGAAGTTGATCTTTATGTTGACAGCTAAAGTTAAACCGGACAGAGGCAAACTTTGGAGTAACCTGCGGCGGGTCACACGCGTCTACAGTGAATGAATTATTCAGACCTCAGAGAAGCATTCGCATGTCCTTTATCTGGCCTCGATCGATAGCGAAGGACAGACGGAGAGATACAGAAGATGCTCATTGTTTTCTTTCTCCTCTCTCTGTCCTCGTTTCACCTGTTCACTCGCTCGCCCAAATCCAAACTCACAATAGGGCCGCAAAGAAGATTATCCACAAAAGCAGAGGGAATTATGCTGAATTAATGTTAGTACTGATAACAGAGTAACAGTTTAGAAGACCTCTGGGTGTTTACTGAGGCTGCACAATATACCGTTTCAGCATCGATATCGAAACACAATAGTCACAAGATCGCAAGATATGCAATGTTGAGTCTGAATTATAGTTGACCAGAAGCTATAGAATTGTATTTAATTACTGTATTTATACAGAATTTATGTGATTTATGGCAAAAAAAAAAGTTTTTGTCTTGTTTCTAGTGCAGATATCTCAATTTTAACACAAAAACAAGATTATTTTACTAACCCCACTGGCAGATTTGCTGGTTTTAAGAAAAAAACTCTTCATTTTGATTTCATTTCTTCTCAAGTTGAAAAAAACTATATTTTTACTTGATCTAAGAATTTTTAGATATTTGAGACAAAGCAAAGTATTTTTCGCAGTGTGATTATTAAATTTCCACACCTGAATACTGTTAGAGTCCCCTGAAAACCATCAAATAGTGTTTATCAAACCGTCTTGTAAAACTGTATTCATATCGCCGAAAAATAAATATCGCAATATCAGATTTTTCCAATATCGTGCAGCCCAGAATGTGAAGTTTTGGCTTAAAATATCCTGTGCATCATTAATTATACCACAAAATTAAAGCACAAAATATACCTTTGAGAAACAGTTCACCCAAAAATAAAAATTTACTTAATATTTGTCACCCTTAAGTGGTTCCAAACCTTTATTTTGTTGAAGACAAAAGAAAATATTTTCAAGAAAGCTGAAAACATGTAACCAAGTTTTTTGTCCTAACCATCTGCAACGGCGATGTGCAAAATTTCTATTTCAGAAACAGTTTCTATTTCCGTAACGTTGCAGCAAATTAACAGCATAAACTACAAAGACAATGATCACCTAAGGCACTGATTATGTTCTTTATTCAGTGTTAGAAATTTTGTATCATTTAACAATGAATAAAGCACAAAAATAGAAATTTAGTAGCATTTATTTCAGAAACCATTTCTTTTTCCGTATTGTCGCAGCAAAACAACAGCATAAAGTGCTATGACAATGATCACCTCAGGTACTGATTATGTGCTTTATTCAGTGTTAAATGCTGCAAAATTTCTATTTTAGAAGCGGTTTCTATTTCTGTAACGTCGCAACAGAACAACAGCATAAACAACAAAGACAGTTATCACCTCAGGTACTGATTATGTGCTTTATTCAGTGTAAAATGCTAATAAATTTCTATTTTGGAAACAGTTTCTATTTCCGTAACATTGCGGCAAATCAACCATATAACTACAAAGACAGTTATCCTCAGGTACTGATTATGTGCTTTATTCAGTAATGAATGTTACTATATTTCTATTTTAGAAACAGCTTCTATTTCCGTGACATGGCAGTAACTTAACCACATAAACAACAAAGACAGTTATCCTCAGGTACTGATTATGTGCTTTATTCAGTATTGAATGTTACTATATTTCTATTTTAGAAACAGTTTCTATTTCCGTGACATGGCAGTAACTTAACCACATAAACAACAAAGACAGTTATCGTCAGGTACTGATTATGTGCTTTATTCAGTATTGAATGTTACAAAATTTCTATTTTAGAAACAGTTTCAATTTCCAAAACATCATAGAAAATCAACTGCATATACTACAAAGACAATTATCCTCAGGTACTGATTATGTGCTTTATTCAGTATTGAATGTTACTATATTTCTGTTTTAGAAACAGTTTCTATTTCCTTAACATCGCAGCAATCAACCACATAAACAACAAAGACAATTATCCTCAGGTACAAATTATGTGCTTTATTCAGTATTAAATGTTACTATATTTCTATTTTAGAAACAGTTTCTATTTCCTTAATATCGTAGCAAATCAACCACATAAACAACAAAGACAATTATTCTCAGGTACTGATTATGTGCTTTATTCAGTATTGAATGTTACTATATTTCTATTTTAGAAACAGTTTCAATTTCTGTTACATCACAGAAAAGACAGTTATTCTCAGGTACTAATGTGCTTTATTCAGTATTGAATGTTACTATATTTCTATTTTAGGAACAGTTTCTATTTCCTTAACATCGCAGTAAATCAACCGCGGTAACTACAAATACGGTTATCCTCAGATACTGATTATGTGCTTTATTCATTGTTAAATGGTACTATATTTCTAATTTAGAAACAGTTTCAATTTCCGTTACATCACAGAAAAGACAGTTATCCTCAGGTACTAATGTGCTTTATTCAGTATTGAATGTTACAACATTTCTATTTTAGAAACAGTTTCTATTTCCTTGACATCGCAGCAAATCAACCGCATTAACTACAAATACGGTTATCCTCAGGTACTGATTATGTGCTTTATTCAGTGTTAAATGTTACAACATTTCTATTTTAGAAACAGTTTCTATTTCCTTGACATTGCAGCAAATTAACCGCATTAACTACAAATACGGTTATCCTCAGGTACTGATTATGTGCTTTATTCAGTGTTAAATGGTACTATATTTCTATTTTAGAAACAGTTTCTATTTCCTTAACATCGCAGAAATCAACCACGTAAACAACAAAGACAATTATCCTCAGGTACTGATTATGTGCTTTATTCAGTATTAAATGTTACTATATTTCTATTTTAGAAACAGTTTCTATTTTCGAAACATCGCAGTAACTTAACCACATAAACAACAAAGACAGTTATCATCAGGTACTGATTATGTGCTTTTTCAGTGTTCACCTATGTGAGTTTAAACACCATTTTATGTGACATTTTTTGCCATACTACTAAAAGCAGCAGCGATAGTTCACCTCAGAATAGCTTGTCGTGAAAATCTTGTCACTTGTAGTTGGGAGTGGGACACAGTGTTAGTTAAGGGAAAACAAATATATAGAAGTCAATGGTTACAGGTTTTCAACATTTTTCAAAATATTTTTCATTGAAATCCATAAAATCTTGCTTGAACTGATGGCAGGCTGCTTTGTTTACTGCTTTGCCACCTACTGGATTAGCATCTTCATTCAGTATAATGTTTTAGTTTAGGATTAGTTTCTTACAATCAGTATTTAGTAAATATACTAAACTTACGGAGTTAAAATGTCACCAGTGTTACTGGTTGAAACCTAAAGTTGTGATAAAGTCCTAAAATGTTTTTAAAAAATGACTTAAAAGCTATTGAATTTCACTTTCTGAGTCTCTGCTGTGGATGGCTTCTGATTTTATTTGATGAATTACCAATGACCACAGTTTCAGCTAAAAACTCTTCAGTACGTCAAAGAAGGTCATCCGCATCTTAGATTGCCTGACAGGTTTAATTTTAGCTAAACTACCAACCGAAATTTTCTTGCTGCTTTCTTTCATATCATCTCTCCATTTTCATCTCATCTTCACGGTAGCTGAATGTGTGTGGGTTCAATACGATCCAACTAACAAGAACACTAATATATTAACCGATTCAGCCAATCAGTGCTGCATTCAGTTCACAATTAACCAATTACTGACCTCGTTCATAAATATTCATGAGAAGCCCTGTATCTCTCTCTCTCTCCTCCAGAGCTGACTTTGTGTCTGTTTGTCTGTTTTCTGTCTTACAGTATCTGTCTATCTGTCTGTCTGTGCTTTTGCCTGCTTTGTGTTTTGGCTTCAACTCCGTCTGTGTGTCTTCAACAATACAACCTCCATGTTTCCGCCCTCAGCGTGGCGACGACTTTTTGAGTGGATTAGCCAAGAGCCAAAGTGGCACGATGTTTTTCCCGAAACAGCAGATGTGTTGACAGACAGACGCTTCATGGTTTGTGCGTTGAGTTTCACTCGGTTCAGCTCGTCCTCCGCTCGCTCTCCTTAGACTGCTGGGGTTCAGCTGGAAATCTGGGTTCATCTGAAAACGGCAAACACTTCTGTCCTCGTTTACTCGTCCTCATGATCTTTTATATGGGATATATTATATTAAGAATTATTTAGTAGTGCTTCCCAACCCTGTTCCTGGAGGCACACCAACAGTACATATTTTGAATATCTCCCTTATCTGACCCATTCATTTACCGATATTTGTGTGGGTTTCTTCCGGGTGCTCTAGTTTTCCCCACAAGTCCAAAGACATGCAGTATACAGTAGGTGAAATGGGTAAGCTAAATTGCCAGTAGTGTATGTGTGTGACTGAGGGTGTATGGATGTTTCCCAGTGATGGGTTGTGGCTGGAAGGGCATCTGCTGCGTAAAACATATGATGAATAAGTTGGCGGTTCATTCCGCTGTGGCGACCCCAGATTAATAAAGGGACTAAGCTGAAAAGAAAATGAATGAACGAATGTAAATTAATATTATAATTGTTGATATAATTGTTTTTATTTGAATAAATAATTACATTAAAATTGTATAAAATGCTAAATAATTTGGAAATTAACTTATAAATAACCGACCAACATAGGTTTTTAAGGCGTAAATACCCGATATCTTGGAAAACAGATTGGCCGATATTTAGCTGATATAATTGTCTTTATTAGAAATAATAATAACATTTTAATTAAAATTGTATAAAATGCTAAATAATTTGAAAAAATAGCTTAGAAATAACTGACCGATATGGTTTTTTAAAGGTGGAAACACAGATATCTTGGAAAACAGGATGGCTGATACCTAGCCGATATAATTTTTTTTATTTAAATTTATAATCACATTTAAATTAAAACTATATAAAAAGCTAAGTAATTTAAAAATGAACTTATAAATTCCCGACCAATATGTTTTTTTTAAAGGCAAAAATACAGATATCTTGGAAAACAGGATGGCCGATAATTAGCCGATATAATAGTTTTTATTTGAATTAATAATTGCATTTAAATAAAAATTGTAAAAAAACGCTAAATCAATTGAAAATGAAGTTAGAAATAACTGACCGATATGGGTTTTTTAAAGGCGAAAATACCGATATGTTGGAAAACAGGGTGGCCGATATTTAGCAGATATAATTTATTTTATTTTAATTATTAATTGTATTAAAAGTATATGAAATGCTAAATATTTGAAAATGAACTTAGAAATAACCGACTGATAAGTGTTTTTTTTTTGTGAAAATACCGATATCTTGGAAAACAGAATATTTAACCGATATAATTGTTTTTATTTGAATTAATAATTACATTTAAAATAAAATTGCATGAAATACTAAATAATTTGAAAATGAACTTATAATTAACTAACCAATATGTTTTTTTAAATGCAAAAATACAGATATCTTGGAAATCAGGATGGCCGATATTTACCTGTTGTAACTGTTTTAATTTTAATGAATAATAATTACATTTAAATAAAAATTCCAAAAAATGCTAAATAATTCAAAAATTTGCCTGACCGATATAGTTTTTTTAAAGGCGAAAATACTGATATCTTCACAAACAAAGTGGCCGATATTTAGCTGATATAATTGATTTCATTTAAATTTATAATTACATTAAAAGTATAAGAAATGCTAAATATTTTGAAAATTAGCTTAGAAAATTAGCTTTTTTAAGCAAAAACTCAGATATCTTGAAAAACAGGATGGTCGATATTTAGCCGATATAATTGTTTTTATTTGAATTATTAATTACATTTGAATTAAAACTATAAAATGCTAAGTAATTATAATAAAATATAAATAAAAATAAATGTGTAAGTAAGTAAATATAGATAAAATGGGTTATTTCTAAACTGGTTTCGGCAAAGACATATGACCGATATATCTGTGAAGACAGAACAAATGTATTCAGAGGGCGAGTAAATGACGAAAAAAATTGAAAGTGAAACAACCCCCCCAAAAAATCACTCATCCAACATCCCTGCCAGTCTAAAGACAGCCCGGCCTCTCGTCCCGATGTCTCTCTCTCCCTCCGCTCTCTGTGTTTTCGACTGTATGTGCCATTACTGTGTTCTTTACACTTATATGTTTACTCCTTCTCTCTCTTTTGTCTTTCCAGCGCTCATCTTTTCTCTCTTCTTCTTCTTCTTCTCCAAGCTTCACCTCTCCGGAAACCAATCGCTTCCCTCCGGCCTCTTTTGTCTCTCAATCTGTTTGTGCTTTCGTTTAACTCTGTTTTTCTTCTTCTTTCTCTCTCCTGCAGCTGGTTGACGTCTCTCTCATGGTTTTGTTTGACTCTCCAGTCATGCGAATAATCTCTTCTGCCTTTCCATCACAGAAAAACGCGTCTCTTTCTCTCTTTTTCTTGCTCTTTTTGCTGTCTCTCCTTCTCCTTTCCTCCAGCTGTGGGTCTGTATATTCGTGTGTTGTCGCCGCATTCATTGCTTTTCTCTGTTGTCTTCTTTCTCTCAGTCCTCCTGTCTTCTCTGTTTGTGTGTCGCTCATTCAGGTTTGTCTCATTTGTCCTCTTCACTACTTCTTGTCTGTCGTTCTCTTTCTCTGCTCTTTTGGCCCCTGCTCTGGTTTACTAGTTACTGAGTAGTTTAGTTTCAATATTAAAGGAGTGTTTAGGGTTTCAGTGCAGGTTACAGTATGTTTGATCTACAGTATTTGTGTATTAATGTGATTTACTACAGAAAAATCTAAAGTTTTACTGGATAATTGAATGCATGGAAGTGTTTTGACAACAAACAAACAAAAATGTTTTGTTTTATTTTTTGAGATGAGCTTTCTTTGAGATGAGTATTATTATTATTATTAATATTATTATTATTATATGGCGCTACAATTATTCATATTATTATTCATATTATTATTATGTTATAGTTTTCTAACATTGAGTGGCAATTAAATTATTTTTTTTAATTATTTGCATTTTGATTATTATTTAATTTTTTAATAGACCAACAAGTTCAAAACATTGTTGACTTTTATATATATTATTTTATATTATCTAATTTATAAAATTAATGAATGAGTTCAACTATTTTGGGTGTCAGTAAACCTTTATTTTATTATTTTTTATTTTTTTTATATTAAGATATATTTAGATTATTAAGATTAGTTTAAGATCGATTTTTTATGTATTTACAATCTTATTTTATTACATTATTGGTAATAATTTATATTTTTAATATACCAACATATCCAAATTATTGTCCGTGGAAATTAACCTTTATTTTATTAATGCATGTGTTAAAATATTTTAATTGTCATTAAACCTTTATTTTATTTAAAAAAAATTTATTCTTGTTTATTAAAGATGGATTGGCAAATCAATTATCTTTTTTAACATTATTTTTTAATTATTTAAATTTTTAATAGACAAACGTCCAAATTATTGTCTGTGAAAATTAACTTTTTTTTAATTTTATTAATGCATATGCTAAAATATTTTGACTGTCATTAAACCTTTATTTTATTAATTTTTTTGATTGTTTATTAAAGATAGATTAGTAAATCAATTATCTTGTTTTATTACATTATTGTTAATAATGCCTATTTTTAATAAACAAACATGTCTAAATTTTTGTCCGTGGAAAAACAACTTCATTTTATTTTATTAATGCATATGTTCAAATATTTTGAGTGTAATTAAATCTTTATTTTATTTAAATTTGTATGTTTATTTAACATGGATTGGCTAATCAATTATCTTATTTTATTACATTATTTTTAATCATTTACATTTTTAATAAACCAACATGTCCAAATTGTCTGTGGAGATAACCTTAGTTTAATTTATTTAATTAACGCATATGTTAGAATATTTTGAGTGCCATTAAACCTACATTTTATTAGATTATGTTTTTTATTAAAGTGATATTGATATTGATAAGTGATATCAAAATATATTTCTGTGGTAAATAATTTAATCAATAATTCATGTGTAATTAACATTTATTTTCTATTTCTTTTAAGTCACAAATAATTAGTTTTTCTAATGAGTTATGAGTGTAAATGATTTTCCCTGCCAATAAAACATAATCATTTTCTGTGGTAATGAACATTACACCACAAACGCCTGTCAGTCTACTTCACTCGTACTGAACCTATAACTTTCCCTGAAGTGGATTTTTCAGTCCCAATCCGACTTCGGACAGCAGCTCTGGAAAAACGAACCGGACCACATCACCGTGATGAACTAACAGCTTTGTGTGTTTGCAGACACATTAATAACCAGCATATGGTGTCTTTTTGTATTTAATTTACAATTTCGTTTGCCTGTTATAAACTAAGGTAACATTTTGTCCCACACTGTGTTTATGTCGTATAACAGGAAATGTGTTTAAAAAAGTTCGAAATGTGTATTTTTTGTGTTGTGGCTTTATTTTTCCTGTGATTGAAAGTGAACCTCATTCTCATGCTTGTGATTAATTGTGTCTTCTTCATATTCTTGTGCGTTTTCTTAACTGAAGCTGGTCAGAATAACGCGAGGTCGAAACGCTCGTCTGGGTTCGAAGGTTTGATTCTGTGGCGAAGAGAAAGTGGCCTGTTTGTTGGTGTTTTTAGTGATGTGTGTTTCTCTGTGTTTCTCAGTAGGAATATGGGGAATAAGCCAGCCAACAGTCCTAAGGGTCAGCCGCCAGACGCAGACGGACATTCCTCAGTGTCGGACCTGGCCAACTCGCTTACTGGAGACATGGTGATGGTAGGACAGTGTAGTTGCATCTCAGATGACGCAATATGCACTTATACACCAACACTCAACCATGTGGGTTTAATGTCCCAAATAATATTCCAATATCCCAAATGAAACACTAAATGCTGTGTTCACACCAGACGCGGCATGCAGTAAATAAATTGCGCTATTCGTGCGTAAATAGACGCATGATCATTTTGAGTTTACTCACTTCACTCACGCATCAAATTCCCTTCACAATAGATGCAGATTCACTTCATGAGCGGGGCTTTTGTCTCCCCGGAGACTTTAGCTTCATTGCTAAATAACTAATATGGATTTTATTGGGAGAGTTTCTGTGCTTTATGTGCTTTAGGAAGGCTGATAAACATTGTAGATTCATTCGGCGCCATGTCTGAGTCCACTAGATCCTTTCAGAGGTACACCCAGCTCTGTGAGTTCATCAACTTCTCCGGAAACCCTACCTGGATGATGAAGGCTTTCAGCTGTGTTTCAGACTGAGCTGAGCCCAGTTTCATGAGCTGTTTTCCAGTGTCGGCAGGAGGATTATTCCTCGTCATAATCATGCCCCTACTAGAGCAAGCTCCTGATTGGTTTACGCGAATGTCCGCTGATGTTTAGATTTTCCAACTCGAGTGATTCGCATGTTGAATGCATCAAACGTGCAAAACGGTCAACTTGCGCTGCTTCATTTGCGCAAATCGCGTCATTCGCGCCTTCGGATGTCTTCGCGTCTTTGAGTCTTCGATTTGACTTAACATGTAAATCATGTAAATGAACCTTGACGCTTCATCTGTGTCTGGTGTGAACGCAGCGTTAGGGGCCGATCACACCAAACGCACCTTTCCATTCTAATGATGCGACTCGCTTCACGTTGCCTTATTTGTTGACAAGAAAATAAGAAGTGCGGTTGCGCTTTTTATGTCGCTAGGCAACCATTGAATCAGCTGCGTAATGTGTGTGACTGTTGATATTGTGATAGTTGTAGTATTTCATAATATTGTGATATTCAAGATTTGTGAAGTCAAACAGCTCGGCATAACTCAAAACAGCGACCACTAGTCTCTCCTCCATCTTTAAAAGTCTCCGTAGTCGTCTTGACAACACAAACACTGCTGTAACCTCAACAAAAATCCTGCCTCTGCTTTCATTTTATTGGACAATAAAAAAGACGCGACTGAGATATCATGCTTTTTCCCGCTCTTTTTTGACGCACAGAGCGGCAGCAGAAAAGTAAAATGTGAAGCGCCCAAGGCTGTGTCTGATATCGCATATGATATAGTACGCTAAAAACAGTATGCGAGCCAAGTAGTATGTCCGAATTCATAGTATTCGAAAAACAATATGTGAGAATTACCCGGATGTCCTACTACTTCTAGTTGAAAGTATGAAGTGCGCATCCTATGGATGCTACGATATCCCATGATGCCATGCAAGAGAATTCATGAATGGGAGTGAAGCGACGTAACTGACATTGGTAGGTCAAGTGATAAGTAAATTCAAATGTAATACCTACTCAAGTAGAGGGCGATTTTCGAATGCATGAGCAAAACTGTGGTGCTGAGTGCATGAGCATTGGGGGATAATTACTAAAATGTATAAATGAGATTATACAATTTAATAAGAATTAGCCACTAAATCCAAAGGTTATGAACTGCCATGAGACAGCATTGGTTTAAATGTTAACCAAAAGAAACTATTTTGACAGATTTGTGGTAATATTAGGTTAAATGGATTAAAATGTATTTGTTAAATATAATTGTGAGATGTGGATTTAGAATTCTGAAAATAAACATCAGAATTAGTATATAAACAGAATTGCTTAATATAAATTTAAAAACAAATGTAGTACTTTATCTATATATAACACTTAAACAACAATTAGTAAACCCAGAATTCAGAGAAAAATTTTGGAGTTGCAAGCCAAAACTCTCAATTCATATTTGGGAAAAGTCAGAATGCAACACTTAGGCCCAATCCTATTTCTCTTTTTGTACCCCTTTCCTTTCCCTTTGGCCATTAAAAATGAGTGTGAAGTGGAAGGGCTTCAAAATTTACCCCTAAGAATTGGGACAGCGATCGCGACTGCTGTAGTTATTCCAGTTGTGTTATTTTTTGGTTTTTTTTTTCAAGAAATCACTGAAGGCATATATTATGTTATCATAACGATCTAATGTGACAATAAGATCGTAACTATACTGCGCATTTACACCGTGGCCATATTCATCTATTAACATTATAGCAGACACTGTAAAAAGCTCATTCTCAGCCACTAGACTTTTCTGACAGGGTGTTCGAGTGTCAGAATGCTGTGGGACTGCTGTACAGGAGTTATTATTATAGATTATTGATTGCAAAATTTAGCTGTTTTTATTTTAGCGATTTTTATTTATTTTGTTTTATTTTATTTTACATTTATTTATAAAAGCATGACGGTAAAACATGAATGTGGTTATGAATATATTAAAACATGTGTTTGTTTGTTGTAAAAATTCATAATAGTGACAAAAAATACTAATTTGTGGCTCTCCTTACTTCCGGGTGCAGTGAAACTGCCGTTGTAGCTGGTGTATTCTGGGAAGTTTTTTTACCCCTTGGTTTCGAGTGTGGTCCTAAAAAAATCTTTGTTCGAAGGGGTGTATACCCTTTTTTCTTAGCCCTACGCCTTCAAGCTAAAGAGAATTAGGACACCCCTACCCCTTCGCGCGAACGCACAAAACGAGGGGTAAGGGGAAGGGCTAAGGGGTAGAATTGGGATTGGGCCTTAAACTCCAATTCCAATAAAATGTCAGAGTCGCAAGATATAAACATAAAAATGTGAGAATAAAAGTTGCAATTATCTTGTTTTAAAAGAAACTACTCACGATTTGTATGCAGTCCCGCTAACAATAACCCTATCATAACAATTTAGAAAACATATACAAGAGATTTTTGCAATTCCTAATGTAATCAGTCTGGGGAAGTATGATAATATCCGTTTAATCTATTCTCCCAGAGTGTCTTGGCCTAAATATCTTAAGATGTGTGTGTGTGTGTGTGTGTGTGTGTGTGTGTGTGTGTGTGTGTGTGTGTGTGTGTGTGTGTGTGTGTGTGTGTGTGTGTTTTTCAATCAATAAAACAGCAGGCATCTCTAAATTGTTAAAAAGAAAACACCAAATGTCAGCTTCTGAAGGCTCCAGATTGCTCTCTATCAGACCTCTGGTTATTCAGTAGTGTTTAAATGTTGTTTTTGTCTCCTGTTGGTCATTCTGTCTCTCCCTCCTACTGTCTTTAGTTGTCTCCGGGGTCGGAGGACGATGACCATGAAGGTCCAGTGAGTGAGAAACTGGGCAGGATTCAGTTTTCTTTGGGCTACAGTTTCCAAGACACGACTCTGACAGTGAAGATACTCAAAGGTCAAGATCTGCCTGCTAAAGACTTCTCTGGGACCTCTGACCCCTTCGTCAAAATCTACCTACTGCCTGACAGAAAGCACAAACTCGAGACCAAAGTCAAGAGGAAAAATCTCAACCCGCACTGGAATGAAACCTTCCTGTTTGAAGGTCAGCTTCTTAACATTTCAGAGTGTTTACACAGCATTGATGTACTAAACATCATTCTGAATGAATAACAACCTTCCTAGGGTTCCCATATGAGAAGGTGCGGGAGCGGACGCTGTACCTCCAGGTGCTGGATTACGACCGGTTCAGCCGTAACGACCCAATCGGAGAGGTTTCCATTCCTCTGAATAAAGTGGAGCTCGGACAGCTGAAGTCCTTCTGGAAGGATCTCAAACCCTGCAGTGATGGCAGCGTGAGTCGAATTAGGGATTGGGGACACTTTCATTTTGTTCATTTTCAGGGGTCACTTTCTGTCCAAGTGGAAAAAAGGGCAAGTGCTCAAGCACCCAAAGCCCACCCTCTGCACGTGCCTGCAGAACACACTGCTTATTTATGTGTATGTGTGTTTTAGGGAAGTCGTGGTGATCTGCTGGTGTCTCTGTGTTATAACCCCACTGCCAACACCATCACTGTTAACATCATAAAAGCTCGCAACCTCAAAGCCATGGACATCGGGGGCACCTCAGGTACACGGACACATGCTGGTTGAAATGCCACAATTAATATAGATTAGCTGGCATGTGCATAACTCACACCCTCATATTCTCTGATTGGCTGTAGATCCCTATGTAAAAGTATGGCTAATGCACAAAGACAAGCGAGTGGAAAAGAAGAAGACAGTGACCATCAAACGCTGCCTGAACCCCGTTTTTAATGAATCCTTCCCCTTTGACGTGCCCGCACATGTTCTCCGAGAGACCACCATCATCATCACCGTCATGGATAAAGATCGTCTGAGCCGCAATGATGTCATTGGAAAGGTGAAAACATTGTTCATGTGCATGCTCTTATAAAACTTTTGAAAACAGAATTGGAAGTGAGGCGGTAAATTCTTCATGATTCCCAACCTATAATTCCTGACATTTATGAAAAGAGCGGGAACCTCATGTCCTTCATGCTTGTTTACCATCATCTCTTTCCCTTTCATTCTCTTTCAGATTTACCTGTCATGGAAGAGTGGTCCTGGTGAGGTCAAACATTGGAAGGACATGTTGAGCCGGCCACGTACAAATGTGGCACAGTGGCATGCCCTCAAAGCCTGATTCACCCTCCCCATTTCCCATTACCCCCTTCGACCCCATTTGACCCGATACCCCGTCCTTATGCACAAGACTAACTTGCTGCCAGGCGGCACAACACGGGTACTTTTAGCCATCCACTCTTGTAACCTTTAACCTTCGAGCTTCTGAGTCTCTACTTCACTTTCATCTCTTTTTAGTCTGGTAACATGTAGTGTAAATGTAATGAAGGCCAAATAGTAAGTAGCAGTTACATTGGTGCCATGACCCGGATGGGAGTGAGGTTTAGGGTGTGAGCATAACGAAGACCAGCTAGCAGGAGATGTGCAAGTAAACTTCACTCCCATTACCTAAAGAGATGCACCAGTGACTGGCAATAGAGAATGCAGTCTTTAGCATTATTTGTAATGTGCCTCTATCCCATTCTGGAGACACTAGTTTGAACCCTGATTGAAGCACTGCTAGTAGAACTACAGGGGTTTAATTGGTGCCGTGAACAAGATTGGAGTAACGTTTAGGAGATTGAGTGTACAAGAGGCAAGATAATTAGAGATAAACCTCACTCCCCTCACCTGGAGAGGTACACTAGGGACTGATGTTAGTAGTGCAATCTTTAGAGCCCTTGTTAGCGCACATGCCTCCCATGCCTGAGACATCTTTGCAAATCCTAATTTGTGTGATGCTAGTAGAACTTGAGGGGTTACACTGGTGCCGTGACTCGGATGGCAGTGAGGTTTAAATGCAGCTAATTAGAGATTTAGAAAGTAAACCTTACACCCCCTCTCCTCAGGAGGTAAACTATGGACTGACATTAGAGGACACAGTCTTCAGAGTCCAGGCACATGCCTCCAATGCCTGAGATATCCATGCAAATCCCAATTTGAGTGATGCTATTTGAACCTGAGGGGTGCCATGACCAGGATGGGAGTAAGGTTTAGAAGGTTGAGTGTAAAAGAAGCCAGAAAGTTGGAAATCTGCAAGTAAACCTCACTCTCCTAACCTAAAGAGGTAGACTAGGGACTGACGGTAGAGGATGCACTCTTCGGCTTCCTTGTTATCGTTTCTACTTCCCATACCAGAGACCTCCATTAGAATCCTAATCCAAGTGGTGCTAGTAGAACTGCAGGGGTTACATTGTTAGCGTGATCCAGTTTGGAGTGAGGATCAACGTGCAAGCATAACAAATTTTGCAAGTCAAGGATTTGCAAGTAAACCTCAATCCCCTGGCCTCAAATACATGATGCTGCAGTCCTTAGTCTCCTTGTTAGTTTACCTGCATCCCATGTCAGAGACTACCATTCAAATTCTAAGCTAGTAGAACCAGAAGTGTTCCATTAGTGCTATGAACCAATGAGAGTGAAATTTAGTTTTTAATGTCTTCAAGGCACATACTAGCAAATAATACTTGAGGCTGCAGTGCTTAGCCTTCTTGTAGTGTGCCCACCTCACATAATGGAATCCTGATCGGAGTAGGTTGAGTAGACCTGGAGGAGTTAAATTGGGGCCATGACCCAGATGGTTTAGGTGGAAAGTGTAATATTGCAACTAATAAATGATGGGCAAGTAAACCCCACTCTCCTGGCCCCAAGAGGTTCACTAGCAATCAACATTATAGGCTGAAGTCTATACCATCCATGTTTGCATACCTGCCTCACATACTGAAAAACACCAGTTTGGGTCCCACTCGAAATGTGAGTACAGTCCAGGGGGGTTACATAAAAGCCTGCTTATTAACTGAACTGTAATTTAGTTCTTCGATATTGTGTACATTAGCATTCATTTGGGATTTTGTGATAACCACTAAAAACAACAAAGCCATTTAATGATGCTCTAAGAGCACTCACATTACAACTACATGTTACCAGGATGTCGTTTCCTTCCTGTTTGGATTTTTACCCACAATTCCCCTGAGTCCTCAGGCTGGAGAGGTCTGACATCTATCTGATGTGTGAACGCATCACCTCAGCCTCGTCCCTCATCTCACTGAACCAACCCCATGTCTAGACCCGCCGACTCGTGGGAGCTCATTTGGCAGCCTTTAAATTGGCCACTGCTGAAATGGATCAAGTCACAAGAACTCTGGGAATTGTATTTTCCAGGTCTCAGACATCCCATGTGAATCCATCGGCCCCAGAGGGCCGCTGTAATTAAAGCCATGAGGGGAAACGAGACGCCCTCTTTCCATTAACAGTCTCTTGTTTTATTTCGTATCCGTTTATAGTTGTTTTTTTCTCCAAATCCCTGACCTCTCCAAGCCTTTTTCTTTGTCTTTCCCACTTGACCTGATTTTTCACACCTTTGTTCTCGTTCTATCTATCTTCCCTATCTTTTTTCTTCTCCTGAATAAAAGCGCCAATTGGTTCAGCTGATAGCCGCAGACATTGAAATCTTACGCCATCTGGAGACCTACGGACAGCAAATAGACTCCACCACCTCTGTCTCTTTTGCTTTTTTCTCTGTGGTTCCTCTTTATCGCTGGCACAATAGTAGTGAAGTCCCTCTTTTTCTTGGGATCCCTTGTCGTCCGTGTGCTGTGAGTGACGTGTTGTAGATCCAACCAAAATATTGTTAAAAAACATTAACCACCAATGGCGGAGAAAAGATAACTTCCTTGAAGGGGCGTTCCAGGTCTTCTGGGACTTTTGGGAGATATTCAGGATGGAAGAAGAAAAAAAAAACACATACACAAAAATAAAACTTGATGTCATCTTTTTTCACGAAAAGAACATTTGAAGTAACCAATCAAAATTGTTCTTCCAGATTTGCTGTGAAATATAAAAGCAAAAAGTTAATTTTGCGCCACATGCGCCGGATAGTTCTCGCCACACTTTGCTATAGTGATGTGTTTTTTTGTGTGCGCTGATAGGGGCTCATCTTTTACAGAAATCCTCCTATTAATGGAAAAAAAACTTGCCTTTACCTGCGTATGTGTGCGTATGCGACTGTGTCAGGTAGATGAGGATGAATCTCATAGAAACATGTCCGGGTCATATTTTATCCCAAAAGAAAATAAATTGCATTATAAAAGACATATTTTACCCTAAATAATATATATTTTGTTAAGTGTTAAGTTTATTAATTCCTGCTACTCTAAATTATGATTCTGCCATATGAATATTTTTACTGTTTAAATAATGGGGTCAAAGTGCTTATTAATCAATACAAAAAAATGGACCTATAAACATGCTTTATCTTCTTTGTGCAAAAAACAATTCCCCTTCCTCACCTTTGGTTTTTGCTGTGAGATGTGACCTGGACCTGTTCTTGACAGGTTTTGTGCGTGTATTACAGCATTAATGTGTATCTTCATTGATGTTAAAAATAATCAAAGTGTGTGAATATGCTGCTCTATTTTTCTCATGGCTTCCTTCCGTCTTATTATGAGACTCTTTTACTCTTTTCTCCTCTGAAAAGAGTCGGAGAAACGTGAGCTGCACTTTTTAATGGTGTAACACTGAGAAATATAATAGTAATTGTTGATACAATAATAAATAGTTTTTGTATTTTAAGGGAGGAGCGTTTTAAAGAGCAAATAGCACATTCAGGGAGGCTGGACTGGATTGACAATCTCTATCTTTCTCTTTTTCTGTAAATGTAATTGCCTGTGTGTTTGTCATTTACGCTGGCATGATGGGGCATGTGAGGTGTGCCGTTGCCATAGGGTTGACATAGAGACACAGAAGTAGAGGACGAGCATTCAATTGCTCACTTTTGCTCAAGAACAACTTGTTATTCTGGGCAGAGACCTTGAACTGGACAGACTATTTTCCAACAAAAGACCTAGAAAAAGTTTCCTAGCGGTCAGTAACAACTATTGCACAAGATAGCTAACAGCTGATCCAACTAATGAAGGTGTTCATGACTCTTTTGAACACCTCTGTTGTTTTAGATCAGGTGTGTTTTGATCAGGGTTGAAACAAAACTGCGCAGAGCTGCAACTGAGATTGAGACCTATGGTTTAAATCAGGGGTGTCCAAACTCAGTCCTGGAGGGCCGGTGTCCTGCTGAGTTTAGCTCCAACTTGCTTCAACACACATGCCAGAAAGTATCTAGTATATCTAGCAAGAGCTTGATCAGCCGGTTCAGGTGTTTGATTAGGGTTGGAGCTAAACTCTTCAGGACATCTGCCCTCCAGGACCGAGTTTGGACACCCCTGGAATTAACCAATGAGGCAACTTATCAACTTTAGAAGTCTTAAACATTTCCAGGTTAAATATCCATATTTTCAATAGTAGACTATTTCTGAAACAAGTTTTCGTTTTTTATTTGTTATTTAATTACATGACAGTGGTATTTAAGAGCTGTGAAATGCAAATTTTATCAAAGCTTGTTTTCATGAATACAGTGGCGCCATTAGCATACTGTATTACCTGATCAGTCTATAGCATAGGTGTCAAACTCGATTCCTGGAGGGCCACTGCTCTGCACAGTTTTGCTCCAACCCTAACCAAACACAGCTGCTCCAACTAATCAAGGTGTTCAAGACTACTACAGACTATTAAACAGGTGTGTGTTGGAGGTGGTTTGAGCTAAACTGTGCAGAGCTGTGGCCCTCCTGGAATTGAGTTGCTTGACAACCAAAACAACAGTGGCAGACTGTGATGTGATTCCATTTTAGTATATGCACTTTTTTCTTATCTGATAAAAAGTTGTCCTACTCGTTTGAGCGTTTGGGCTTTTCTGTTAAACAAGTTTTTATGTGATATTCCAAAATTTGCATAAAAATAGGTGAATGTCACCTATTTGCCTGGCATGCGAAATGCAGTGCTTTTATTTGTTGTTGCAGATCAGTGTGAACAGATATTGTTTTAAGACATTGTTGCACAAAAAAACTACACCATTGTTGCAAAAACACGCCCTTCAAGAGTTTGCACTTAGATATTGCTTGATAATAATGGCAGGTTTGGCATGCTTTTCCAGAAGAGAACCCTGAGCTTGGAGGTAATTGAGCCCAGGGCTTCCGTCTGGTAGATGAGTATGTAAGGGGGTATGAGATCAGGTAGTTCTCAAGAGCTCCCCCTGGTAAAGGAGAAAAGCGGGAGAGGATAGGGGATTCTTCAAAACGATGATAAGAGAGTAATGCTAGATGTGATATTTAAGGGTGCACTTACACTATGCTATCTGAGCTATGCCCAGGGGCGTTGCTTGGTTTGTTTGACATAGTGTGAGTGCTCCGAATCAGGCCCAGGTGTGGTTCAGTTGGCCGGCCTTGGCCCGGTTGGAAGAGGTGTGCCAGAGCACGGTTCATTTGGGCTTTAGCGTGGTACGCTTGTAGTGTGAGTGCAAAGCACATCTGAGCCTGAAACTGAAGAAGCAACGTCACTTTTAAGGGACTGATTCATATGGATTTATTAATCATTCTTACTTTTTAATAAACACAAACTTTCATAGTTTATTAAAGATGCAAACCCCCCCCCCACCCCCCACTGCACGACAGCTGCACCTTCAGCAAACCCCTAATACCTGCAGCACTTTTATGGTACCTTATGAACGTCAAAAGTTGCAAACCTGTTCGGCTAAATATTGCATGTCACTGCATGTCACTGCATCCCAAACAACTAAAAATAGATGGGATACCAGCCACGATCAATCATATCACGCGCTTCTCTAGAATTTAGTTTGTGAAACTTCACTCATATTCTGGACAAATACTAAACTCACAATATATAAACGTGTGTACAAAAACTATTTAACCAAAAGCTTTTGGAGCAGTAGTAATCTGGGAAACGAAATTTCCTGAAACATATCCAAACTTCACTGTTTGTCACTGATTCCTGACTTTACACTGACCCTTATTGGTGTGGATGTTGCGATGTCCAAATACAGTGGTCCCTTGCTATAACGCGGTTCACTTTTCGTGGCCTCGCAGTTTTGCAGATCTTTTTGTGCAATTTGACATGCTTACATACAGCGCATTGTGTTCTGCATCCTAATTAGCGCATTGTGATCTGCATCCTGATTAGTGCATTGTGTTCTGCGCCCTGATTGGCTGTAGATCATTGCCAATCAATCTCCTCCGTGCCATGTCTCCTGTACAGTACAGAATGCGTTCAGCTTGCCAAATTTACATAAATCTTCAATTGCTAGCAGTGTGACTCTGAAGTGCTGTACTGTATGTTTGCAAATTTTCTTCCCAACAAACCCCATATAGTCAACGAAACACTTTGCATCGTCAAAGGCACCTGCGGTAGCACCCAAAAGGCAGAGGAAGAGGCTAACCATCGCACAAAAAGTTGGACTTCTGGACATGCTAAAGGAAGGTAGACGTTTCCATTGCCATTATGGAATAAATGAATCTTCGGTTCATTACATTCGGTTTTACAGCCTTAAAGCATCTATAACAACTGAAAAAAATTAAGCTGACTACTTCGCTGATTTCGCCTATTGCGGGTTATTTTTAGAACGTAACTCCCGCGATTAACAAGGGTCCACTGTATAATATTTACATGTACATTTGCCATCTATTATTAATGTATTCTGCAATCAAAATGTAAAAAGAAAAGTCAGACAACCTAAGCTAAATCGAGCAGTGTATGTAATGATCATGTGATCATTTTGTGTTGTTGGTGTTACAGTAACCCTATTAAACTCGAAGGCCATTCGTTCTAGTGTTTCGAATTGACGCAAACAATGTGTGTTCATGCAGTGCATTTTTCAGACTGTATTTAAGTGTGTGCAGTGCATCTGCTTTCAGCCAGGAGCCATCTCAGATCAGCGGAGCGTTTAATAGAGCGATTTAATGCACTTGATGTAATCAGATAATAGTACGGCTTAAATTGTTTGTGTTCCTTCTCCGTATCTTTCCCTTTGGCGTACTCAAACAATGCAACATCTGCTGAAGGTGCACACATGTGCGTTTGAATAGTTCATTTTTTATGTGTGTGTGTGTGTGTGTGTGTTCAGACACGTGTATGCAGGTGCTGTCGAGGTCACCTTGTTTTATACCACCAGTCCGTGGCATGCATCGAACGCGTGAGCTTGTGCACGATTGCATGTGTGACGTGCACTTCTCACTGCCATTGCTTTCACACATAAAGGGTTGCTGACCTGTGAGAATAAATATTGAGAGAGTGAATCAGGGTGAGTGTTTGAGTTCTCGACAGTTTAACTTCTGTAATGTGTGTCAGATAGCTGACCCCTTCTTCTACAAATGTTTTACAACTGAAAGGTGACGCTAATGATGGTTTAAAGTCCACCATTAGTAGTCTGACCTCCTGTAACGTGTGTTCAGTGGAGCAGCCCATATGTCAACATCCTGCTCAACTAATGCTTGGGTTCCTTGTTTAGTAAAGTGTTATTTACCAAACACGCAGAATTCATACAGAACAACAAATAATCCTCAATGCCATAGCAACTAAGCAGAATGCTCTGCCAACAACTAAGAATTGCCTAACATCTCTCTACAATCCACTCACAACACTCTAGTAATCATTACCTACACTATAACAACAGCTTAAAAGCTACACATTTTCCACCTGGAAATAATGGAGGACATTATTGCAATTGATCAAAACTTCCCTTGTTCAAATCGACCATAAGAAAACTGTACCCATCAGCCCAAACATCTAAGCAAACACTCACCGCACCATCTGTCAAAATACCTTTGCGTTCAATAAAACCCTATTCAATACCCTAGCAACAACTTGGAAAACTATAACCAATAGTCAAAAAATCCTTGCAACTACCTAGAAACTATTCTAAAAAAAACATCAACTACCTAGAAACCATCTTAAACACCCTAGCAACTACTCAGAAGAACATCCAAGCAACTGCCCAGCCAAGAAATCTATCCTGAATACCCTAACAACTGCAACCTAACATTCACCAGGCAATCATCTTCAAAACCCTAGTAACACTCATTTAAACCAAAACACCTTAACAACCATAATCAACAACTTAGTAACAATCTAGAACAGCCTAACATCCACCTAGCAACCATCCAGAACAATTTTAGCAACACCTGCTTGACCAGAACACCCAAGCAACCACCCTCAACACCCTAGAAAGTGCCAGGAACAACCTAACATCCACCTGGCAACCATCCAGAACACCTGTAGCAACCAACACCTGCTTGACCAGAACACCCAATCAACCAACCTTAACCCCCTAGCAACCACCAATAACAGCCTAGCAACCATTCGGATCATCTTCAGCAACACCCTCTCAACCAGAACACCTGAGAAAACACCTTCAACACCCTAGCATCCTTCAAGAACAGTCTAACATCCACCTGGCAACCATCCAGAACACATTTAGCAACACCTGCTTAACGAGAACACCCGAGTAACCACACTCAACACCCTAGCAACCACCAAGAACAGCCTAACATTCACCTAGCAACCATCCAGAACACCTTTAGCAACACCTTCTTAACAAGAACACCCAAGCAACCACCCTCAACAGCCTAGCATCCTTCAAGAACAGCCTAATATCCACCTAGCAACCATCCAGAATACATTTAGCAACACCTGCTTGACCAGAACACCCGAGTAACCACCCTCAACACACCCTAGCAACCACCAAGAACAGCCTAACATCCACCTAGCAACCATCCAGAACACATTTAGCAACACCTGCTTGACCAAAACACTCGAGCAACCAGCCTCAACACCCTGGCAACTCCCAAGAACAGCCTAACATCAACCTAGCAACCATTCAGAACACCTTTAACAACACCCTCTCAACCAGAACATCCGAGTAAACACCCTAGCAACCATCTAGAACACCCTAGCAACACCCTCTCGACCAGAACACCCAAGTAGCCACCCTCAACACCCTAGCAATCGCCAAGAACAGCCTAACATCCACCTAGCAACCATCCAGAACACCCTTAGCAACACCCTCTCGATCTAAACACCCAAGAAAACACCCTAGCAACCACCAAGAACAGCCCTTTTCCACCTAGCAACCATCAAAAATACCCTAGCATTACAGTTTTCTTTTGGATGTAAAAAAATTATCAAAAATCGAGCTATTTTTCTCTTTGTTGTCGCCAGCAGTCAAGAAAAGACGAACTATTGTGAAACCCGTTGTTTGTTTAATAATTTAAGAACAAATCCAGGACATGCTGCGGGACAGGCATGTTTACGTGGCACAGTTGATCTTTATTTAGTAGCGAATCTCATGAGACTCTGTCAGCATTTTGAAGTGTGTGTGTGTGTGTTTCTCTGCATCTGATGGCCAGTGACCTCTGTGCTCCTTTGCTTCACTCTGTGTGTGTGTGTGTGTGTGTGTGTGTGTGTGTGTGTGTGTGTGTGT
>CAIGQZ010035066.1:6774225-6803105 GCA_903798205.1 Danio tinwini
TGTGTGTGTGTGTGTGTGTGTGTGTGTGTGTGTGTGTGTGTGTGTGTTATAGAGCAGTTTGATTGTTTCGGCAGTCAGTGTCACTGTGAATATTTTTTTGCCCAGACTCTTTTAGATTTTTTTGGGTAGCAAAAACTCTCTCCCACACAAACTCCCACACTCATGCAAGGCATCACAAACACACGCAATTGTTTCTCAGCTCATTAACCAGCAACAATAATTTCAGTTCTTCGTTTTACCAAATTACTGATTTAGAGAACTCATTTTTTTTTTCCACATGCATGAACACGTCACGCATCTCCCACAGACACAGCGGCAGTTTCCGTGTTCGCTCCCCCACACACACACACACACACACTTGAACATTATCAGAAAGACAAATTCACATGCTGATGCCGTACATCAGTCACTCCTCCGTCCAATTAGCTGCTCTTCGGAGATGAGAGGGAGGAATGAAAAAAGAATAAAAAATGAGTGTTTAGTGTGTGTTTGCAGTGGGTTGCATCATGCAGGGCTCAGCCGGAGACGCTTACAGTCGGAGGTGTTCACTTCAGCAGATGTTAAACCACACACTGCAGTTGCTCATCGCTCAGTCCGCAGCTACTAGCCAAGTGTCAGCTTCATCTCAGATGTTTCTCCTTCATTTGAATGCAAACCAGGTTGTATGAAAGAGTATTAAGCAATAAAATTTGATATGGACCAGCTTATATTGTTATCTCTGGTGAGAAGATGAAGAGAAATTTATATTGAGACATTTTTTAGGACTTCAGAGAAGTTTCAGTGTAGGTGGGTGTTTACACAATGCCATTTTCAACCAAAAAAATTAAAATATGTTTTTAAAAAAATTATATAATTTATTACAAATTATTAATAATTGAATAACAATATTTTACACCACATAGAGGCCAGAAAATGAATGGTTCTGAATACAGGTTTCAGGATGTTTGGAAAACGCTATTGCTAATTATACATTTAAAGGGACAGTTCACCTAAAACTGAAAATTTCCTCATTTACTAATATTGAATTGGTTCTAAACCTTTTATCAATGTCTTTCTTGACTGTGCAAAATGCATTTCATTCATGTTCTTCCAACACAAATCAATTGAATTAACACATTTAAAAGAACCACATGTACGTTTTCGACTCTTCTAAAGCATATAAATACCATAATATGTTTGCAGATATTTAAGAAACATGCCAAGTGAACATTCTTGTTTAACTGATCAGATATTTTGCTTTGAAAATGTTTGTTACATGACAGAACGACTGTCTTTGCTTTAGTCATTTAACCTGTCCAATGCCACTTCAGCCAATTATATTTCAGCACCCCTGGGTTGCCTTGGTGGAAAACAGCGTATTTCATTCATTCAGTCAGGAAGGCTCTCAAAGTGTGCGTCTGTGACCGAAATGCGACCTCCGGTGGACAGTAGCAAACTACGAAATGAGACGCTGATTCAGAGTTTCACATGAGGTGGTTATTAATGAGCAAAACAATTGAAGTCAATGGGTGTTTTATCCAGCATTCTTCCGTATTTTGTTCTTTGAGTTCAACTCAACAAGATGAGTAAATAATAGTAGAATTATTATTATTTTTTTATGAACTGTCCGTTTAATATAAAAAATATATACTTGCTTTTATTTATTAGTAGCTCATTTTATTGTTTGCTAGCTCATTTGAGACCAATAATGTTTCTTTGTATGGTTTATTGACACGATGATCCGAGATGTTTGGTAGAAAAGCAAGATTTGTTTCTCTCTCTGGTGACTCGAGTGGTTTTTGATTCTGTGTTGTGTGAGATGGTCAATCATAGTGCGATTGTGACACATTCCAACTCTTCTGACAGACTGCTGTCCTATTTTGTATCTGTCAGATTCTGGATATCTCTCTCTCCCTCTCTCTTTATCTGTCATTC
Organism: Danio tinwini; assembly: GCA_903798205.1. Lineage (NCBI taxonomy): Eukaryota > Metazoa > Chordata > Actinopteri > Cypriniformes > Danionidae > Danio > Danio tinwini. The sequence goes on from CAIGQZ010035066.1 coordinate 6,776,140, forward strand.
CAGCTCCAGCTCCCCATGAGCTTCTCTTTATTAGTTTGAAGAGCTGTCCGTCAGGAAGCGAGCGACTCCTCCCTGTCAGGGTTTTAGTGCGACTTCTTCTGAACGACGCTAAAAACAATGCTACAAGTAATAATTCTTCTTCTCTTTCTGTTTCCGTTCGACTCTCCGTGCGTCTGTATGTGTGTGCGTGCTCAGTGTTTTTCTGTTACTCTTGAACTTAAATGTTGCGACAAATGGGAGAAGTCTCCTGATTTAATGTTTTGAAGAACATTTTTTGTAAATAACCGAGCAAAAATGGAAGAAAACTATTGTACACGGTTCTGTTTGTCACTTGTACTGAAAACAGATGAACCGTGAGTTGATGACGAGCCCGAATGGCCTTCTTGAATGAGGGATTTTCATGACTGTTGTACTTTTGCTGAGATTGAGGGGGAAACGAGAGAGCAAGAGAGCAACTGCCAATCCTCACACTGCCAAACCCAGCCCATAATCTACCCACAATTCCTCCAGATGCAATCGGATGCGATTTTTAGATCGCTATTGAAAGCTAAATGCTCTGCCAATCAGAATGTATTTGACTTTTGATATTTAAATGAGAAGCAATATTTTGGACCAATGAGATTCCTCTGTAGGCGGTAGTGTTGTCACGATACTGGAATTCGATACCAATCAGCACTGAAGTTTTTAAAACGTCCATTTCCCGCTAACATTTGAGCGCGTTCTTAAACCTCACTGATTTGCTATCGTGTTCACGTGCTCAACAGAAATGACTGTGATTAGCCGTGAAGGTCATCAGTTCACCAAACTCAACGCTGTTTACTGAGTGTAACCACAGATACAGGGACACTGGAGTGTTTTAAAGCCGTGGAGATCAGTCGATTTATCAGCGGATCGTTCGTATGTCAGCTCATAAACAGACCAGCTGATTTTCGTACAATCTAGGGATTGTTACCGAATTCCAGTGTCGTGACAACACTACCAGGCGGAGCTAGCCAGAACACACAATCATACAAAGAATATTAAAGACTTTTAGTCTACAACTTTTGGTTCTTAAAATGTTCTTTATAAACAAACAAATGGTTCCTAAAGGTCATTTGGGGAACTTAATAGATGACCATGGACCACATACCCAGTCTTATGTTGCACAGCAAGTATATTTTTGGCCATAGTCCATAATACATTGGGTCAAAATTATTTTGAAATTACACTGTTAAATCCAGCCTATAATTTACCCTCAATTCTTTCGAATGTAATCAGACATGGTTTTTCTGTTTCTATTGAAAGCAAAATCCCCTACAAATCAGAATGTATTTGACATGAAGCAATATTTTAGACCGATGATATCCCTCTGTAGGCGCAGCTCGCCAGAACACAATCATACAAATAAAACGAAACACCTTTAGTCTTTGGAATATTTTTTTGATTATTTTAATATTCTTCATTAACAAACAAATGGTTCTTAAAGGTCCTTTGGGGAACTAAATGGTCACCCTGGACCACAAAACCAGTCTTGTGTTGCACAAGTATATTATTGGCCATAGTCCACAATACAATGGGTTAAAATTATTTTTAAATCACAGTTAAACCCAGCCCATAATATACCCACAGTTCCTCCAGATGCAATCGAATGCGATTTTTTTTTAGATCGCTATTGAAAGCTAAATGCTCTGCCAATCAGCATGTATTTGACATTTGATATTTGAATTAGAAGCAATATTTTGGACCAATGAGATTCCTCTGTAGGCGGTAGTGTTGTCACGATACTGGAATTCGATACCAATCTGTACTGAAATTTTGAAAACGTCCATTTCCCGCTAACATTTGAGCGCTGTAGAGCACTTTCTTAAACATCACTGTATTTAACGTTTGATATTTAAATGAGAAGCAATATTTTGGACCAATGAGATTCCTCTGTAGGCGCAGCTCGCCAGAACACAATCATACAAAGAAAACTAAACACCTTTAGTCTATGGAATTCTTTTTTAATTATTAAAATGTTCTTCATAAACAAACAAATGGTTCTTAAAAGACCTTTGGGAACTAAATAGGTCTAAAAAGGTCTTAGGTTGCACAACATATATTTTTGGCAATAGTCCACAATACATTGGGTCAAAATTATTTTGAAATCAGACTGTTAAACCCAACAAAAGGTTCTTACAGGAATGTTCAGTGAAAGGTCCTTTGGGAAGCTAAATACAGTAAGTGATAGTTCAAAATGCCAACTACTGCATCGTGTGACACCACTACGGGACAAAGAGATTAGTCAAATGTTTTTAGGTGTAACAGCAGTTTGCGACAATGCCGCCAGGGGACACAATGGGACGGGATGTGAATAGACAGAAATATATTGAATTGGTATAGAACATATTGATCATATTGAACTGGTACCATCTGTATGTGACCCTGAACCACAACATTTTTGGCTTAGTCCCTTTATTAATCTGGGGTTGCCACAGCGGAATGAACCGCCAACTTATCCAGCATATGTTTCACACAGCGGATACCCTTCCAGCTGCAACCCATCACAGGGAAACACCAATACACACTCATTCACACACATACACTACAGACAATTTAGCTTACCCAATTCCCCTATACCGCATGCTTTTGGACTGTGGGGGAAACCGGAGCACCCTGAGGAAACGCACGCGAAAACTGGGAGAACATGCAAACTCCACACAGAAATGCTAACTGACCCAGCTGAGGCTCGAACCAGCGAACAGAGCGTATTTGATATTTAAGAAGCAATATGTTGGACCAATGAGATTTGACTGTGGGTGGAGCCAACCAGAACACACCCAATCCTAAATGACTTGACGTTGTCATCATTCAACCAAAATTTTTGTCAGTGTGTACTTCCGAGCGAGCTTAAAATACAACATGTGGTGATCAACAAGATTCCTTTAACAGGATAGTTCACCCCAAAAAAAATCTCTGTCATTATTTACTTGTTTAAAAACTACTAGAGCTTATGAAATAAGTTATTTTGAAGAAGTCAATCCTACCCCTTGACTTCCATAGTTTTTCTTCCTACCATCAACCATCATCTTTTAAAATATCTTCTTTGGTGTTTAATAAAGGTTTAAAAACAAAAGGCAGAGTAAACGGTCATTTTCATTTTTGAGTGAACTACCCCTTTAAATGGTATTTCGCATCTTATCTTTTTACATAGTTTTGAGCTTTATGACAGCACCACGTTGTTTTAGTTTGATGCGGCTTGCATCTGTTTTCCAATATTAGCACAGCTAGTGCTCAGAGCTGCATCAAAACCGCATGACGACGGCCAGCTGAGACAGATACACACCAACTCGCGGTCCAGCATGTGTAAAGCAAGCACACACAGCCTGTCTGTGTCCCATATGCTGCTTCCTGGTGCGTTTGGCAGGGCTTGTCCATATCATCCACTCCATCACTCTCTACACACACAACTGCAGCCAAAACCCGAAAATCCCAAACCCTCTGGCCAGATTTCTCTCTAATCCAATTTCTGATGCGCTGGCTCCAATGCTAAGGCAAGAATCAACACTAGGCAGGTTTGCATCATAGATCTGTGCAAAACCTTTTCTAAATGTTAATAAAAACACTACTATTGTTTATATTCACCGATGCGACTAAATGTAATTTCTGTCCTCTGGCAATAAGTCATGACGATGGGTGTTGGTCTTTCTTTGGTTTTGTCTTTTCGTTTTTTTATTATTCATCACTGATTCGATAACACTTTACTTGAACAGGGTGTTCATAAGACTGTCATGAAACCTTTATAATCATGACACGACGTGTCATAAATGTGAATGGGATTTTATGCCCGCTTATGAGAACTGTTATTAAGTGTAATTTGCTCAGTTATGTTATTTTAAATGCAAAGATGACATTGTTTGTTATGGCAACTTCACAGTACCAAGACAACATAACTTGTCATAAATCTGTCATAAACATGATTGTCGTTATAATTGTGTCATGAAAATTTTTCTGATCACGTTTTCAGACTGTGTTTGTCATTAAAATATTGATGGCTATTAAATATTAATGTCAAAAATATTTAATGTCATTAAATATATGAAATTTTTAACAGCGTCATTCATATTTAATGACATTTTAATGACAGATTAAGCTTGTACCACTGTAGTTAAAAAAATATTAACAACGCTGTTATAAAATTCAAGACACATTTATAATAGCTTCATGACAATCATGTTTATGACAGCTTTATGACAGGTTATGTTGTCTTGGTAATGTCAAGTTGTCATGGTTTTAATCTATTTATGTCAATTTGCCATCAGTGTTGGGGGTAACGCATTACAAGTAACATGAGTTACGTAATAATATTACTTGTCTAAGTAACGAGTAAACTAATGCATTACTTTTAAAAAATTAAGTAATTATATATTTAATGTTTTTTTTAAGGTAAAGGAAGGTTGTACCATGTGTTGTTAACTCCTCTATTAAAAAAAAGAAGAAGAAGAAGAAAAAAAGTTCTGCAAGTTCTGAAAGAGATCAAGCCTCAGCCAGGTCAGAAAAAGTAATGCAAAAGTAATGTAATGCATTACTTACAATAAAAGTAACTAAGTAATGCAACTAGTTACTTTTTTGTGGAGTAACTCAATATTGTAATGCTTTACTTTCTTATGTAACTTTCCCCAACACTGGTCGTCTGACAATCAACATCATCTTTCCATTTAAAATATAACTGAGCGTATAACACTTAATGACAGTCTCAATCACATTCATGACATGATTATAAAGATTTAATGACTGTCTTATGAACACCCCTTCATGTAAAGTGTTATCTCGGTTTCTATTTTATATCGTCATTAAAATTGTTCAGGACTATCATGGCAGATTTGAGGGGAAATGGAAAGTAGATTGTCTCATGTTGGTTCTTGACCATCTTAACCGCATTTAAGAATCAATTTGTACAGAGTCTGGTTGAGTTTGCAACATTTGCAACATTTGCAGTTAATCAGGCTAAAATAGCGCAAAAGTTCCATTTATAATTGTCAATGCCCAAACTCTAAACCCCTTATTTTCAACACAGGCTCATTCTGAAAGCGTAGCCCTATATACATTTCTGGAGAGCGCCAAATATGTCCCAGGAGGTACATTTTTGTTTTTGCAGTTTTTGTTTTCACTAATCCACCAGAGCATTTTGAGATCTCAAATTTTTCTCGCGAGTGCCATTTGAGCCTGCTGTTCTCACATAATTCCACGAGAGGCCACTGTCGACTGACTGAATGACCAATTGACTGATAACCCCACCCACCCCCTTCCCTAAACCCAAGCGATAGTGTTTTAAAAAAAAGAACCGATTGATCAGCGCCCACCCACTTCCCTAAACCCAACAGACAGTGCTTTCAAAAGCAATCCAATAAAAGAAAAGCTCCCAGACTTTTACAACATTTTCAGATTTGACCACATTCTCACCCGGATTTTTACTTGTCTATTTTATTTTTTGGCTTTTGCTTTTGTCTCACGCGCTTTCTGGAAGCGTTCTTTACCAGACTCAAACCCCGTTGTCGCGGTCAACTCCTCTCAGCATCTCAACGTACACCGCGAACCACTGGACAAACTGGTAAAAGCAGGAAAGCCGTGCATATGGAGGTAAGCGGTCAGCTGCTAGTGCGAAAAGGAACTGTCACGCTGCCCCGTAACGTTCGTTTTAAAGACAAAATGCCACCATACGTACTTCTGGCTACATTATTCGCTCTCTCCAGAAATTGATATAGGGGGAAGTTTTCAGAATGAGCCTATTTTGACATTTAAAAATCAATTTGTACACGAACTGATTGAGCTTGCAACATTTGCACAGTTAATCAAGCTAAAACAGCGCAAAAGTTCCAATTAAAATTGTCAATGCCCAAACTCTAAACCCCTTATTTCCACACCAGAAAGGTTTTACACAGGCATATGAGAAATTCAGTTTCAACACTTCATAATCTGAAGGCAATAATATCCGTTTCTCTCACACTTCGGCACTTTGAGTTGAATGCGCATCGCAGCCTTGAAACCACTTTTGTAAGACATTGTAATTATCAAGATTTCCTGCATGTTGATTGCATTAGATGGAGGAATGCTGAAAACAATGAAACTCTCACAGACTCCGCTAATAAAACAAATATTAGTTCTGAAACGGCAATATTGGCAATATTAGATTAGCCGTCTGGAGGTTTTATATCATTTTGCTTGCTCTCGTTCCCCCCAATATACCTCTCTGACAAAGAGTGCTCAAAGTCTCAACGTGTACAATCTGACTCAATGTATTTATTCATGTATTTTTTTGCCAACTTTGTACAGTGTAAAAAAAACAACCTATGAATCTACGAAGAATAAAAGTACTGTATAGATTTAGCTGCCTGTGAGCGACTCACAGAATAGTGTTGATAGAGGTTAACAGCATAGATGCGATCTAAAAGCCAGTTAAACATGCTTTCTGTAAATGCAGAGGGATGCCACACGTTTTCATATCCTCTTTTCTTTCCTCGTTGTCATTCGTTTCTTTCAATGTTTTTGTATAATGACCTAGTGGCATCATGCGACGTGTGTTGTTCCTTTCTATTGTTTGTTTGTTTGTTGATGAACACAGCGAGGTTCAGGCGCCCGGGAGAGTGCTTGGGAACGCAGAACGGTTGGAGAACGATCACAAGTTGTACGTCAGTATGCTAGCATAGTATCTAACTCACTCGTCTGTCATAAGTGTGTGTTGAAAAGATGTTCAAAACGCTCATGTAGCTTATGTCTACAAGTCTTTCCCTTTCCTTCGTTTCCATTTCCGAACGGAGGACTAGCAAATCACTACTGTTGGTTCTCGCAGTGTTTAGATTTGCGCTTGTTTTGAGTATGTGTGTGTGTTTTTCTTTTCATGAGACTTTATATTCATGTGAGCGATGAAATGTTGATGCTGGATGAGTGTTTCAGACGCCTCGCTCTACAGAAAGCTCTTCCGTTATCTCATACTTGTCAAAAAAAAAAAAAACTTCAAACATTCCATGAACGCTCGGATTGAAAGCCACTGTAGGGTTTGTGTACATTCTTAAAAATGAGGATTTATTGATATCTATGGTTCCAGGAAGAACATTTGGAACACTTGGTGCGTTCACACCAGACGCGGATGAAGCGTCAATCGCGAGCACATGTTAAGTCAATGCAAAGATGCGAATAGACATGATGTGACATGAATTGATCGTTTTGCACATTTGATGCGGTTAACATTCGAATTGCATGAATCGCTCAAGTTGGAAAATCTGAACTTTAGCGCTAACTAAACATTTGCGCCACGTTAACCAATCAGGAGCTTGCTCTTTTTTTGGGCATGATTATGACGTAATGCCTGTTGTTAGTGTCGGGAAATCCTCCTGCGACACTGGACAACAGTTCATCAAACTGGGCTTAGCTCAGTCGGAAGCACCTCTGAAAGCTTCAGTCATCCAGGTTTAGTTTCTGGAGGAGTTGATGAACTCAGAGCTGGCTGCACCTCTGAAAGGATCTGGTGGACATGGCGCCGAACGAATCTACAGTGTTTATCAGCCTTCCTAAAGCACATAAAGCGCAGCTACTCCCCCAATAAAATCCATGTTAGCCGAACCTAGAGTCACTGGGCAGACAGGATTTCTGTAATCTATTGTAAAGTAAATTTGATGCGCAAATGAAGCGAATAAACTCAAAATGTTCACGTGTCTATTTACACGCTAGATTTATTTGTGCATGCTGCATCTGGTGTAATCACAGCATTAGAAGATGATTTTATTGCTTTGATTAAATGTTCTTCATACACACACACACACACAAATGGTTAAGATAGTCTATGAAAAGTTCTATGAGGAACCAAATATGGCTAACCCCCCAAAAAAATCCACTTTTTAAAAAGTGTACACTGAAAAAGTGATTTAATGAATTTACTAAAATAATTTAAGGTAAGTGGTTGCAAATCATCTATATGAGCTGAATTTAAGCGAACAAATTAAGTTGAACATTGCTAAATGTAATTTGTTTGTTAAAATTCAGCTCATATAAATTTTTGCAACCCCTTAACACAGGGGTCACCAATCTCTGTCCTGGAGGGCAGGTGTCCCTGCAGGGTTTAGCTCCAACATGCCTCCAACACACCTACCTGGGTGTTTCAAGTATACCTAGTAAGACCTTGATTGGCTTGTTCAGGTGTGTTTGATTAGGGTTGGAGCTAAAACCTGCAGGACACTGGCCCTCCAGGAACAAGTTTGGTGACCCCTGCCTTAACACAATTAAGTGAATTCAATGAATCATTTTTTTCAGTGTAGCACATGGTGTACAAAATGCATTTGGGGTTTATCATCGTGTGATGATCGCTACTCCTGAAAATGCTCTTGGTGCTGTGTTTACACCTTTAAACAGGGTATAAAAAGAACGGTGCATTGTTTGCTAAGCTGGCGAATGTTTGTGAATTTGTTTCCTGTAGTGGGCAGTAGAGAGTTTATTGTTTTTGGGAGAGCGTGGCTTGAGCTGGAGGTGTCTGAGATGTTCGTCCAGCCTTGTGACAGTAAAGCGTTCCCGGTTTAGAGCCTCTCCTGTTTTTTTGGCCGAGCGGACTGTGATCTTATTGGTTGAATTCTTTTGGGTTTGTTTATCTGTCCCACCCAAACCCCTTCCATGTGATTGGATGTGAGGGTGGGCGGAGCTAAGGAGCACAGTAATTACTATGTTCCATAATAAAATAGACTAAATCATTTGTACATCAGTTGGCGTTGTCTTTATTCAGCATGCTTTTGTTACTGTCTCACTGCGAGCGAGTGATTCGTACAGTAAATAAAAGGGGTTTTGTAATGTTAATAATAGACACGCAACAATGTCTCATTTATATGTCAATATGGCAGAATTTATCATCACACAAGGTAATGCATTTGAAATCATTTTCAGGTAATATTGAGATGGAGTGTGTTATTAATTTTGGTATGGCATACTCATTTGCTACAGTTTATTTGCGCTCTGCCAGTGTGTGACGTAGATTTATGTAATTGTAGTTATGAATGGGACTCAAGAGGAAATGATCAGTTCTGGATTCTGCCTAATGATTCTGGTTCTTCAAAAGAAAAAAGGAGCCCCTGGACATTCTCCGCAAATAGACGTGGAAGAGCGAAAGTCAGGTTTGGAACGACATAACGGGTGAGTAGATGATGGCAATCATACCTGTCAACATTTGGATGCGAGATTGTTCGTTTGATTACATTCGTTTGAGGTGTCCCATTCGATTGCTTTTCTAACTATTTGTGCTCATTTAAGACAACATTTGTTGTGTTTAAAATAAAACACATCAAGATTGACATGTTTAAATAGTATTATTATTAATATTGTGTAGTTGTCTGTTTAAAAACACACCCAGAACTCAGTGTCCACTTTCGTTCCTCTTTAAATCGCGTGTACAGAAACAGCGTCTATTAATCAATGTGGAGCGTCTGACAGTTATGCACCACTACATGAACTGACTGATTTGAAGATTGTAACAGTGCCTGTAATAGAAAGGAAGGGAATCCCACAGTTTTCATATTTTTATTTCAATGTGTTTTCAAGCCTGAATAAAATGAAAGCAGTTTCACATTTAAAAGCAAGCAGCGTCCCCTGGTGGTTCGGCGGTGCTGCGATAGAGGAGATAGACTCTGATGATGTTTATTTGCCACTCTTTATCAAAAATTCAAAATATAGGAGAAATATGGGAAAATACTTTAACAGGACGATAGCTGGATAAAATGGTACAATACAGGAGAATCCTGGAAGAAAATGGGAGGGTTGACAGGTATGGACATAACGTTCATTTGGGACGAACTACCTCTTTTAATGTCTCCTTGAACAATACCTAGTAACAGCAGTGATGCGAAATACCTTGAAAACAATTCTTGAATAAATTAAACATCTAACTAGTTCACATAGTATCTGGCAACTTCCCTTTGTTTGTAATGCATTCTAAACCTATCCACCTTTTAGGGTAAGCTTACACAATTTTCAAGTTATAAATAATTATTCATGTGAATTGTTCATAATTCACATGAATAATGAACAATTCACATCACTGCTGTTACTAGGTATTGTTCAAGGAGCCATTAAAAGAGGTAGTTCATGTGTTTTGTATTAATATGTTAGTCACCTAGAGTCTGAGAGTAACGGAATTTCGATTCTCTGCATGTCCTGTACATGCGGTTGAATTGACAATAAAGCTGACTTTGACCTTGACTTCATAATAAAGACTAAGATTGAGAGATATAGCCTCATGTGTACTTTGGCAAGCTTTTTTGCCTAATTCATTTGTGTATTTTTTGAAAACCGGTGGGTCCATCAAGCAACAACAAACATTCAAGTCTAGATAGCATAATTTGTGACACTGCACAACAATAAATAATATTATTACATTACTGTGAAGGTTGGGTTTAGGGTTGGGGTAGACGTTAATACAATCCAGGCTCATTCTGATTATGTACCTCCATATACATTTCTGGGGAGCACCAAATACATCCAAGGAGCTACTTTTTTTCAGTTTCTGTTTTCATGAATCCACTAGAGGCCGCTGTGTATGCTTTTTCAGATCTCAAATTTCTCTTGTGAGTGCCATTCGCACCTATTGTTGTCATGTAAATCCACCTGCTGCTGTCGACTGACTAACTTACTTACTGAATGACTGACCGATCGACCTTCCCTAAACCCAACCAAAAGTGTTTTCAAAAGCAATCCAGACAAATAAAAATGCCCCCTAATGTTTACCACATTCTCACCCTGTTGTTTACTTGTTTTTTTTTTGGAACTGTTCTTCAGCAGACTCAAAACCTGTTGTCGCTCTGCGTCTCAAGTACACCGACGTTCGCTGTGAGCCACTGGACAAACTGGTAACAGCGGGAAAGTAGTCCAGATGGGGGTAAGCGGTCAGCTGCTAGCACGAAAAGGAATGTCATTATACTGCCCCGTAGCCTTACCCTAACCCTGTTTTAAAGACAAAATGCAGCCATACGTACTTCTGGCTACATAATTTGCACTCTCCAGAAATGTATATAGAGCTACGTTTCCAAAATGAGCCTATGTTGCGTTAATAATATACAATTAAATGGGTAATTTAATAAATAATTCTCATTATAATTACTGTTTATACATTACTGTGTATAAAGGGTTATATATATATAATTCTTGTTAACTTCCGGCTGCAGCTGTATCCCTTCTAGCAACAACCAGCTCAGAAAGTCTAATCCTATCATCAATTCTGGAATTTTCCACAAAACACTATCATGATTACACTGCAACGTCAGCATGGGAAAATTGCAGACGTTTGGTTCCAGTCTTCTGAATAGGAACCAGTTCTTGATTCGCAAGTGTGTTTGCTTGAGTGAAGTGAAGCGATGCACAGCCGAACAGTTGGTTGTGTAATTATCAAGCTGAGGCCTGTCAAAACAGCTGAACAACAGTCCACATGGGGAGGGGAATAGAAGAAAAAAAGAAAAGAGCAGCCTGTGAGAGATGGAAGCGGGACAGGAGAGTCGGAGAAGGGTTTATAAATAGAACGGGAGGCTAAAGTACATCCTGGAGTGAATAAAGACTCTGCAAACACAGTGTTCCGGGATCCTGCAGACGAGACGCTGAGCTCTCGAACTCTCTTTCAATGGCAGCACACGTTACAAACGCACCCGGCTCGGCTGGAGCTCCATTATGACATCACGGCGGACTAATATTAGACACACTCCATCCACACCTTTATCCCACACCTCTTTCTCTCTATCGCTCCTTCTGTTTCTGCAGACTGTATTTTTCAGGCTGCATTTACAAACACTATGCACAGTTTGGAGTGCTAAATATGCTTTTGTAGAGTTTTGTTATGAGAGTGGCAGTTTTGTTCTGACGTCATTTTTATAAGTGTAAAGCTCATTTGCACCTAAAAAAATAAATTGAAGGTGCTGCATGCCAGTGAATCTTCTAAAGCATAAAAATACCATAAATTTTTTTTTACTTTTTTCAGGGTTTCTGAAAGTAAAATTCAGACTTTTAAGACCGTTATGAATGAAATTTCTTACTTAAACAGGGCTAAATGCTAAGGATTTTTTCTAATGCCCTGGTTGGGCTGGTGGAAGTCTTTAACTTAGTCTTTAACAGCTGAATGATGATAATGAAATGTATGTATTTATATAGTGAATTTATCATGTATGGCCATACACCCAAAGCACTTCACAATCATGAGGGGGTCTATCCACACCACCACCAGTGTGCAGCATCCACTTGGGCCTCGTTTACACTGTCAGGTCTTGATGCCAAATTCCGATTTGTTGCCTATATCTGATTTTTTTTGCATGTCCGTTTACATGTTCTTTTAATTGTGACCCATATCCAATTTATGTGCTTACACTTGCCATACAATTTACGACGTCGCACATGCGTAAAGGCAGGTTCTGGCATCTGCATCTGCGATGGAAGAAATTGTCTTGCTTTTAGCTCTTATCTGTATGTATTAATGGCATTGGTGGGAAGAGCCAGCGTTATGCACACTCTGCCGGGAGAATTGTATGGATTACCTAGCGAGACAACATTTGCTTTCAAAATGAAAGTTCACCACAAGCATTATGCAGGTATGTCTGGCATGTGTATGTCTCATGTATTCATGGAGATTCCGCTTTTTTTTTCTGACCATAGTTTACAAGGAGCCCATCTCACGTGGACGATTGTAATAACAAAGCCTCGTGGGCATGGTCGCATTAAAAATAATGAGCTCAGCCAGAGAATCTAGACATAGTGTTGGTTTCATACTGATTACTTTATCAAGCAATATTTGTTTTCAACATGCACTTGCTGCATTTAAAAGTAGACACCTCAAGCTTTCTATAGATATATGTGTCATGTCTGTGTGTTTCGCAGAGTTTCAGTAGATTTTACTGACGCGTTTGTAAAAAGTTCACGGAGAGAAAAGAGAAAGTGCCTTCACTGTTTATTTTCTTTATTTTGCAAAAGCACACACTTTTGTTGTTATTGTGAGTGTACCCAACAAAATAGATCCTACCAGGATCGATTGATGCATTGCTCATATCTGTACGATCAAAACTGAAAGTGTAATTTAGGTTTTTTTCGGCATTTTCAGTAGATCCTACCAGGATCGATTGATGTATTGCTGATATCTGTATGATCAAAACTGAAAGTGTAATTTAGGTTTTTTTCGGCATTTTCATGTGAAAACGCTTCAAAACACGTATACGCGGTCTTCAACCCCTGGGGGTTAAGCTATATTTCAGTCAAACAACTTTTAAAATCTTCATGATAGCACTGCTCTAAATGTAATTATTTAGCAAAAATTACAGGATACCTCTAACCCTTGTGTGTTGTTCAGATTTACCAAACATTTGCTATGTTTGAGGCTGTTAGTGCCCTATTGACCTCCATTATAATCACATTTTTTGACACATTTTTATGACACCATATAATCATGTATTCTTGATTGTTGGTGTTTTTTCCTGTTTGGAAGAAGTAAAATGTGTCATTTTTACTGTTAATCATCAGTTGGCAGCGTTAACCCTTTGGATAGACCTGTGCAAAAAAGTTTCTATGGAGTTATATGAGTATTATAGGGTGTCACAGCTTTCCAATCAAAAAATGTTACTATAATGGAAGTCAATGGGGACAAACTGCCCTGAACATACTGTAACAAAAGGGTAGTAAATTTGCCCAGTGTATTGTTGAGCTTTTGAAATATGTCAATGCATTTTCCCAAAATATGTGTCAAAACAAGATTTGTTACCAAAAATCATCCAATTTGCTGAAGCACAGAGAAAGTTGTGACCAAATTAATCCTTAAAATCACCCCAGAGTGGATGAAAACATCTCCACCAGCACACAAGGCTTAACTAGATCTTTTTATATAGATTTATTTTACTTTTGTCACTGTCATAAATATATATTTATCCATGACAGGCTTAAACAAGAACAAAAACAGCAAAATATCAGTTGTTATTATGATAGATAGTATTGTGTTGCTTCTAAGGCATCTTTCTAAACATCAACGCCAAACCTCTTTCGGTTTTTCTTCCTCTCTCCTTCTGTCTTGCATGCAGGGATGGACGCTTGCTTTCTCCGCTACGACATGATATTTCCTGGAAACATGGAGTCCAGAAACACTGAAAGCACCAGCAGCCCTGGGACAGATGGAGAGAGCGAGCAATCTGACAGAGAAGGAAACGTGGAGACAGGGTGAGAAAATAAAAGAAGGATGGGAAGTGAGTGTGAAAATGTAAAGCACTGGAGAGGAGAGAGGAGGTGCTGTAAAAACACTAGAGACTTCAAGAGAAAGGGCTACAGAAATGGGTGGCAAACAAAGGAATGAATTTCTCATAGTGGATATGAAATGAGCAGTTGAATAGTTTTATATGTGCTGTATGTAGGGCCAGATTTAATAACAGCTTGCAGCAGCACAAACAGCCCAATCTCAAAGAGGAAACATAACTATATTTTATGTGTTGAATAAGTGGCTAATTCGTACGAATTCATATGATTTCATTTATATGAAAACATAATTTTTTTTAAGGAGGCGTGACCCCAAACCTAGCCCTCATTGGAGGATGAGCAAACAAAAATGTACAAATTAATACGATTGGGCCACTAAATCAAACAGTTACGAATTGCTGTGAGATTGCATCGGCACAAATTGTCTTTTTTCTTACTTCACAAATCATTTAAAACAATTGTTTAACACCTCAATATTACTCAGGCTCAAAAATTATATGTATTTTGATTGTCTAAATATTATTATTTTTATTATTATGATAATAGTACTTCCATTTATATCGAAGTTGATATTTAGCTGCACCATGTTGGTGTTTCGTAACATCTAGGTTGCTTTTATGAGGTGGGTCGTTGAGCTCAATGCTCAACCCACAACCTGGAGAACCAGGACATACACTTAGACAATTAGACAAATGGACAATTTATCTTACCCAATTTACCTACAGAACGTGTTTGGACTGTGGGGGAAACCGGAGCACCTGGAGGAAACCCACGCCGACACGGGGAGAAACTGCAAACTCCAAGTAGAAATGCCGTGGCTTGAACCAGTGACCTTCTTGCTGTGAGGCGACGGTGCTAACCACTACGCTACCTTGTTGTCCAATAATAATAATAATCATAATCATAATAATTATGTTATTTGTGCATTGGCACAAAGTGTCTTTTTTACTTCATAGATCTTTTTTTTATTATTTATAAAATTTCCATATTACTCAAAAAAGTTATACATTTCGATGGTATTAATAATAATAATATTGGTGCATTGGCACAAAGTGTCTTTTTTTACTTCATATATCATATTTTTATTATTGATTATTGCCCAAAAATACTATGCATTTTGATTGTCTTAATAATAATAACAACAACTATTTAAAAATATTATAATGATAATAATAATAATATAATGATGATGATAATAAGCATTTTTGTGCATAAGCGCAACATTTCTTTTTTTTCTTACTTCACAGATAAAAATAATTATTTAGGACATCTCAATATTACTCAGGTCTGAGTAATATTACTCAGATAATAATAATAATCAAAATAATATTATAATGGTAATATAATCTTATCTAATCTATATAATGGTAATATTATCATAATTGTAATGATAATAACAATAATATAAAGATGACAATATTATTTGTGCTTTGGCACAAAGGATATTTTTTTCTTACATCATAGATAATTAAAATGATTATTTACAACATCTCCATATTACTCCGGTCCAAAAATGATATGCATTTTGATGGTCTTGATGGTCAAAGCGCTAAAACTTTGCTAGCAATTGGTAATTTACAAACTGAAATCTATACACATTTTAAAATATATTTCTCTACAGCTAAGACTGTTCTGACGGTTTTTTTTGGGGTTTTTTTTTTTGGGGGGGGGGGGGGGGGGGGGGGGGGTTGCATAACAACTTACAGTAAATGCAATCAATTGCATGACTTGAGACTAAATATAACTGTAAATACGTTGCGTTTTTGCTAGTTTTGTAGCTTAACAAGTCATAATCCAAATCTGTTGTCACTGTATTAACAATAACAAAATTAACATTTCTCAAAATATCGCTAATCACCTCTATCTATGTGATTGGAGAATTGAATACAATTATTAATTCATTTATTTTCCTTGGGCTTGGTCCCTTTATTTATCAGAGGTCGCCACAGCGGAATGAACCGCCAACTTATCCAGCATATGTTTTACACAGTGGATGCCTTTCCAGCTGCAACCCAGTACTGGGAAACACCCATACACACTCATTTACTCACACTCATGCACTACAGCCAATTTAGTTTGTTCAATTTACCTATAGTGCATCTGTTTGGACTGTGGGGGAAACCGGAGCACCCGGAGGAAACCCACGCCAACACGGGGAGAACATGCAAACTCCACACAGAAATGCCAACTGGCCCAGTCAGGACTCAAACCAGCGACCTACTTGCTGTGAGGTGACAGTGCTAACCACTGAGCCACCGTGTCACCCTTAGAATTGAATACAGTACATATTAATATTTGGTAAAGCAAGTCGCACAGCAGGTGCTTGTTGAGATATTTTATGTCAACAATATTTAAGAAAGAGCAGGTGCAACACGCATGAGAGGAACAGAGCAGTTAAACCAGGAGGATCCGTTTCTGACAGAGCCCAAGCACAATAAGTAGGATTGATCCAGCATGACAGAGCTGCTTTTAAACTACACATTACTTGAGCACACACACACACACACACAGGGAACAAAAAGGTACCTGAAATTAAGAGATCAGAGGTATTAAGGTGTAAGAAATATTTCTTTCGAGTTCTCATGATAATTTGTTGCCATCAACTTGATGTCTTGTCCTTTAAAAATCCTTTAAAAATGCAGTAAAAGTAGTCATTTCTTTCGTAAGGGAAGCAAAATTCTCTTTCTGCAGTGCTGATTTGAGGGTGAAATCTGCCGAATGGGATGTAACTTGGTAAAAACGCATTAAATAATTTAGCTGAGGGATTTAAAGAACGATCCCAATTCTTTGTGTTTCATTTAAAAAAATATTTGATAAACCGTTTCTATATTTTGTGATTCACATTATTTACATTCCATCTCATTCATTCATTTTCTTTTCGGCTTAGTCCCTTTATTAATCCGGGGTCGCCACAGCGGAATAAACCTCCAACTTATCCAGCATATGTTTTACGCAGCAGATGCCCTTCCAGCCGCAACCCATCACTGGGAAACACCCATACACACTCAATCACACAAATGCACTACAGACAATTTAGCTTACCCAATTCAGCTATACACGTGTTTGGACTTGTGGGGGAAACCGGAGCACCCATAGGAAACCCACGCCAACACGAGGAGAACATGCAAACTCCACACAGAAACGCCAAATGACCCAGCAGAGGCTAGAACCAGCGACCTTCTTGCTGTGAGGCGAACGTGCTACCCACTGCGCCATTGTGCAGCCTTACATTCCATCTTTTCTATTTATTTTCTTATATGATTTGCATTATGGCAGTGGTCCTCAACCCCCGGGCCACGGACCAGTACCAGTGGATCAATTAGTACCGGGCCACACAAGAAATCATTAATTATTTGCGTTTTATTTATTATCTGAGTCTAAATAATCTTTTATTTTGACAAATGACCGTATTCTCTCGCTTACATCTTGGTCACTTCAAAATTTAACCCACAAGCTGCAAAATGAGTAAGAAACAGATATCTTTGGAAAGTTTCTTTGCGAAAGGGAAAAGGCCCAGTGAAGGGCACACAAACTGCCAGGGAATGGATCCACAACCCATTTATCAACAAATCAGGTGAATTCACCATGTGCAAGAACTACTGGAGATTGCAAATGACTGTGACCGTTCACATATTGCGTCTTTTCCGAGGACAAGTTTGCCTCGCACGCAAGCGGCATGACACTGTCACTCCTTTCAGGCACACCGAGTTGAAAGTCACATGAGTCACGTGACAAGAACTAACCTCATCAGCTTCATATTCTGTATGAAATATACACATAATGGTAGACTAATTATCTCAAACAAACACAGGAGTGCACAAAAGGTTGATGACCACTGCTGTAGACAACTAAAAAAAATTTGCTTAAGGGGACTCATATTATTAACATTTTTATTGGTTTTAAAAAAATTTTAACTGCTTTTATTCTAGTCAAAATAAAACAAATAAGACTTTCACCAGAAGAAAGAATATTGAGGAAATAAATTCATAGGAGGGCGAATAATTTTGACTTTAACTGTATATAGAGAATTAGGTCAGTGAAATAACAGTAAAAAGTACTGCCATATAAACAATATATCACTATTTCTTTTCTTTTTTGACTTAGTCCCTTTATTAATCAGGAGTCGCCACAGCAGAAAGAACCGCCAACTTATCCAGCATTTGTTTTACACAGTGGATGCCATTCAAGCTGCAACCCAGCACTAGGAAACACCTACACACACTCATTCACTCACATAAACTACAAACAATTTTTAGCTTACCTAATTCCCCTATAGCACATGTGTTTGGACTGTGAGGGGAAACCAGAGCACCCAAAGCAAACCCACGCCAACATGGGCAGAACATGCAAACTCCTCACATAAATGCCAGCTGACCCAGCCGAGGCTGGACCCAGTGACCTTCTTGCTGTGTGCCGCCCCCAATATATCACTATTAAAATAAAAATAAAAAACGTATTAAAAGTAACTTATTCAAACCCAAGTGAGACCCCAGTGACAGACGAGTCTCTGCATTGATCACGTGGGCGAGCCTGAACACCCACTAGTGACTTAATCACACCTGCAGCTTCTCCACGATTGACATCCACCATTCACCAGCCCTCAGCACATAGAAGCACAAGAAATTTGGCCAGAGGAGAAATGGTCATGCCCAACTGAGCCTGGTTTCTCTCAAGGTTTTTTCCTTCCCTTTCGTCACTTGGTGAAGTTTGTTCCTTGCTACTGTCGCCATTGGCTTACTTGGTTTGGGACTTGTTAAGCTGTGCATCGATGGATTTGCTCTTCAGTGTTTGGACTTTCAACAGTGAAAATTAAACCACACTGAACTGACACAATTTCAACTTACTAGATCTTCCATGTTAAGCTGCTTTGACACAATCTACATTGTAAAAGCGCTATAGAAATAAAGATGAATTGAACTTCTTAAAAAGATGTTGTAGGAAAGATCAAGGTCTCGTAATGGAATTCAAAAGTCCCAAATTACAGAAAACTGTTTAATTGACAAATATTTTTTCCATTGTGACGATTTTTTTTCCTTTGCATTTTTAGCGCTGTTTGACCTCATTTGGTGTCGCCAACAGGATGCAGACAGAGAAGTGGTGTTTTAAAGGGCATCGCTCTTCTCGACCGCCAGCTGAGAGATGAGTGGTGTCAGTTTCGGGGCTTTTGTGCAAGACGGAAGGCTTCCATTAGAGACATAGCTTCTGGGTAAAAGCCTACTGTCAGCTGTAATCACAAAACCAAACCCCATAGACACCATCTGTGGCTGCAGTTTGGAAATGAGGAGGAAATTCAGACCCAGTGGCTAGTGAACTTACTTGTAAGAAAGCATCCAACCAACATGCGTGATTAATTCGAAAAACCCTTCTTATAGTTGTGAAATCTAAACTTTATTTAAAGGGATAGTTCACCCCAAAAAAATTTAAGTAACCGTTTACTCAACCTACACGTGTTCCAAACCTGGAGCACATGCTATCTGTAGGTTCCTAAGAGTTATATTTAAAACCTTTTTCTTTATTTGTTAATGTGGTTGACACAGCTGTTATAAGCTATTATAGAGTGAAATCTCCGCACTCTGTTTGCGTAAAAGAAATCCCAGTAAACGTTAATAGCCTAGAAGGTCGCTGGTTCGAGTCCTGGCTGGGCCAATTGCCATTTCTGTGTGTAGTTTGCATGTTCTGTTGGTGTGAGTTTTCTCTTGTTATTCTGGTTTCCCCTTACAGTCCAAACATATGCACTATAGGTGAATTGGATGAACTAAATTGGCCATAGTTTATGTGTGTGTGTGTCCGTGAATGAGTATGTATGGGTGTTTTCCAATACTGGGTTACGGTTGGAAATAGGAAAAAAAAAAAATGACTAAATAAATGGACTTTGGTTCCACCTATATTATTCTGACAAAGATATTAAAGTAGATTTCAAAACGTAGACAAACTCTTCTTAACGGGATAGGTTCGATGCATTTTTAAGACCTCTTAAAAGCAGATTTAAGACATTTAACACTAATTAAGACTAATAAGACTGATTACCCTATGAAATTTAAGACTTTTTAAGGCTCCACGGACACCCTGGAACAAGAAAAGTTATTTTGAAAAATGTTGTAACTTTATTTTTTGTAGTTTATTTACATTAACTTTCATAGTATTTGGTTTTCCTATTAACAATGTCAATATACATAGAAAATGTGCATGCAAATGGCTTCTAATCAAATACAATAAACAATAAAATATTAATAACTGATTATTACTGTAGTCACTGTTTATACGTTATATATTGTGAACTTTTGTTTTTCTATGCATTTTTAGCATAGTAAAATAAACCCATTTTCCATAAACCTTATACGGAATCATATGTCATATGCCTTTTTATCCCAAATTTGTGAGTACTTTAATTAGGTTTAGTCTTTTCTCCCATGTGATGTGCTCAATTTAGATGCATATTTACTGTAGCATGTTTAGAGTATTTTTTTTTTAAATGCAAATTTTATAGTAATTAAAAGCAAAATATTGTGCCATTCTGATATGTACTTTATTTTTTGCCACTACATTGTACATCATATTGACGTGGGAAATTATTACATTAATCAATGACACACACAGGTATGTAATAATTATTCATGAGACTTCATGTCCTTATAAGAAGACGCTTGCCTTAATTATTCATGACAGCGTGCATTGATTTCCAATGGCAGACACTTTAAACTGAGATTGAATGCAGTAAGTGAAACATGTTCATAGATAGCAAATGTTTTTTGTTTTGTTTTTTGCTTTGTAAGAGTTTCTACATGCTGTAAATGAACAATTTACAGATTCTTGCTTCTATAAACTGATTAAAGTGTTTATAGAAATACTCAAAAAATAATTAAAATACAATGTTTGTTCATATATTTGCAATGCATTAAACTGTGAGTTCTTGTAGTCATGTAGAATATATGTTTATTTATTGCCATGTAAAGTAGTAAAATGCAGCATGAATGTATGAGAAGCTTCAATGCTTCTAACTCAACGAGAGAGATCTTTTGCAGCATTCTTCAAAACGTAATAAGTGAAAAGGGGTCACATTAACCATTGCGCTTTTTTAGAAAATGTGTGGGAAAAATCCAGTAATTCATGAACAAATCCAAACAGATTACATTAAAGTAATTTACTTTTTAACATAATGGTCCACGAGGGTCTTTTGATTATTTATTGTAGCAGGTGTTGCTGAGTTAATGGCTGAAGGTATCCGAAAATGCATACTTCCCTACTATATAGTATGTAAAAAACTGTATGTAAGCAAAGTAGTATGTCAGAATTCACAGTATTCGAAAAAGTATCTGGATGACCTACTAATTCTGGTGAGATTTAAAAGTATGTGTTCTATGGACATTACATTATTCCATAAAGCCACGCGAGCAAATTCATGAATGAAAGCGACGTAACTGACTAGGGCATGTGATAATGACAAATGGTGGATGTAGTACATCTGAATTCCATTCATACTCATACTATACATTTAAATATTGACCTTATTCTTCAAGCATGAGTGGGCGCAACCATTGAAACCTCATTGGCTTGAAACTTCGGGTCTCATTCACTTCCATTGGTTTTTAGACGTTTAGACATTTATTAGAATTTGTATAGTCATGATCACAACACACTTGTTTGTAGACCAAGTAGTTTTACTGTTTTCTGCCGTTTATTTTCCTAGTCATTTCTCCCATAGTCAAGTCAATCGGTTCTAAAACAATCGCAAAAATGTCCGCACTCCCGCATTGCAGAATAAGGTCGACAGAACGTAGTTTTCTAACGGTTATGTAGGACATTAAAATTATAATGTTTTACCTACTCAAGTAGTAGATGCTGATTGGTGCATTGTCTGAGGCAAATGAGCCCACCCCCATGTCTGTATGACACTGCTTTGTAATGTTATTGATGTGTGACATTTATAATGGGAGTCATTGGAATTTATGTATTTCAATGGCCGTCCCGTCCCAATGTTAAAAGTGGTAAAAGGGACCATTTTGGGATGTCCTAGTGCCTCAGGGGTACAACCTAAACCCCCTTGCGTGGCATTTTCTTGCTCAGGCTGCAAATCCATGCAGATGTTGTAAATTCACACTTAATGCTGTGATGCGTCAAAGTTTAGCGTAATGTTGAGTTCAATGCATTTTAGCAATTTCGGACACAGCCAATGATTCAACATTTAAAAATACATCGATTTCAAGAGTTCACCCTTGCTGATGATTGATTATAAAGCGTGTTTGGCATGCTGTCCCAGGAGAGAGCCCTGAGCTTGTGAGATCCTCGAGCCCGGGGCTCCCCCCAGTTGCAGGGCGAGAGGGCAGTCTGTGTTCAGGTAGGTCTCGAGAACTCCTCCTGCTTGATAATGGTAGATGTAAATTATGAATCAGCTATGGTGTGTGAATACTGGATTCCACACTTGTTATGATGTCAATTTAGTTTTATCAATTTACTTGTGACACATGTTTTTGGTCTGTGGGAGGAAACCGGAAAGCCCGGAGAAAACCCACGCAAACACTGGGAGAACATGCAAACTCCACACAGAAATGCCGACTTGGCCAGGTAAGATCTGAGCCAGTGACATTCTTGCTGTGAGGCAATGATGCTAACCATTAGGCCTCCGTGTTGCCCTGACAAAGAAATGGTAGGGGTGGGGATTCTTCGAGACGAAGATGGCTAAGGTAAGACACTTTGGTTATTTATAGTGATTTAGGAATCGTCTGATTGGTGAATACTGCGTTAGCTAATGAGGACCAGCTTCTATCAATCATAAGTGCGTGCTCCTCTTGAAATTAGTTTATAAATAAACTTTGCTTAGAAAATATCATATTTAGCAAAAGAATACATGCAATGCTGCCTTTCTCTAAAATTAAGCACCTTTGAAACTCTTTGCACACCTAAAATGCTGACATCAAAGGTGGCACAGTAGTTTTTTTAACAGAGTGAATGTACCTGGCCTGAGGAGGGAAAATAATCTTACTGCTCCCGAGACAGTGTTTTTTTTTTTATATCCCAGGTCATTTTTCTTCTTAGTTGAAAATGTCATAGACAGATTGTTGCTGTGGTCATTGGTGGCAGATGTCAATCACCCGTGCCAGTCTTTACTAAAGAGATCAGCCAAGATAAAGGTAAACGGCTTCTGGGTCAGTGATTGGAACACAGTGTTCTTGTCCAGGACGGAGTGTGACATTTGTCTGCAGTCAACACTTTATGCCTCATAACTGACTGATGGACGAATTAGCATGAGGCTGCACATTCAGAACGGCTGCCCTGTGAGTAAATACAGCTGGGCTGATAGCAAATAACATGACCAGAAGCATTTTTAGGTTAAAGGTAAAGTGGCTATAAAACGAAAGCATGTGATTATGCTTGTATTTTAGCCAATGGCATCACTTTTGTTTCTAAGCTCTCTGTAGTTAAATGCACTTGTTATTGTGTTCTTTTTAAAACTGCTGGGTTGTTTTAACCCAAATTGAGAAACTGTGAACTTCTAATTCTCTATAATAATAAAGACTTTTCATTTGATAGTTAGGCTGCACAGATTACTAAACATTGTTAACCAACAGTCAAACATCTTTTTACACATTATTCTAGAAAAATTTATGAAGAAATTGGACGAAAATACTTTCATTTATTGTACAAAGACCTCTATTAAAATTAGCTGAGAGGCGGCAATGACGATGGAATAATCTTGATAATGTTTTGCACACTTTATTTGTAGACAATACATTTAATTGAGGCTTTTCAACCAATTTCATTGTCTGTGGATCCTGTTGGCTTTTGATCTTTGGTCAACTTTTTGCATCAGTGCACTACCAGAATCTTAGATACCTCATTTGAGTTGGACTGATGCGATTCTACACTTTTGATTATTATTGACCTTAAATGAATTAAGAACACCCCTTTATGTTTAGTTTATATAAGGGTCACTCCTCTAGCCCCAATAGGAGCCCTATGGTAACATAAAACTGTTTCTTAAGCATTCTTGTTAATGTCCTGTCCCCCACTCTATTGATCTCATTTTGCAATGTGGAAGTAAGCTCTTTTCTGCAATTGTTTTAGAATGTCTGGTTCATTTGTCTATGGGGAAATAACTATGAATACCAAACAGCAGTAAACTGTCAAACTACTTGCTCCACAAACTGTTTTATGACAATGCATAAAAGTACCAATAATATAATAAGTGGCTTATTTTACGGCTTAAAATCAATGGAAGTGAATGAGACTATAACTCTCGAGCCAATAAGGTTGTGCCTGCTCGTACGTGAAAGAATAAGGTTAATAATTACATGTTTGAATCCCACTCAACTAACTGGAGAGCTTATGTTCATTTAGAATTTAGCATGTCATGCCAAGTACTCTCAGCTTGTGTAAAGTCACATTAAACCCTAACAAACAGCCGGAAATGTTTAGCATATTTATATTTGAGGAGGTCTTTTTGAGATTAAAGGTCCCATGAAGTGCTTTGAAATGTGCAGTTTTGTAGTCAAAATTTGACGTAATCTCAACTGAAACATCTTTTAATTCGATTCATGTTTATTTCTATAGCACTTTTACAATGTAGATTGTATCAAAGCAGCTTAACATAGAAGTTCTAGTAAATTGAAACTTTGTCAGTCCAGTTTTCAATGTTGAAGTTCAGTTTAGTTCAGTTCAGTGTGGTTAAAATTTCACTGCTGAAAGTCCAAGTCCAGCTGGAGACTCGTTTGTCACTGGGGTGGCAGGAATCAGTCTCATGCTCTCCACACCTTTATGACCGGATACGCCCTGGTCCAAGGTTATGGAGACCTCCATAACATGAAGAAAGAGCGGGACATAAAGTAGCTCCTCCCCTTTATAAAAAACAGCCAATAGTGTTTCGTTTTGATCACAGCTCTGCCAATAAGAGTAGTTGAGCTCAAGCGCATCAAATGAAAGGCAAATGAGAAGCGTCACTAGAGAGAGCATTTGATTGGTCAGAAGATTTGATGACAAACTGAAGTATAAGGTGATGTCTAAAAAATCGTTAATCCATTAGGGCGGAAGTGATAAACTGCAAGCTGTTTTTATCCTCTAAAATTCTGTCACTGTTCTGTCACACCCTAGAATACTAACATCTAAAACACGTTATTTTAATTTCACGGGGCCTTCAAAGGTGTGGATTAGGTTTAAAGATCACCTCCAGGTAGTAAACACTTACCTAGGTGCTGTGCAGCTTAGCTCATCTCACCTGCACTGATAAACCCCAGCATCGACCTCCAGTGTAGAGCACCGTACCATATCCTGTTGCATGCCACAAAGATTATTCCATGTGACCGCAGAAAAGGGAGAGAGTTTTTTCGGTCATGGACACATCACCGTGCCGCATGAGCAAACTCAATGGTGCCGTTATTCGCAAGGGCAGTCATGCCTACACACACCACTCAATAAACGCCCCGGAGAGCGACAGGCCAGCCTGCAGAAGCATTTCACCTTCGTTTGCTGGGAGATTGGAGCGACAACGCCCTGTCAGTGAAGGTGAGACAGAATTAATGTGGGAGACAGGTAGACAGCGGGGACCTGCTGATAGCCGCCTGTAATGATGGATTTGACTTTATCTTTCCAGAGCGGAGAGTAATGTTAATGCGGTGACGTGTTGTGGCTGTACTCACTGCGGAGGCTGTGGTGATTATGCAAATGACTTCAGCTGTGACACGGACAAGGCCACACAGACTGTTCAAAAGTTAAGTATGTCTGGGATCCGATAGTAATATATAAGTACACCCTTAAGACTGTAAAAATGTCACAAAGACATATGTGCATCATGGGAAACAGACCATGTTGATGATGATGATGATGATGTGAAACAAAGGGCGTGAAGTGACAAGGTTGCACATGCCAGTATAGTGCTTCGTTTGAGCAGCACAACAGCGCCACCCTGTGTTCATAAGCGTTCACTGGCACCCAGAGCTGTGTAAGTGATCTATTTAAAAGTATGGACATCTGTTAAAGTGACGTCAAAGTGACGCTGGATATTAAATCTTAAGTGTCAAGAGGCATAAAAAAAGATTGAGGCATTTGTGCAGTGTTGAGCACAAAACGTCTTGTTTCTTGAAGAAGCTTTTGATGGAGATGAGATAGATGATTAACATTAGTTATACAGTCTACCAGAAAAGTACATTAGCTGTCCCTGAAATAAAAACTTAAATACAGTGAATAAAAAGCATTTCATCCCAAAAATTTCTAAAATAGACTGGTGGTTGATTTCTGTGAGTTGTTAAGGAATATGTCGTTCATTTGGTTCTTAGATTTTTTTCTCTTCATAAAAACACTTTACAAATTTACAAACCCTGTCATTGTTCTTGTCCTCTGCCCAATTGAACCTGCAGCTAAAAACTGTTATTTAGACAAATGTTTAAGTTATGTTTAAGTTGTCATCATTTAATTGATTAATAACATAAAATTATAAATCAATTCTACAAATAAATACTATGAATATATAATACAATAATTTTACAATTGTACCCATGTTTTTGTCAGTCCTGTCACATTTGCATTAAATTGAACATACAATGCGTGCAATACACCTTTAAGGCTATGACTCTGAAGTGACATCATTTGATGGAGAAGCTTTGTGATCAAAGATGCAATCTGTCATTTATTGCATGATGTATAAAGTATGATTTCATGCTTGTTCTGTATGATTTTTTGAGGACAACAAGCTAAAGGTCAGGCCCTGTCACATATTTTAAGTGAAAAAATGTACGTTTCTGCTAGAATGTCCCATATACTCTGTGTATATA